>CM055967.1:44070000-44412500 GCA_029531755.1 Holothuria leucospilota | reverse complement strand
TTTCCAGAGGGATCCATAACCTTTCCTCAGAGGGACCTTTGAGACATTATCCAAGCAGAGCGCCACCACCAGTTGGCGCGAAGCGTACAGGGTAATATTTTGGCCAATGTACCTTCCCAAATTACAGGAAAAGACACTTCCCAGGTGTTGTAAGTTGCACTTAAAATTATCAAATATTTTTTGGCTTTAAGCTTTTCGGAGGATTGCTGCCACAGTCAGCCACACCATTGGGTCCCTGAGAGAAAATTAAAATCTATGTGGACAGAGGTAAGATTTATCACTTCAGCCTATATCTCAGCTGGGAATGAAAAATATGGGTGGAGCTAGCGCATGTTTTAGTGTCTATGTGGGCTTACCCTGTGACCCGATGAGCCTGAACGAAATATTTGACTATTTGAAATGGAATTGGATGCGCACTACAAACAATACAGAACCACAATTTGATTTTTTTATAATTACCTAATTTGGACTAGGCTATCGGTAGGTCAATATGATGGGCACAGTGATAGGGTGAGTGTAGATGGGAGCGGATGGATTATGCCGGGAATTACACGGGTATTTTTAAGGATTAATCCATTTAAGATTTTTACCAAGAGCAAAATGAAACAAGCACGCCGGAAAAATCCTTTTTGAATAAGAGAGCTTGCCCTGCAAGGCATTGTTTTTCTTCAATTGTCTAAGATTCTTTCTAATTTATTCTCGTTCTTTCTAATTTATTCTCGTCCCTTTTCTTTCCCGATCTTTTTTCTTGTTTGTTTCCTTTATTTTTCAAAATTTGTTCCTATTTTCTGCCTAGAGGAGATGGGATCCATGCCCTCTGGATTTGAACCTGAGAGGATGGATGATGGTAAATGAGGGACGCATAAGGCTTTGAGTAAATTCTGTTCAAATTGTCCTGTAAAACTGACCAACAACAACCTATGAAATTATAATTTATTAGAGCGAAGCGCGCCGAAAAGACCATTTAGTATGAATTTCCTTGACATGCTTCACTTTACATTGCAAACGTTATCTATTATATTCAAATTCACATTTAGTTTCTCTTTACTTGGCAACTTTTCTTGACCCACTCATTAGGGTTCTGATACCAAACCCCAATTTGTGGCAACGCACTGGCAACTGGCTCTTTTCCACTCATTGTGTGACTTTAAAAGAAAATCTGCACCGGTACAGTGATTTTAAGTATCCCTTTTTGATAGGGATGAAAAAATAAAGTCGGGACGGTAGCTGTCATCCCTCCAACTCCCACACTGACAGCCTTTCTTTACGATGTCGTCTTTCTCTCCCTCTAACTCTGCTCTGCGTTATTTTCTGTCCTCGCGGACTCCCTAGTCGTCTAACGCTCTCTATTCCCTTTCCTAGTTCCCTCATCCTTCCTCCTTCCCGTGCACAATCTGCCTGGCTTCATCCCTCTTGCCGGTTTCTGTCTTCTGGGTCCTTCACTTTCTCATTCCCTTAATTCGGTCTTTTCCGCGGTCTCTAGTCCTGCCTGTTTCAGTACTCGTCCCGTTCATATTTGAACCAGTTTTCTGCTTTATCAAGCCCTTGTCCGTCTCTCCATCCTTTCCTTCCATCGACGATCGATAATAATTCCTATTTTTATTGTTATTTATTTTTATTTTCCTTCCCTTTTTCTCCTTTTTTCATTTTTCTTTTTCTTTCCCTCCTGCCCCTTTCCTTCCCTTCTTCTTCCTTCTTTTTTTCCTCCTTTTCCGTCGTCCCAATTTTTCTTCGATTTTTCACCCGGGGGGGGGCACTCTGCCCCCCGCCCCCCCCCCTCTGGCTACGCTACTGCCCTCCCAATTCGGGCAAAAATAGTGGATCCTTTCGGGCAAATGAGACAGACAAAAAAATAAATTATGTCCCTTTGCAACCGACACAGCGGTATCAAAATTCGGGCAACTTGGTCCAAAATTCTAAATTTGAGCAAAAATTATCCCTGACCCCTTAGAAATATTGACCCCCGTACGCCTATGCCCTCATCCACTAAATAATACAATGGAGCTAATACATAGATACCGCAGCGCACTGGTCTAGAGGGTATTTTAAAAGTAAGCAAACTTAGCTTTACGAGCCCCAGTGATACTCGAGATTCCATGGTTATCAACATTCACTGAGAGCGTTTGAAAAGATACACTGAAAAAATGTCTGTTAATTTACAGAAAATAAAACAAAGAAATTAATAAGAAATACAGAAATTTTCTGGCAATTAATTGCCAGAACAGTTCTGTATTCCTTTTGTATTTCTTTATTTTCTGTAAATTTACATTTTACAATTTACATTTTTAACAGTGTAGTGTAACAGAGCTATTAGCCTTTCGTTACATAAAAAACCAACCGGATACTTTTTTCCCACAAACGGTTGTTAAGAAATTTGCATTTTGTCGCTTCAAGTGTACCTAACGGCTGAAATCACAAAAACACATGTGATAAAGGTTGAGATGTTTACCTCATTTATCCAGCACTCATCTTACCAAGATAAAATGCATTTATACAAGGATTTCATCACAAATTACTGTACTGTGTGAAATCGTTCATTTCAAATGTAGTGGATTTACTTCAAAATTTCATATTACAGTAACTAATAATCTATGACTGGGGGCAGGGCTGAAAGTTGTTTCGCACCGCCCTCCCCTTTGCGAATTTTTTAACATTTGAGGGTCCTTATATGCAATTTAGTGCAATTCATTAGACAAATTTTAAGAAAACTGAGGACATTGTTTTGAAACTTTTGCAGACAGAACAAGTAAGGGATTTTCGTCCTTGAATTGAGAAGGACGGAAGAATACTTCCGTTCCGCCACATATTTGAATGGAGGGGCAGCCTCCGCGCTTTCTACGCCTATGCGCGCATTCCTAAATATACACGGACGTCTACATTAGATTTGCCAAAGAATTGCTTGAAGTTGTTTTCTGGCGTTTACTGATGTGTACCATCTCTAAGCCTCGCCGACAATGTTTTCCCTGTAACATATAGTTTTTCCTGGAAAGATTCACCCACCACACTCTCACCACCTTCGCCAACCCCACCCGTCATTACGACCTTAATGAATTCACTTTCTATCCACATAAAAATTCATGTTACGGAACGTAAAAAGTGCCTCAGTTAGAAAACATCAACGTTTACAGCTGAACCTTATGTGAGGTGCCCTTTAAGCAAGATTTTCAACGTGAAAATTTGAACGTAAATGGGAGCATCTCCAAAAGTGGGGAATTTGTCTTCACTATTATCCCCTTGATTTTCGTCTATGAAATTTTATACCCTCAGGATTTCGGATCATATTCACCCAAGCATTTCTATGATGGCGCTATCTTTAATTTCAGAACTTACCATGCTCACAAGTTGGGAATCTTCCTCCGGACCATTTGCCATCCTGGCAAACAAAGCGATTGGTTCCGGTCATTCGGTATTCCTCGTCACACATATACACAGCAAAACTGCCATGTTTCAGGTAATCTGATGACGTAATTTTTACGGAGTTATCGGGTGTAGCAGGTAGATCGTTACAGCTTCCTTGGGAGACAAAAAAATCGATAAATTTGGGGAGAGACAATTATGGTTACAAAGCAATTTTCTTATGCCGTATGAAAAAGCTTTGTGGATCATGATCAGGAGCAAAGATAATATGATCACTAGAAGAACGGATCTAGTTGCCTGGGAGCCTGTACCATAAGATTTCGCCCCTTCAGCCTAAAAAGTTTTGACCCCTTTAATTTAGTGTACTTAGACCCAGTGGCGTGTGCAGGATTTCGAAGGTGGGGGGGCACAACCTGTGATTCCCCCGACTGACATGGAGGGGTGTGACAAGTGCACCGAAGGTGCACCCCGAGCGAGAAGCGCGAGTTTGCATGCATGGGGTCCAGGGGCCCGCGCCAGGGCCCCTGGCGGGGTCCAGGGGCAGAGCCCCGGTGGGGGTCCAGGGGGCGAAGCCCCCGGAAGCTCCTGCAACATAAGCTAATAAGACCGCCCTAAATTGGTTCTGGAGGCCTTATTGATCAGGTTTCGTTTGTTTCAGATTTTTTAAAATTCGGTGTCAGTAACGGACAGTTCAGGTTATCCTCTATGCGTTGAAAGCTGCTACAGTATGTGTCACATACATTGAAAGGACTACGTTAAAGATCACGAGGCCAGTCAAGAGGGCTGCTTGAGATGATCGCAAAAGTTGACAGCGCTGTTTCATCCTTAAACCTATATAGTTTACCATTACAGATGGTTAAAGTGACTAGCGCGAAGGGCGAAGAGCGAAGGGCGAAGGGAACTTAATGATAGTAGGCCTACCTGCACCATATGAGACAGATATTGATATTGATAGCATCCTGACTGATTATTCACTGGAGGACAATTGGAAGAGCTCTATCCTTTGGTAAACGACCAAAAAATGAAAAAAAAAATTCTCTTCTAATGTCATTCTGTAGGCTACTTCTAAGTTTTGAGTGCCAGGGATGGCGCCAGGATTTGCCCGACAGGTGGCCAGACGGGCGGAGGCAGCGACCTGAAGCCCCGATAGCCCCGATGCCGTCAAGGGGATGGTGAGGAGGGATCTGAAGAAAATCTGAGTGTGTACTAAACCATGCCATTGCGGGACATATATTTCATAAAAATGGGTGTATATACTAGAGGAACGTAGTTTCGGGGCTGATTTACTGTTTTCTCCAGAATCTAAAGTGTGAAATTGCAAAGCGAGCGAAAATTTTTTGGGTTATCCTTCACTAAAAAGAATCGGTATAATTATTAAAAGCTAATAAAGGTCAATTGTCCGGGCAGTTGGTCCCTATCGGGCATAACTTACATTGTACTTCTCTCCTCTTGTCACTATAGCCGTATCGCACAACAGACCCAAGAGAACATTGACTGAATAACGTGAAATGAGGTGAAATTTCCAACTTTTACATAAATTCATGAATTCTACTTCTTCAGTTACTTGAAAAGGTGGAAATGGTTTGTATTATATTTAGCTATAAGTAACAGGACTGTGGAAGAGTGGGCAAAGCGTACCGGAAATCTTGGGTTTCATTGTAGAAATGACCCTTTGAAAGCCAAAATAAGTAAACAGATCATGGGTGGCGACAGAATTTTCAGAAGGCTGGGCCATGCCAGCCACCCCAAGCTTCGACAGCCCCTCTGTCGAAGAGGTGGTGACAAGGGGATATGACTTCTTATCCCATGCTATTTCAGGGCACATTTTACATGATATCACTTAAAACTTCATTAGCCGAGTTGCGCACTTTATATAGTGTTCTTTCGAATCTGAAACTTGTATTTGCAAAGCGCGCGAAAATTTTTGGTAGGCTTACACAAAAAAGATATGTGATCAAGAACATAAAGAAAACAAAAAAGAAAAACTGTAGGGGTTCTTGACCATATCGGGGATAACATACATATTATCGAAACACTTGGACTACCCTATGAAACAGCCAAACTTTGGTCCGTGAGTCGCTCACAAACTGACCGTACCGCATGACACACATTAGAGAACAGTAACTAGGCTTAGCGACATGCGATGAAATTTTCGACCTCCACATGAACAGTGTTCTTTGCCTTCATGTTTCGTGGTAAGGTTGGCAGGACATGTGCTTTCTAGCAATGTGGAATGGAACTGCTGAAGATCCTGGAGTAAGTATACAGCGCGCGTAGCGCGCCGAAAAATTTGGGTTCTTATTAGAGAAATTGTCCTCTCTCAGGCGCCGTCGGGGACTGCCTGCATACTCTATCGTATCGATTAAGACTCCCCGATGGGCTCCCCGTCCCCACCTGGCGCCATCCCTGTTGAGTGCTCAGTGTCTCTTCAGTCTTTTTCTCTTCCCCTAACCCTTAAATCCCCCGACTAAGAAATTTTCCCCCGACTGGCTTCAGAGGTGGGGGGCCAGTGCCCCCCCGGCCCCCCTTTGAACACGCTACTGCTTAGACCAGAGTGTAATCGAGTCACTAGATTCGTGATTCGAGTCACCAATTGTCAAACTTTTAGTGACTCGAGTCACTGTACTATTTCAATGGGGAAATTACTCCTGAATTCTCTCGAGTCACTATCATTTTGAGAAGAAGTGACTCGAGTCATGACTCTTTACAACACTGACTTAGACTTTGTAAGTCATTCACCAAATGTCAGCTTACCCTTCAGTGATTGGGTTTGGATACCAGCCTCTTGAGGCTAAAATGACCCTCAGCAGGGCTACACCTCATACGGCATATAGACCAAATTTTTCCAAACGAAAGAAGCATGGCCGCCTACTGCCAACAAAAAAGGAAGCTTACAAAATATCTGGACGGGAAGGAATTGCCTCACCCACACAAAGTTTCTGTATACCACGTACTCCCTTCCTGAGAGATGAATCTCAGTGCAATAAAGCACTCCCTTCGGCAAGGAATCTCTAAGCCTTTGGGATTTCTGGTTAAAAAGTGTTTTATTATGTCCCGGATTTGCAAAGCGGTCGGATTTGTATTTTAAATGTATTTTGAACTGTTAAGTAAAACTATCTTTAGCTTCTTTTCATGGTATTTACCCCGTCTCTCAGCAAGGGATGGTACGGCTTAAAATTAATATAACCATGGAGATAATACCCTTTAGAGGCTATTAGCTCCATGATAGAACACACATCCAAACTCACAGCATACGTATTAGTACCTTTGCAAGATGGTTGTTCTGCTGCCCATAATTCCCGGTCGACACACGTTTTCTCTGAGACCCCCAGAAACGTGGAGTCGGAGCGTTCGCAGTAAAAGTGTATTGTTTCATTGTAGTTGAACAAAACTTTTGGTGCTTCAACGTAACGGACTTTGGGAGGAATGGGATGATCTTGTGTGTAAGCAAAACATTGAATCTCTGTAAAATGAAGGGGAATCAGATTGGCTCTAAAATAGTGGTAAGCTTATACAAATGTATGAAAGAGTCGAAAAGTACAAAAGAAGGAAACTTTGTTATCGAAACAATGATAACACATATTAATATTGTTCAGATGTAATTTTATTGTACTTGACACAGGATCTTGGTTCTCACCGTCTTTTAAGGAAGGAGAATCTTTTATTCCCAAAAAGGTAATTTGAAGAAGCTGTGAAGAAATAAACACATAAAGGCAACTGTTCTTTCCCTTCCACGTAATGTCTCCTTTTGATTGTGGTCGTTCCATTATAAAGGCTGTCATAACACCGCCCTGTCCGCCTAAATTTTCGTCAGTCGATTAGAGCAGGGAGGTGTTGGGAAGTTCTAGAGTTGGGTATCCCAACACCTCCCTGATTAGAGATATGAGTTTCTTACCTTCACAGCTAGGTACTTCGCCACAGGACCACAAAGTATCTGGGAGACACCGACATTCTGATGCGCCGTTCAGTGCGTAACCTTCGTTACATTCGAAGAGAACAACATCATGAACAAAGGAGTCGTTTCCACTTTGCCCGTCGTAATACATGTTCAAATTTGGTTTGCTTTCCAGCGGTGGGCACGATTTTCCTGGTTATTTGAACCATGTAATGAGAGATAAAATTAAAGCTTTGAGAGATTGAATTATCTGTGTGGATACAACACGAAGGCAGTACGGTAGGAATAGGTTAGAGTTACCCTGCCGCGAACGGTGTGTTTTCCTTTTTTCCTTCACGTACCCCTCGACGTAGAGAGCATTTTTCGGTGGTCAAGTTCTCACTTCTAGTGAAGATGGGGCTTCATGAGTAGTGCTCTTCGGCCGACGCATTTAGAGTTCAGTCAATGAGCATTGGCATTGTGGAATGTATAGTGACCGGAACGACGCCGTTAAGCTTCCCCGGCAGTATTCACATCAGGAATATTTTTCGGTTTTTATACCCCCTATGACGTACCCCAACAGCTTTCAGTGAAGCGTTGAGCAAATAACATCTTCTGTAAGAGCTTGGTTTCTCCATTAAACATGTTTTTGTGCAAACAGATTATATAGTTTTGGCCCAAGCAAGGCTTATTTCCATGCACGATTTATACCAACTTAAATAATCTTATGCATATGCATAACTTTTGAGTGATCTTATCCCTCCGGATTGTTCTGGTTGGAAAGTGACTTTACTGTTTGCTCCCTGACATCGAAGGGTAAATGAAAAGACCTAAACAAAGTACGTCCTTTGAACCAGGATTACTCTGACTTGTAAGGAGTATATCTGGTACATATAGAAACACACAGTAAAACGTTAAAAGTTTAATGTTTTACCTACCAGGAAGATACGACTTCTTCTGACCTTCCAGTTTTGAACTGAAATAATTGGTCACATAAACGTAGGAAGCTGTTCTCGACTGGGGCTGAACGTTGTTTCAGACCACCGTCCTGGGGAATGAGTCTAAGGGGAGGGGCCTCCCTTTTGGAAAATTGTTGAAAATTTTGACGTTTTTTGCAGAATAAATAAGGCGTTTTCGTCCTTGCATTGAGGAGGAATGGGCGGAAGCATACTTTCTCCCCACCCCATTTTTGACTGGGGGTTTACTCTCCACTTTCTACGCCTATGATTAGTCAGTTACTAGACAGTAAATTTCTTTCAAGCCATCAGATATAATACCACAACATTAAAAGGCAAATATCACCCTAAAATGCATGTTACCAGACGGATACACTGATGACGACGAGTGTCCCCCTGTGTTTCTTCTATGGAGCCTTGACGCAATTGCTTATTGATTTGACGCACTAATTTTCAGGCAAAAAAAAAAATAAGGTAAAGATTTTCATTTGCCACAGGAATTTATACAATATGGATGATAGAAACACACTAAATTTCCTCTAGATAAACCCAGATTTATTTGTAAGGCAAAAATTCTAACATTTTGCCTTGAGTAGTGGCAAATACAGCTCATGCATACAACCAGAAAGTCTCCAAAACCCGTCAAAAGCCTCCAGGGTTTCAAACTCCACATTTAAATAATGAGGCAAATGTTTACGTATGCTCAAGTAGGGAAGGTAAATAGCTAAAAAAAAGGCTAGCTTCTACCAATTAGACATAGGAGTTTTTCTTAATGAATCATATTCAAAAATGAAAGATAGAACTACTTCCTCCGAGTTTATACCTCTGAGGTAGTACTTCCATAATTGAGCTCCCATGAACTATTTGCCACGTATCTCTTTCATTGGGATTGTGTCTATTTCGCCTGAGCAATTATTTTCTAAGTCACTTATACGCAATAAAATATTTGTTTTATTATATTATGCTGTTTTTGTTGTTTTGTTGTTTTTATTATATTGTTTTGTTTCATAATATTTTGTTTTATTACGCAATGTCTTCAATGCTAACGTAATTAAAGACATTACATTTTACCATTAACCGCGGGCTCCTTTATGCCTGTGAAAATGTTAAAGATACTCGGACTCGTATGGCGCTAAAATCCAAAGAAGTCGGCTATAATGAAGGTTTTCACGGGCTGAATATTTCAAGGTATGTATCCACCTGACTTACTTTTAAAATTGTCGCTAGCTTCAAAATGGCTGCGGCAATACTGCACTCATTAGTGCGTCGAATTTCAGGGCCGTAGCCTGGGTGAAATCTCTAGGGGGCAGTTCATGACACTAGCTAAGCGGAGCTCCAAAAGGCGTGCCTTCAGATAGTTGCCACCCGGGAGAACCCTTCCTTCCGAGGAAATGGGTACATGTGAGGCCTGGCTTAGATGCAAAATTGTGCTATCTTTTGCAAAGCCATGAATTGATTATATCTTTACAAACTGTCATTATTTAGTGATATTTTTTTCTTTTTTTCGCTGAGCGTAAGTAAAGAGGTGCTGTCTAAGAGAAGGGGATGACACTAAGTCTATACCCTTTGAGAAATTTTTGTCTTTGTGAGGTGGCTTGGATGCAAAATGATGCTACCTTTGTTGAAGCTTCGTAAAGCGTTGAATTTATTACACGTTTAGGAATCCTCATTATTTAGTGATTTTTTTCTATTTTGGTAGGGTGTAATTGAAGGGGATGTTTCCTCAGGGGAGGGATGACAGCTCTACTCTTTGAGAAATTTTTCTTCTTCCGAGTTTTCCTTAATCTTAAATGGTGTTATCTTTGGTAAAGCTTTGGACTGATAACATGATTTGAAATATTTACTATTTACTGAATTTTTTTCGGCTGTGGCATGGCATCCTTACAAGGCTTGCACCCGGTGTGGGCTTCACCTGTAAACAACTATATGTGCAACACAGGTGAAGAAAATACAGTAATTGTGTTTCTGTGCAACTGCTGTCATTGATTCCTCCAGTTGCACTTTTTATCCTGTTAGTGCACCACAATGAATTACATCTTAACCTACCTACGCAGATCGGAACACTTCCGTTCCATGTTTTACTCTCCGTACACATCCGTTTAGTGTCACCAATGAGCGTAAAGCCCTCCTCACATTGGTACTCAACGATGGCGCCAACCGAATAGTCTAAACCAATCTGCTTCAAATGAGGCGACCGACCTGGTGAATCACATGAAGGAGCTGAAACAAAAATTTCATATTGATTGATTGATTGATTGATTGATTAATGGATTGATGGATAAATGGACGGGCGAATTCACTTGCTCGCTTGCTTGCCCACCCGCCTGCATGCTAGCTCGCTCGCTCACTCACTCTCTCACTCATGCAGTCACACACTCATGCATTCCATCCATTCTTTCCATTCACTCCATTTATTCGACCGATAATGGTGTCTTCGTACATTAGCGGCTCATCACCGGGGCAGGAGGACAAGTGCCCTCAAAAGTTTGCAAAGCATTGTCTTCAGTCTTTAAAAAAATATAACATTACATGTAATCAGGTTGTACGAGGTAACATAAATAAAAAGTATTTCTAATTTTGGACGAACTAATCCCTTCCGTCTCACAAATGTCATATATTATTTATGAAGTTGTATATGTTGCAAAATTTCCCCGTAATTGTCAAGTACGTATCTCGTGATGATTTCAAGATTCGACCTCGGCTTACTAGCTCATTCGACCACTGGTTAGGCCTATGCAACTTAATTAATCCAGGCGTAGTGCTTTCAATTTATTTTCAGGCTCGTATGCAGCTAATTCAGTGTGTATGTGTGTGTGTGTGTGGGGGGGGGGTCTAGTTTGTGATAAAGAAAAATGATATAATGTCACACTGTCTAATAGGCGTCATCAGTTGGAATGTAGAGCTAATAAGAAACTTTCTTTGCTAAAAATGTCTCCCCTAGTACATTGCCGGAAACATAAGATGTAAGTTGCTACATGACCATTGTTTTATTTCGTGTTTTCATGTGTCAAAAAATTTGAACTTCCCAAAAACAGTGAAAAGGAAATTGTTTATTTGCTAAAACATCTAAAGCCAAAACCACCAATGACAGAAGAGTCGCCTACAGCATGCGTCTTAATCTTCTAAAGCCATATGTGAGGATTAATGTAAAATGCGATATTTTTAATTCGAAGCTGTATCGGTGTCTGATCAGGGAGGTGTTAGGTCCTAACAACTCCCTGGTCCTATCAAGCTTGAATTAGCTTAGCGATCTCAAGACATCCCTAGTCAGTGTTCAATTTAATCCAGTAGAGGCAGTGAATAGGAGAACACGGAAGGGCAGAAGTCATGTTTTTCCCGAATTTTGAAACGAGTTGCGAAAATGTTTTAAACTGCCGTTTCAGTTGTTTTAAAATGAACATCAAATAGATGATCAAATTAGCTGTAGTGAGACTTCTGACTGACCTGTTTGTCAGGGCTGTAACCGGGTTCAAGAGCCCATTTACGAACTAATTCCTATTCCAGTGGCCACCATTTCGGGCCAGTTTCAATTAAAGTGTCCCCGATTCTGGGCCAATTCCGAGTCCGGCCGTTTGACAATGTAACATAGCATATATTACTGGTTTTTATACCTTAAAAAAGTAGTAACACTAAACGTATATCCCCTAGATCATACCATTTGTCCTCCCCCAATTTAGTTGACTGTGTGTGACCATTCATGTATTAAACTGCATGCCAAGACGATCGCACAGAACACACTGCATTTTGGAGGTGGGTATAACTCAAGTAACACTAGGGGTAACTGGAGTAACACATTAGTCACGCTCTGCACAGATAAACTTCCGCAGGCCAACTGAGGTTTTGTTTTAACCGTCATATTTTCCTAAATACTCTATCAAACACTCTCAAACGTGATATGAACGTTTCCTTTGGAAAATTTACCTCTAAAACGACACCTCAATCTTTCTCAATGGTCGTAAAATTCCGTAGAAACGAATATGCAAGTTCAGCTACTGTTACGTAATCGCTGTTCCTTTTCGTGTGTCTTACTCCCTAATTTTGAAGCAGCTGGAGATAAGCTGGAAGACACGTGACACTTCTTCCTGGTCCTTTTCTGTACGAAGGTGGGGGTAACTGTGTTTTTCGAATACATCGCTTAAATTAGGAAAATTGCTTTTAATACATCGGGTAGTACCTACAAAAATGTCTTTTATGAACAAAAAAAAATTGAAATAGAGTATAAAAAGTACAAAATTTGCTTTTCAAGGGACAGTATTGGACAACAGTAAAATGTAGTATTAAGTAACATTTGTGTAATTTTTATTTCTGTGGACTTGTCTCGACTCGGCTTCGAGTCCAGTCCAGCTGCAGCCCATTCTGGGCCAATTGAACTTATGCATTGACATCACACTGACGTCATTTTGGGTGAAAAAAATGAAGCACACGTGCACGATCGTGGATTTCGCCGCACGTGTAGTAGACTTACACGCGTATACAATTGGTTGATGAATCAGCTGTCTGCATTTACTGGTGTCACTTGCAATGATACGCGCTTTTCCTCCATTTTCCTCCAAAGGAGGGAGAACTTTCTCCTTTTGGACATCATATGCATAAGGTCTATTCCGATTCCAGCACCTCCCATTCCGGGCTAATTCCGACTCTAGTGCAAAACGGACTTTAACCTGGAATTGAGTCCGAGCCCGGACTTGGGCGTTAGAGCACATTTGTAAATGTGATGAATTGCCGTTCTTGTATTGGTCCAAAATTGGACCTACATTGTATAACACAGTAATAGAAACATTCTTACCCACGCACTGGCCACGTATAGGTGACCAGACTCCGTTTGGCATGCAAACTATTTCGTTGTCACCTTCGAACGTAAAGCCTTCATTACACTGGTATCTATAGAGGGCTAAGCTGCCGTGACTTGACCCTACAGCATTCGGCATTGTTTGAGGAGTACCGCATGTAACATTGTCTGAGAATGATAAGAATTAATAATATCACTTAATTGTAACAGGTAAACATCTATGACATAATACAAACTTTGCTACAAAGGGAAGATACGAGGGAGAAATTCGTTGTAATGAAAGCCTCTAAATAATAGTTGATATCATCAAATGCCCAATAAAAAAGTAACACAGCTTGCTTTAAAGCCGTACTTATCTTCATGGCCAGAAATTTTTACTGAATTTCATCACCTGACACAGCACACGTGTGTCAATATCCACATTTGAAGTCATTTGGTCGCACCAGCATTAAAAGTATTTACATTGACTCATGCCCTTTGGTCTGTTTCGTTGTCTCTGGACCCTTGTAGAAGTTTTTAACAGGCAGCAGCCATCCCTCACATAAAAGTTTACAAGAAGGCCTTTCACAGTTTTCAAATTTTTAGACCGTTACTATTGAAATATTGCATGGGCGGTGATCATATGGTTGCGTTAGCATTTTGTTATACTTGTAGTGCTTCTGGACATTACTTTGGTTTCATTTCGAGTAATATAACCAGTTTCAAAATGTTGGAGAGAGAAAGTTTTCCTTTCGAGCAAGTGAAAAGCTCAACAGAAGCAGATGCTAGTGGTTATACTGCGCAGAACCGTCTGTTTGCGTTTTCAAATCAACGTGTCAGCGTAAGGAGTCTCGTAGCGGAGGCTGTCCGTGTAAAAGCACGAACAACCTACGCCTGTAGCTCTGTGTACATGTGGGACCAGGAAACGAAAATGCTTGAATCAATCACCTCCGGTAAGCCTTAAACTTGTTGTTTTTGCAAACAATAAGTTTCCATTTCTTCCCCATAATAGATTCGCTTGTAACCAACCACCATCAAACTCATTAAAGGCTAACGAAGAAAATCGTAGGCCTAACTAAAATTACGTTAGGCCTAAAAGTAAGCAGTATCGTACTAAACATGCAACACTAATATACTACACACGTACGTACGCTGCAGTGAGTTGTGTGTACTAGACACAATGCATTTCGGATCGAATCGATAAACCAAGAAGCATAACCGGATGTGACGTAACGAAGTCGGCGGGTCCGAGAATTTATTGTTTTGGCGACTACTCAGCTCCTTTAATTAACTTTGTGCCCTAACTAACCCTTTTGACAAGTGTAAATGTTCTAAAACCCAGGAGCCTTTACACTAAAAAACTCCCGTTCGAAATAATCTTTCTGCAGCTTCTGAAATACTAAAACCCAGGAGCTTCCGTGGGCTTTGCCCCTGGACCCCACCAGGGGCCCAAAAGCGGGCTCCTGGACCCCATCCACGAGGGCTTCGCGCTTCGCGCTCGCGGTGCTCGCTACGCGTGCACAGTTTCAAATCCATGCGTACACCATATTCGTTTTTGCCCCCTCACTCTCAAACAGAGATTTGCGCCCCTGTAAGGGGAGGAGTGTGTCCCCTCCCCTTTGAAAAATTTTGAAAAATTAGGATTCCTTACATGCAATCTGGTGCCACATATGCCACCTTTTGAAGTAAAATTTGTGTTTAAAATTTACGTATTTTTAGGAACTAAAACAAAAAAAATCGGCATCAGTGAGGCCATGACTCAATGGAGTGTCCTCCTTCCCTTTGAAAATTTTTGAAAAATTAGGTGTCCTTACATGCAATCTGGTGCTACATACGTTACCTTTTGAAGTAAAATTTGTGTTAAAAACTTTGCGTATTATTAAGAACTTAAAAAAACGGCATAAGTGATGAGGGACCATGGCCCAATGGGGCTTTTGAAAATTTTTAAAAAATTAGGTGTCCTTACATTCAATTTGGTGCCACATACGCTACCTTTCGAAGTAAAATTTGTGTTAAAAAATTTATGTATTTTTAGGAACTAAAGAAATCGGCATCAGTGAGGAGAGTCATGGACAAAAAGACTCTTACATACGCCACTGGTACAGAGGACCCACCATAGGTCCCCTATTCGGGTCCAGGGGCTAAGCCTTCTGGGAGCCAAGCGATTTGGGGCATTCTAAAAGACACAGATCACATATTTCTCATCTGAATTTCTCACCAGCTGCAATAAATAGGCTAATATCACAATTATTCACATCGAAAATGTGTTTTACAACATTTATTTTTTCTGTATACCTGTAAATATTGGGGGGACATTTGATATTATGTCCCTCCACTAAAAATATTGGGATCACCGCCACATGGCTGAAACTAAAGTAACTATTACCAGGACGACTCTGTCTACAATTAACAGAATTCTGTGGAATTCTCATATAGTTCTTTATTTTGAGATTTACTATTCCCAAGAAGAAAGCTAAACTATACACAAATAAAATTCTGCAAAAATCACATTTTATGTGAAAACTAAGTTTTTGCTCCATTCATTGTTTTGCACACATATAATTGAGGGTTATCATATTTTATTTTGATACATATGGTATCGAATCAGAATTTAATCTTCGTAATATTTTAGCAGTATTCAACAGGTATCGCACGTAACATGAGTCGTGAATGGGGAGGACACTTATATGTAATGTCCCATAATCCCTTGCTATGGCGTCTTAGCATATAAGCTTGCTTGATGTAGTTTAGTAAGGTGTTAAATGAGTGCTTTTTGAGAAATTGGTCTTGCAACGAGTTGTACAGTGCACAAAAGATAAAACACTCATAGTAATGAGTTCGCACTCATTGACAGCAAAATGATGAATTGTCGGCCGTCTGCTCTAAAGATTGGCCACTCCTCCCAACCTTCTCATTTACGGCACCCTGCGACAATTACTAGAAGATAACTACTCGACCAAGGGTGAAAATCCCGATTAGATGTTTACTAAAAATTGTGCAGGCTGTGTAATTCTATATAGGTTGGAAGTTGGCATTATTTAGCTATATGCAGCGAAACTTTGAAAGAAATCCCATGAAACTACAATCTCCGAAGAGGCTGGAAAAGTTTGGGTATTATTTAAAATACTATTTAAGAATATTCTGTAGAATTTCGGTAAAGAATAAGTTGTCTATAGAAATCCAGCAATTACAAGCCGACTTAAATGGGTTTGCCGAAGGCGGATCACTATTATCCAGTATTCCCAGAAATTTTCTTTTGTCTTGCAAGTATTATCTGTCCATACCGTTTTGGTCCATAGCAATGACAGGTAAATCGTTTATCGTAATGATGCGGTAAATTGAAATGGTTTGCAACAGGTCGATCACTCTTTTGATTTTAATTGCTGACCTGTGCTGTGTCACTATCATCCTAAGGAAGATATTTTTATTCCTCCAGGTACTACGTTCCACATAAATTACAGTAGGTGAGTGTTACAAGACGACCCGTCAGGAACACCGGATTGAATCCATCGACGAGCGAATGGAAAATTCCAGAGAATTCAACTTCAACGCAGCCTTTCTAGAAATGTCTAGAAGTGAGAACTGTTTACGCGGCCTGACGACACTTCTAAGAAATATTGACATTGTTTGTTTACTACCGTGCATGCAAGGAACGTTCTCGTAATTGCTCGACTGTGTGCTCTGGAAGTTTCTATTAAGGAACGTTCTCGTAATTGCTCGACTGTGTGCACTAGAAATTTCTGTTAAATTCTGGAGAGTTCTCGATTAAAAGCCTAGCGTATAAAAGGCAGTTCAACAATTGTTGTGGGAGAGAGATGCCATCATACTATGAGAAGTTATTCTCTGACCGAATCACCTGAAGCCAGCCACTGACACTGCACACTTGTGATAAATTGCCTTACGCCGTCTCTACACTGTGTGTGGAGATCGTTAACGTTATCATCCATCATCGCCCAGCCTTGCCATTATTCGCTCGTGGAACCAGTTCCTACGCTACAGCACGCTGCAGGTCTACTACTGTACCATCGTCGACGTGCATGCACTACCAGCCCTTGGACCAGACCAGAATAACATTAAGTAAAGGATTGTGAGTAAATCTAATTAATTATTGTAAATTTAAGTAAGATAAGGAGATCGTAAATAATCATTAAGTTGTTGAATTTTAATCTCGTTCTTCCTGTTCTTCTGTGATCTTTCGCTGTTATTGGTTTGACTTGCGACCACAAGCCGTAACAATGAGATAGATGAAGATTTTGGATAGACAATTGATTGTATAATTTGGAAAGTGCGTGCAGTTTGAAAGCTCTGACGGTACTTAGTGGAATCAACCAGAGCGTACGTCTTGCATCTGGACAGGTAAGGTGAACAACTAAAATTCTCGTTTTTAGCCTTGACTGAGGTTTTGCAAACTGTCTCGTAAATTTAAGGAAGCCAAGGCGAGGGGGGGGGGGGGGAGGGGATCGTGAAAGATAGCCTTTAGGCGAATTATGCTCTGAAATATGGGTAAATGTATTTGAATGAATTTGGAGAGTGTTAGTAGACCGGGATGGTACTCAATTACCAATGGCTCTATTGGGAATGAGCTGACGGTTTTTGTCAGAGTTTAAGAATAAGGGGTATCTTTTGCCTTTTTAATGGCATTTTCATTTGAACCCCGAAAGTACTGGCTGATGCAGAGGTGTCCAGACAGTTCGTTAGTATACGAATTTCAAAGTCTGTTTCAGAAGAACAGATGCGTTTGATTCTTCTACTTCATTTCCCCTTAATCTCCAACCTACCCTAGCTAGTACAAGATATGAGCCACAGGTGGAAGTTTGGCCCCAGTCACACTGGGCGAACCTGTGACTTTACAACACCCAACCAATCATATCAGAGCCACAAACTACGGTGCTACGGTGATCATTTTCGTTATTTAGCATCGTCTTCATCAAATATAGATACCGATATTAGTATAAGCACACTTACGTTCTTTACTTGCCTTTTGTCAATAAGAAAATACTTTCTAGCAATATAGTAAAAAGAAAAGTTTTGACTTACCGAAGTCGTTATAGCACTGAGGAATGAAACTACTCCATTCTCCATTGTGCAAGCAGTGTAACGTCATAGAACCGTACAGGGTACCCTCTCGACACCCAAACGTCACTTGTCCCCCAAAGTTGTTAACAGGTGGGGAGTGGAGGATGGTGTAACCATTATGAGGTTTTGGAGGTTGTGGGCAGTCCTTAGCTGAAATGGTTCAGGAAAACACCAATATAATAGTATGCCAATGTACCCGATCTCCTTAATTTCAAACATTTTTAATCGCTTTATACCGGTACATCATCTTGACAGTCATAAGTTCCGCCGTGAACAGCATGACTAAATTTTTCTTATCAGGCCCGTAGCCAGTGGAAGTCAGGGGGACGGTTTCTTTGAAACCCCCAGCCTAGAAAATTAAGTTATCATTACCTCAATGCATTTTAGCATATCTCACCCCCTAAACTCTTTCGCTCCTGGAAGCTATCTCGCCCCTCCCTCTTCCAGTAATTTCTCTGGCCACGGGCCTGGTTCTTGTATGTTAATTGCAAACAGGTTTTCATCCTCTGTCCTATACATGTTCAGAATCCTCATGGAACCACGGAGGTTTCTTCCATGATTAGAATCTATATGGCACCTTACTAGAGAATAACTTTCCAACATATAAAACGTGGGCCCACCCCTAGAAATAAATCTAGCATATCTTGTAGCAAAGCACAGGGGTGACGTCATTTAACCGATACAGAAAATAAATAAGATAGTTGAAGAATACAAAATTAAAAATACAGATCTCATATACACCGAGCCATTGAGGGTTGTCAGGGGTTCATTGCCTACCTTTCAACAGCTTTCATTTCTAAGCTGCTCTCTCTGATCTATACTATGTCTGACTTGATCATTTGTTAACAAATTATGTTGTTGTAATTCTTTTCTCCAGTCTCTTCGTATTCAAGTGTTTCACTTTAACTTACTTTCCCCTATGCAACTCATCCCACACTTGTAATCGCAGAGACAGCTCTCATCGTCCTGACAGTCTCCGTCCGTATAACATGCGAGTCTGCATCCATAATGCAATGCGAAAAACCCATCACGTGTCGGGCACGCTGGAAATGAAATAACGTAATATCTACAATGATTGCAAATGAGATTATTCGAGCCGTATGTATGTCAACATGGGAAGGGATAAGTTCGTTCTGGGCATTTGCACGGGGTCATTTTTATAGGGGTTTGCTATTGAAACAACAGATATGAAAACTGGGGGTGTAATAAATATGTGAGGGGCTTTGTCCGCAAAATCCCCCCTCCCCCAGGTACCGGGTACGTACTCGCTATCCCTCATGTTCGGATCCGTAGGCAGAAAAACAATTATGAAGTCCCCCTGTGAAAAAATACTGCATGATGTGGTCCAACTATGTCAATCAAGACCAAGAATACTGACCTCGATGCTCGATCAGTTAAAAAGATGATACGAGGTGTTGTTACTGGTTTGAACAAGACCATGCAGTCCCGAATTTTACGAAGAAAGAGCCCTTTCCCGGAGTTTATCCCCTTTTCTATCATTTAACAAGAGTAAAAAACTTCTCTTTCTTTAGAACCCCCCCCCCCCTCCTCAAAAAGCTTACTTTGAAAAGGTGAAAAAGACGATTTTCCGGTTAAAAGAGTGTGTTGTCATTCGTTGAAATTTCAAAGAGCCCGACCCGTTCCTCATGAACGTTTTATCCTCGTGAACGTTTTATCCTCTCATGAAAATGGTGAAAAATGCACCATCTCTAACCGCTTTCATTGATGTCACACATAATACAGGGGTATTGACCTACAATTCAATTCAATTCAAATTTATTTCACAAATGATTTCATAAACAGTACATAAACATCCAAAAAAATATTAAAGACCCTGGGCTAGTTGAAATATCCTCTGTAGTGACGTTCCTAGAGTTGTTGACACCCTAGGCGGACAGTTCCCTCATAATTCTCCCTCTGTTAGTAAACCAATGTGCCCTCCTCTTTAAGAATACAGTTGTCCATGGTTTGTAAGTTTGACATTGAATGACTGGATGACTCGGTTGCTTACCTCTGACGTAAGACTTTATTCTTCTGTACAGGCCAAGGGTGGGAAACCTTTTCTCTCATGAAGTGCCATTTAAATGGTAATCCGGCAATGGGACCGGTATGGTTGGTGCTAAGGGACTGCAAAGCCCTTGTGTAGGGCGTGGAACCGTGGAAGCTGTTGTCCAGAGGACCTTTTGAGTCCAAGGGTAACACCATGGGAGGAGAATCTAAAAGTGTTGTGGTTTAGGAGGGACATTACACTATCTTTACATAACAAAGGATGTGCGAGGCTAAACTGACCACAGATTTCACCACTTGACTTGGTTCCGACTAGCGACAGATCGATTTGATAATGTATGAAAGGAAGAGACAACTGTGACGAGTGAGCCCTACGTGCTGAAAAATAAGTTTTCAATGTTCTAGGTATTTTTTTATTTCTTTTCTTCGATTTGCATTGCAAACTTCATCCACTTTTAATTTTCAACCCACCTATAACAAAGGGGAGGGAGGAGCTTACCCCTGGTATCCACCGGAAGTAGCGCAGCTCCCATTGAAGAATTCTCTTCGAGTTTCTTACTACAAGCAGGTGTGACAATAAAATCCTGCGACATTACACCTCCAGTTCTAAGGTTCTGCATCTGCTTTATGTGCAAAGACAGGCTTTACAGTGCCTGCCACATTGTAAATAGGCCTACTTTTGGGTGTAGTAAAGGCACCTAAATTGACGCTCTCCCGAAATTGAAGTATTTGCACAAATAAATACCAAAGCAATAACGCGATACATGTTTACCTGTTCAAAAAATATGTAATTAGCATATTTATATATATATATATATATATATATATATATATTTATATATATATATATATATACATATACATACCACAATTCAATTTTAAGTAATTGATAATCAACGTAAAGTCTTTTTGGAAGGTTTTAGAAATTTTTAAGGGCAGTAGAAGTAAAATTCATGATTGAAAATAGGATACCCTTAAAACCACTCAAATTCATCATCATTCAATTTACGGGGGTAAAAGGGGCAGTTACCCCACTTTTTCAGAGCTTAAATGTAATAAAAATATTTAAAAAAAAATGAGCAAAAGGAAGCAAGACCATAGAAACTATAAGAAAATTTTTTCAATAGCCTATTGTGATTAAATTTTGCAATGTTAAATGAAGGATACATATTAATATCAAATACCATAAAACTGCTAGGAAGATTTTTCTCTGCACGCTGCGCACCCCAGAAAAAAACTGACCAATACCACTGAAAATTTTCCGTAAAATTTCTCGTAAAGCAGGACGTTTCCTACGCGCCAAACTATTGCGAATTGAAATTCTGAAATAGGGTTCACTGGAAGTACTTATGTATGTCATTAAATGCACCATGGACCTAGCATTCAAAATCCCAAATCCTACTCATGTATAGGGAATAGTAATTCTCCAGAAAATTTTTGGCGTACTTCGCATGAGTCTAATATAAACTGATGCTTAATTAGTACTGCTGTATGTAGGAAAACTTTGGTAGAACTACCTCGTTATTACTTCCTGTAGGACAGCTTGAGTAAGTTACGACTTTCAAAACCCTCGCTACACTTCTCGCTGTTCACTGTCCCCACCACCTCCCACCATCCTCAGCAAATTGACCGACGGTTATTACAAAGTTTGCTATCATCAAAAGAAAAATATTTCATAAGCATTTTAAATTACAGCTGAAGAAGGACCGCAAAAGCCGTCAAATTAAAAAAAAGAAACTACTCGGGAAGGACCCTCAGTCCACAGCCTCTGGCTTCACGCCTTTGGCGCTCGCGGTTGAAGACTTAGCCAGCCACAACTTCCCAGGATGCAGCCTCCAATGAAGAATACTTCCCTGGCACTTTGACTGCCGATGCCTTTAGCCATGTCCATGTAAAAACTACCCATACAACATTTCATCGGTTTTTTAAAGTATTATAAACTCTGTAACCTTCAAAATCGCCACTAACGTATTTTTCACATTAATTTAAAAAGTTTAGGGGGACTTGTCCCAGACCATGAAAAATGAAACATGAATGAAAGAACCATAGAGCAGGATACAGGGTCCTATATCCTGCTCTATGGAAAGAACAGGCATCTGGGCGGAGTAGGAAAATTTTCATGCAACGAACAACTGTTACAACCGATAATGTAAAAATCAACCGATAATGTAAAAAAAATTACCGATAATGTAAAAAACTCCTTGAACCGATAATGTAAAAGAAATTTACCGATAATGTAAAAACGTTCGTCTACCGATAATGTAAAAAAAATTACCGATAATGCAAAAACTGCTCTAATGACGTTTTCATATAGAATTGGAAGCGGGGAATTAAAAAAAGTCATACGTTAATTCAGAAAGGTAGAAGGTCATACCCCAGGGGAAGGGGCTGTCACCCCTATTTTACAGCGCCCTCTTTCAGGTATATTTCCCTTAAAAAGGTACATTGAAAGACAGCAGAAGAATTAAAGGTCACTTTTTCTCAATTGTCTAGGCCAAATACCGTATACTATCATATTTCTCCTTCATTTACTTAAAGCGCCCTCACTCCCCTGTTGTTCCGCAAGCTCACCAAAAAGAACATATCTACGATAAAAAATATCATGAAAGGACTGCAACATTTTATTACATAAAGATGAGTCATATTGATGGCACAACTTATTTGCATAGGTCTATGGCCCAATAGAGGGCGCCCTCTAATAAAAACCAGATACTTCAAAAACTAAAGTACTGAAAATTATATTTTTGAAATGAGCATGTCCGAAAACCCAGGAGTTTTATTATCGTTATTCTGAAGCTGAAGGGAGGTTATTCCCTCTCACCCGTTCCCCACCCCAGGGGAAGAAGAGGATGAAATCAAAGCCACTCACGCTTGATAAGAATTGCGTCCTAGAGGTTACTGACCACGCTGATCACAGATCCGAAGTCAGTCAGTCGGTCTTAGTGGGATGTGCGGGCCGTCAAAAGGCCCACTTTTAGGGTCAGTGTCCCCAAGAGCAGATTTTAGGCACTTCAAAACACCCAGTTTTCATACTAGATGGTTACCAATTAAAATTTCGGAATATGATTTCAATTGCACTTGTTAAATGTGGAGTGAAAGTTTTCCCTTCCATATATCACCCTTGAGGGCTGTTAGGGTGTGCCCCTCCTACTAGATACAGGGGGCATTCAAAGCTGGAAAACGCATGTTTGCCATATAATGCTAACATTAATATACCCGACCCGCTCCACACGTTTTCGACCTGCATTCATAAATCGCCAGTTCAAACTCAACCAGGGCAGCCTCCCCCAAACGCCTCCCCTATGTTATACAGAACACATAGGCCTATCACCTTTCGAGTTTGAAGGGGTAAATTAAGGGTTTGTTAGAGAGAGGCACCTTCCCCGGGGGCAAAGCGAAACACGGTCCCAAAATTAGTGTTAGCATATATGGAAAAAATGCGTTTTTTCAACAGCGTAGCTAGTAGGAGAAAGAACAGGCTTGTGACTCACAGAAACGGTAGGCCAATTGTAGTGCATGACTTTTTGACGGGGTAATCCCCTTCCCACTATCATCTCGGAGATAGGAGCCTTCTCCGGAGGTAAGGCGCAACTCGCCCACGTATTAGTGAAGCCATATATGGAAGGGAAAACTTTCACTCCACATTTAACAAGTGCAATCGAAATCACTGCATTTAAAATTAAAGAAAACCAATAGGCTACACTTAAATATCTCAAACGCTGTCTCAACGCTTAGCCGTGCCCCCGTTTTAAATACTGTTTCATGATTCGGAGTTACTTCCTGCAGATCATCTCGCTTGTCATAGCAGGGAGTTGTTAACAACTCTTCCATTATCGTTGTAACCACAAATAGTCCATGGCCTTACGCAGCGGAGGGTGAATTTCCCCCGCCCCCAGAAATTTTCAGAGCAATATGTTTATCACCATAGCTCTGTGTAAATTTACCGACTTTTTAAGGATTTAAATTTAACTTGTAGGGCACGGAAACTGACATTTCCGTTACACTAATATGGGATAGGCGTTTAGCGAAGAGTTCGGGGGGGGGGGGAGCCTTCTCTTTGAGAAAACTTTTCTTAACTTTTCTAATAATTATATAGAGAAAATATGTACAAAAAACGATTTTTTCCGGGTGTGCTTTATGTTCTAGACTCCCATTATTAAAATTATTGCTTCAAAGCTTTGGGAAATCCTAAAATTAATCCATTCTCCCTCCTTCCTCAGACCCTCTACATTATCGATCCCGACCGACCTTAGTCATACGGAGTAAGAGTATAATTGAACAAAGTCAAATTGTGATTTTTTGTGGTCTGTTAAGTGCCCACCTTATACAATTTGAAGTTGAAGTTAAAATGCACCATTTTAATGCCTACAATTTCGTAAATACCTCAGAGCTTCCGGGAGTTTCTCTGCCCCTAGACCCATCCAGGGGGAGCAGAGGGGGCCCTTAGACTCCACGCGTCCGCGGCGCCCTTGGCGCCGTTTGGCAGTCAACCCGGGTTTTCCCCCACTTTCAGACATCAAATCCCGCCCCTGCTCAAAGAACTTCTGTTTGATGTTAGCACAGGGGGTACAAATTGTGACCACTGTGTTAATTGCATTAGTCTTTGCTGCATTTAGCCTGCATAGACTAGACTGTGATATTATCTGATTCAATTTTTACGTATTTATTAGTGTGCATTCTTGAAATAACACTACACGTAAGCATTTTGTATTGAACATGTTTCACACTTTATAGCTGAAATGTTACGCTAGTGGTTTTTGCCACTTTTTAGGAGAAAAGTGGCCTAGATCTGTTTATGCTAATATTCGTTTAGTTCCAGGTCAATTTTGTTGTCCCTGATGCGTCGATCAGGCAACTTCGGTTCGGTCAAAATTATATGCAAAGTTGAAAGTTGTATTTTCCTTAAAAGTTTTTTCAGCCACAAAACAGCCTCTCTACATTTTTATTGAAGTTAATGACAAGTTCACTTAAAGAACCTAACTTGACAACAAATACAAGGTCGATTGACCGAGGACTAAATCCCGGATGCTCAAATTTAGAGCCCTTAACAAGTTGCTTAAACACAAACCTATGAGATAAACTTTGGCCCATTTTGTTTTTTCACATGGAGTAGTAAATTTCATAGATCGACTTGTATTTGGCATTTCTAATGGCAACATATCATAAAAAGATGTTTCATTTGAATTTTTTTGGGGGAGGGGGTATATTTTACTTTCTATTTCTTTTATTTTGTTTGCCAGCTCACACGAAAATTGAATTTCAACAAAGAAATAAGAGACTGCAAGAAAAACCGAGGAAATAAATTATTTTAAACATTTTTGAAAGTTTCTTACCTTCGGCAGTAATGTTAGCTCCTCGACTGATATCAAATTTGGCAGTCAGAATTACAAGAAAAGTGATCTTGAAAGGAATATCCATTTTTGTAAGACTGTTTCTTCAGTTCAACAGTCTCCTGCTAGTGATGTCACTAACCTATTCGTTGTCTCTTACTGGTTCTGCCGTATCATTTTCTTTACGGGTGGAGAAAATTTCGAAGTAATCAAAACAATTTCCCATAACGTTCGTAAACTTGACAATTTCCTCCAGATATAAGACATCTTAAGTTTCTTATTCAACTCTCGTTTATCTTTTTAAGGAATGTGATTTAAAAACAAGTCTCCAGTTTCAAAGAATGCTTACAATTTAATGACAAAATTCAGTAGCTGTAACAGATTTCGTTTTCAAATTTTGGGGATGATTTATCTTTTGTTAAAGATGATATCCGCAAAGTTTTGAAAGAATCGAGTGTCGGATTACAGAGTTATACTCACTTTGGAAATCAAAGCAACATTCCAATGTAACGGAAACAAAACCTCCAAGATTCTTCTGTTGATGAAAAATCCCAAAACAACCCTTTATGGTTGCAAAAGTGTGTTATCTTTCTTGTGGAATTTTTAGAACAAAACAGTAGCGACAATTGTTTATCAAAGTATGCAGTGTTTGAACGATAGAGCAAAACCATACACGGTAACTTAAACTAAAATAAATCATTGAATTTGAATACTTCCGTGCTCCCTTGTACTTTGCCTTCTTTGTACTCCATGAATTCGTTAGTTTTTTAATGTTTCAACGGGTAAAGAAATTTTGTATGAAATCGGATTATATTTGAATTCAATAATTTACATGAGTTCTAAATTCTAACATCATTTATAATGTTGTATTAACAGCCTGCTATACTTTTCAGAGCAGCTGAGCCACACCTATCTTTGGGGTCCAAACTAGCTCTGAGGCAGCAGCCATTCACGTTCGCTCAAACTGCAAAAGCAATCGGTGGGTGAAAACAGGGCCATTCTATCCGGACTGAGAAGAGCCTCTGTTACGTGATAAATCAGAAAAATATTTCTATGGGAATTTACTGCTTCCCAAAGTCATTGGGTATCGGAAGATTTAAACTTTGACAAGCAATTTTGATCTGATGTATGGAAAAACGCAAAACCGTGGAACCTGGAAGCGTTCATACGTGAGTGCACAATATAAATGGAGTAACATCTCTCAACTGACGAAACATAGTTTTGAAAGTGGAGGGATCGTGGAGCAAAAGAAATCATTTGGCATTAGGAATGCAATAACTTCCTGAGGCGTGGTCTTTGGTATGGTCCAGAGATATTGTTCCTGTGCAGGAGGATTGGGGGAGTAGCGTTTGGAAGCTCTTTCGTATATATTAGTTGTTAGCATAACAATGAAGCATTTGACTATCATGAAACGGCATCTCATACGCGCTACGAAGACCGCAAAATCACAATTTGACCATTTTTTCATTGTAGCCTAACAAGAACTAACAGCCGGTCCATTTGATGATGAGGGAAGACTGTGAGGAGAGAGGTAGGGGTTGCATGCACAGGGCATTGGAACAATAATATCACTCAAGCTTGTCTGCATAAAGGAAGCCAAGATAGAGCAAGTATTTGCCATAGATGCGAGCAAAAATCATTCTTAGACACTTTAGTAATCTGTTTTTCTCTTTTTTTCTTTCTTTCCATTTTTGTAGTTTAACAGTTTACATTAAACGTCTCTACGTTGGTCATTGTTGATATACAGTCGGTACTGTAAAAATGAAAGTTCAAGGACGTTAAAACTTATAAATTAACAGAAATTGGAGATGAGGTTAAGAAATGCATGGTCTCTCTCCTCATCAAAAAAAAAAAAAAAACTTAGCTACAAAGAATAAATTTAACCTTCTTCTTAGCCATTTACTTCCCCCCGATAGCAAAATTTGGTCGGCCACTCCGGCGGTCCGCCAGAGAAATACCCGGTGGTTCACCGGTGGTCCGCCGATGGGGGCGACGCTGATTGGTTAAAATGCTTTATGGCATCATGCAAGTTTTCGTCCAGCCAGGGGACCCCCGATGGCCCTTCGTCAGCCCTTTTGCCACCGGCGTACCGCCGGATTTTGCAACCAGGACAAAGGTTCACCATCAAGTCACCTGACATCCTCATTCACTTGGTAATTGTCTTCTTGTGTGACACATGCAATAGACGAATTGGGAAAATGCTTTCACGCAATGCATCATGGAATTGGTCAAAGGTCGTGTGAACCACTTACCGTGGTGAAAAAGTTGTCACGGTACAGCTGACCTTGTGACCCCACCGGAAGTGACTGAATTACCCAACTGGTTTATTGTATCACCTCTTGGTTTAAAACATGCCGTATGTCGCCTCCTCAAGTAAAACATTCCTTACATCGGAATATGAAATTTAGCCAACAATCATTGGGCAAACTTTAGGCCTACCCAATTTCAGTATTTTTACATACGTGTACAGTGTTGGTGAAATGTTTGCCCAACTATTCTAGAGTGTTATTTTATTGACACCCAGCCTCTGAAGTAAGAAACTGATTATTCAATAAGAAAGCAATTCATTAGAAGTTTTTGACAAGGCAGATGATAATTACTTGTGTAGCTTTCGGTCATTTCATTTTTGTCAGCTACGACTGACATGCATATAAAAGTGGAAGTTCAAACGGCCTAGCTCTATCATTAAGTGTCTGATGATTACAAACTGATCTATGCAACTGTGGTCGACAGATTCGTTCCATTTTTTATGATTGAAATGCCTATTAACTATTTGATGATGACAATATCCACATATTTGGAGAAAATAGTGACCTTTTACTAAGACTTTGACCAGCTCCAAAGATACAAAAATATGAGGAGCGGCCATTTTTCAGGTCGAGCTGAGATGCTGAACAAATCATTTTATCCTTAGTAAAAAATTAAATAAATTAACCAGTTCTTTACTCGAGTGAAGTATTATACATCTCCTTCCTTCAATTGTTTCATCACATATTATATTTCCACGTCTCAAATGGCTTGGTAACGATTCAAGCCACATCGACCATTAACTGATTAACTGGGAAACAAATGATCCCGTTCAACGTCAGCAGTGTGACCAGCAATAAATGGCGAAAGGGGAGGAATATGGGTGCAAAACGCCTCTGATTTTCTCCCTTCTTAGCTTAGAATGACACCGACAAGATGAAAAGATTACAGAGGTGCTTCACTACCTTTACTACGTTGCTTTTCTCTCTTTGTTGGATTTTTACCGTCCAGCGTTCTTTTATCACAAACGTATTCATAGAGTTGTTTCACCTGACAACAGCGCAATTGCGATAGACCATTTTCCAAATAACAATTACAAAGGATTGTGGGATAGAGTATGGTATGCGTCGTTTTCGTCAGTGGCATATTACTGTGGCGAAAAACGACGCATACAAAAACACTATCCCACAATTCTTTGTAATTGCTATTTGGAAAAGGGTTATTGCCTTGCTGATGGACAGAGCACCTGCGCAGTAAGATGGGCAGAGCCTCTGGACAGTAAGAGTGTTTTCGTCATGCAGGCACAGCGGGACCATAAATACCATTTTAAATCCAGGAAGATGACAGAGACACCTGGTGACATGATTTACGTTTGAGACGCAAAATGCCTAGCAATCAGAGAGATATGTGACGTCGATGAAACACCTCAACGGCTGCTCTGCCAGCATGGCAAAGCGAACTTACTGGGCACGGGCTGTTTCTGGCAATCGAAGCCACGTGAACCTTTAATGTGTACAAGCTTCGTTCATTAATACCCCCATCCCCCAAAGAATATCTAGTCGGGTTATACTGCACCTGCACGGTGCAAGAATTAAGAACGACCTACCGTACCACCCTTTGTGTTAAGTAAACGAGTGAAATCTGAGCAAGCTTTGCTTATAGTAAACCAATTACTCATCCCTGCTCATCCAATAGTTAAAAAATACCCACTAGGACGGAAAACTGACAATGGATGGAAGTTTACTCAACCGGACTACATATGTCAGCATACTTGATAAGTCCAACATCTACATTCACATTCTACACAATTTAAACTTAATAAAGTTTAAAGATATACATGAATCTGACATGAAACCTAGTGGTTAAACTTCCAATCGTTTTAGGTATGAGAACAGTACACTCTAAATTTCTTCTGGTATAAATGTACTCTCAGAAAGTGTCCAGTATTACTGCTACCTGAGGAATGAACTGAACCTTTGTGGGAAGTCAAATCATTTCGTGTTGCGTTTGCAGAGTGGAAATAGATCACCGTTTTCAGTAAAACACTCGCAAGTCTTGTTTTGGGAGAAATATATTGAGCTCTCACAAAGAGTAAATATTTGCTGGAATGAATTTCACTGGAATGACCAAATGCTTAGGGGAAAGCATTGTCTACGAATTTGTTTTCTTCAATGTCTTGTATCAAGCTTAATTGGACAAAACACAGTCACTCAAAGCTGTCATGTTAAAACAGCCACCCAAACCATAGGCGTAGGAAGCGGGGATCGGGGGCTAAAATCCACAGTCAAAAATGTGGTGCTGGAGAAGTATCCTTGCCCTCTCAATTCAAGGACGAAAACCCCGTATTTGTTCCTTCTGAATAAAAGTCATTTTCAGTAAGTTTCCTTAAAATTTGCCAATATGTTGTTCCATACTGCATCTATAACGACCCTCAAATATTACCCTCCCCTTGGATCCCTCTCTCAGGATGGCGGTCCGCAACAATGTTCAGGTCCCGGTCGAGAACAGCTTCCTACGCTTATGACCAGATGACCCAAACTGCCATGTTGAAGTACAGTAAAACCCCGTTTATCCGAACACATCGGGACCGAAGCTTGTTCGGATAACGAAAAAGTTCGGATAAACGAGGTTCCAATGTTTTGCCTTAAGTACGGTACACTGGGTCCATATAAGACAGTGTGTCAACACATTTCCAAAATAATTCCGAAAAGGCTTAAAATTGCAGACAAAATCCCCAAAAATATTGAGTTACTATTTTTTGTGACCGATGATATGACAAATAAATTTTAAGACGTCTAAAACAGAGAGATTTTATTCCAAAAATTTGAGCCTTCGCTGGTCTGAATGACCAATGCTTTCTACACACTAAATGAATGTGTGTGCTCAAGAAAAGCTGTAACGATCTGGAGAGGTATCTAGAGTATCAATTCTGCAAAAATTTCCAAAATTATTAGAGACACATGTGTAGGAGACTCTCAAACAGCAGTTCGCAATGTTTTTGTAAGGTCTACTTTCATTATTTTTAGGTATGAAGCCCACTACGTTACTAACTTTTCAGATTTAGTGAAACTAAGACTTACGCTAGCCTAACGTATTTTTGTATGAGAGGATATTGAGCCTATACCGACACATGGCTTCTAACAAGAATTTCAAAGCAAATACGTACGATATTTCTTCCAAATTTGACAAAGAGATAACAGATTGTTTTCTATGTCCACATGTCGGCTGTTTTAGCCATCGTGACATCTTTCCATTACTTTTAAAGTCCCGAGAAAAATTAGTGCAATTCTGCAAAAATTTACGTTGAATTTTGCCTTGTAAAGCACTTAAAACTTGGTGTATACTACTGTAAATGTGTTGACTATTATTGTTGTTAAATCTGACGGCTAGTTCGGATAAACGGGGTTTCGGATAAACGGGGTTCGGATAAACGGGGTTTTACTGTAGTGTACCGCGACATGCCACATCAAGATGTATGCTTTATCTCTTGATAAATACTCTCAAAGAGAATTATCTCAATTTCTGGAAAATAACTTCTTCGTTTACCGGTTATAGACGGCAGTGATGTTCCATGTGAAACACGGACAGACTGGCCGTTGCGGCGAAGGGGAGATCTCCACCTACCCCGCGGAGCGGACTCTGTTTTCTCAGCTCCTCAGTTAGGGATATGACTGAACAAGGAATATGCCGTACAGCCTGCTACGTAAGCAAATCTCCACCCGGACCGCTATGGTTCAAGGTCGTTTCGGGCTGTATTTAAAAGAAAGACCTTTTCCTAAGCCGGTCACGACGGTCAACTTACTTTTGGTTCAGTCGCTTGAGACCCCAGTCCGCCACTGATGTGAAAGACCATGAAGGTACTAGTTATAGGAAGAAACAGAACGAGCTTGAACAACTGATAACCTCAAAGTAAGATTCGGGGGACCGGATAAGCTCTTTGAAGTGGTTTTTAGTTGGTAATACCTCGTCACATTCATTTTGTCTCCTGTTACCTGCTCTTTCTAAGACGTTCCACGTTTCTTAGGTCATACGAGAAAGGGGCTGGGGCTGCAGTCCACCCCCTCCCCTGTGTTTGGTCAAAAGTTAATTCGTGGGCAGATTTTTGGCAAATACCGGGGAATCTTCTCTAGCAATACAGGTTTTAGTTGGACAAAAAGACCGAACCCCATAGAGAAAAAAAAACACCTAGTATACCTTTAGGGTATATTTTGAGGATATCACGCATGTAAAAGGTGATATCGATAAGAAAAATATTGTTTTGTAGAATTTGGGGGACCATGGATCACCCGGCTACTCATTGTTCTTACTCTATTTTATATCCTGACATTTTATCCCCAATGCTGTAGAAATAAACTTACGTGTTCACTGATGAGAACTTCTCAATCCTATGTCTGCTGTATTAGTGTGTTGGCTTACCTAATTGAGTTCAAGTTTGTCAAGTCTAAAAATCAAATAGTAGTTTCTCGAAAGCTCGCCAAGTCACTTTTGTTGCATATTTATAGGCTACACTTTATCTTTTTTGTCAAAATATTAAACTTTCGTATCCCAGTTTACATATACGGTAGGCCTATTCAAAAGAAAAACGTTAAGATGCCGATTATGAACGGCAGTGATATCATAACTATCCATAGAGCGCTGCTTTTAGATTTTGTTTGTCTCATAACTGAAGGCTTTCCTTGGATTCCCGTCATGCAGGCATCCCAGACGTTCGTAACGGCGTCCCTTGCTCCGGACCACGAGTGGGGGCCCAAAAGACGATATGTGAAGGGCGTGACGGGGGCAAAGAGTACTTTGGCCGCTAGTTTGGGGTCAGTCACGAACAGTTTCTTCAAGCTTGGATAGCAACCCATTTCCGACGTAAGCTCGTCTGTAAGGGCGACTCCGGGAATCTGTTTGAAACAGCACCGTAATAAAAGCTGAATAAGATGAATAATTATTCTTTCTGTGATGCGGTCACTGTACGTGAAATTCCCTTCAAACGTATGTGCACAACAATAAATACAGTATGCAAGGGCAGCGGGCACAAGTTTAATGCCACTTAGCTAGTGAGGGCGCTAACAGTTTGAAGACGTGAGTAAAGTAACAGAACATGTTTACACTCTTGAAGGGTCCGAAGAGACGAGGGTACCAAAAGTTATTTCACTGGTATTGCCGCAACTACCCACAACTTGATAGCTTAACAGGGGCGCAATCATTCACCTCATTCTTGTTTTAAAACTCAGTTTTGTTTCCCGGCACAGCTACCTATGTACAGTAACACGAGATATCAGGCAAGCCTAGAAATTATTCATGAATTCAAGAATTATTGTTCAATAGCGGTAGTAGGTAGGGTGTAAGTTTTGCTATCGATACAATAAATTTCAACTTTTAAAGCTTAATTTTATTTGCCAGATATATTTAGCGATCATAAAAGTTTGAAATATCTGTGTTGCTACACGCCCAAAAAGGTATCTTAGTGTCTTTCAAATTGTCAGTGCTGGCGATGATGGTCGACGTTTGTTCTTCCAAATTGTAGGCCAACTTGAGCCAATTAACATCCGCATTACATAACGTCAACATTTACAAAAAGAAAATAAGCTTGAATCACTGATATAAGTACCAAGAAACTGTTGGAGTAGGAGCTCTTAGCTGGTGGTAACATTCGAAATTCTTAAGTTAAATGAACTGGTCAAAACATTGGCTGGACTTCACGTCTAATGGGATGCTTCCATCATGATAGCGGCGCTGTTCTAATTTGTATTCAGAACATTCTAATGTAGTAAAAAATAGCACAGGTCTCAAAAACAGTATGCATATATATATATATATATATATATATATATATATATATATATATATATATATATATATATATTGATTGATTGATTGACTGATTGATTGATCGATTGATTGATTGATATTTATTCAGCCAATCGTAAAATACAATGGAAATGGGTTGAAAACAAAGGCTCATAAAATATATACAAACAACATTGTCTAAGAACCTAAAACGGGTACAAGTACATAAAGTGAGGGAATGAACACTAAAAAAAGAAGACACAGTAGTACAATGAAAAATACAATAGTGACAAATAAGAAGTTAAGACACAATACGTAAAAACGTAAAAGGTAAAAGATAAAAGGTGAATAAAGTAAGTAACTTAAAAAGTGAAGAGCATAAAAAGAAAACAAATAACCACAGACCTAAAACATGAAATCAGAAAAATAATAAAAAACATTTATCAAAGACATATATATATATATATATATATATATATATATATATATATAAATATATATATATATATATATAAATATAAATATATACAGGTAAAAAAAAGAAGTAGTAAATAGTGCTAAATGTTTGTGAAAAATTCCACGTTTCGGGTTTAAACTCTTCATCAGGTGGCAAAAATGAATTGACCTCAGGTGCTCGGTGACTCGGTCAGCAAGACGACGTTTTGTTTCCCCCACATGTATACAGTATATTACAGCGTTTACATACGAGGACGTAAACAATATTGGCTGAAGTACAGGTAAAGTGCTGACTAATGTTAAACCGGTTGTTGTTGGGACCTACCATGGAGATGATTTTGTCATGATTAACCACCAGGCAAGTATTGCATCTTCCACGGTTGCAAGGAAAAGTTCGTGGGTGTAAGGCAACCTCAAGCATAGTGCCTAATACCCCAGGAACTTTCCTTGCATATATATATATATATATATATATATATATATATATATTTATATATATATATATATATATATATATATATATAACCCTAAATGGTCACTTTGGGCGACACGGTAAAAAATGGTCACTTTGGGAGACAACCAGTTAATTAGATATATTTGCATATTCATGCAGGTAAAAATTAAACAAAAAATACCTTAATGATCTTCAGGAACGCCCTCAAGTTAAATATATGTCCAATTACCTGTGTGACGTGCGCACAACGTTTTATTAAATAAAACAGAAATAAATTGGTATTGCGCAATAAGGGTGTGTACACCTAACGTACCAATTTATTACATGCATGATATACACCCCCAAATTTCAATAGTAAATTAATACATAATGGGATTCTAATGCAACTTACCTATAGTAACCCCAAACAGAGGGCGCTAGGATACTTTTATATATTTCAAAACTTTTAAAATAACATGCAGGGAATGGTTGTTATAACGTTGTAAACATTTAGGCGACACGTATATGTACACCTAATGTCAATGTCGCCTAAAAGTACCATTTTTTCACCCGAAATGTCGCCTAAAGTGACCATTTAGGGAAATATATATATATATATATATATATATATATATATATATATCACTCCACGCTATATTAAATAGTCGCACAGAGACCTTAGGCCATTTTCCTCTACCTCATAGGCCTCAATGGCTCAGTGGTCAGAGCATCCGCCTCGTATGCGGGAGGTCGCTGGTTTGAATCCTGCTTGAGGCTAAGTTTTCCATTTACAAATAAACATCCTCTTTCAGTATAAGGCAATTAAGTGCCTATCTTAGAGGAAAAATGGCCTAACGTCTCTGTGCAACTATTTAATATAGCGTGGATTGATTCATTTATATAAAGTCGCTACGTCACTCTTCCTACTCAATACTGCATGGGACGCGTTCCTATGACGTAACAATGGAAAACTTAACATAACAGTATTTAAGCTCAGTTGACCGCGTTCTACCACATAGGCCTCAATGGCTCAGTGGTCAGAGCATCCGCCTTGTATGCGGGAGGTCGCTGGTTCGAATCTTGCTTGAGGCTAAGTTTTCTATTCACAAATAAACATACAACATCCTCTTTTAGTATAAGGCAAGTGCCCATGTTAGAGGAAAAATGGCCTAAGGTCTCTGTGCGACTATTTAATATAGCGTGGATTGATTCATTCATATAAAGTCGCTACGTCACTCTTCCTACTACACTGTTAGCACAAATTAGTCAAACATTGTCTGATACGCCTAACCCAAGTTAGTCAAAGGCGTTTGACTAATTTTGTACCAATTGACTAGATTTCTGACCAATTTTCAACCTCTTTGACCAATTTTTTACCAATAATTATTGGTCCATCATTGTGCAATTAGTCAAATATCATTAGAAATTGGTCAAAATGAGTGACTAAAATAGGTTAGGCGTATCAGACAATGTTTGACTAATTTGTGTTCACAGTGTATATATATATATATATATATATATATATATATAAAAAAAGGTCCATTGGACCTTTTTTAACCTGTTCCCCTTTTCATTACTTTTTACCAGTTTTTTTTTCAGCCTTCTTTCGCTTTTTTACACCTATATATATATATATATAACTATATATATATATATATATATATATATATTAGCAGTTTTCGTTGGACGGCGTTGGTTAAGTATTTAAAACACACGTTAATGGCATGAATACATTGTACGAGCATATGCCTTGCTATATTGAGAGATTGTAACCTTCAGGGATATTGAAGTATTATTTTAGGAATGCCGTTCAAACTGCTCACGTAAACAAAATTGATAACGTAACTACACGTCCTCTCTGTGCACATGTTCTTCACCTTGTATCCAACGCCCGTTTTTATATTCATATTCTTAAAAGTGTAGACAATTAGAAGCGTCGCAACTAAAATGTGACACTCATATGCTGGCTACACTCACATAAGATATCTTCAAGTGACTTTCATTCAAACTACTGAATTAACAACAAGGCATCTCCTCCAGAGAGGGTAGAACCATAGAGTAGGATATAGGAACTAGAGTGCTTACTCCCCGAAACAGCTGTGATCGCATGGGGACTCGGCCGCCATACAGTTTGTACACACATGCTCGCACATAGCATAGCTTCTTGCCTCCACCTATAATGGCGGACGGGTCCCCATCACTGATCTACATGTAGTTCAGTGGTCCCCATGCAATCACAACGGATTTACGTACGCTGTATTAGGAGTGCGCACTCTAGTTCCTATATCTTACTCTATGGGTAAAACGAATTGCAGAAAATCTTCATGAACAGTGTTACACTCACAAAGTCTTTAGGTCTGCCATATCTTTCACGTAGATACTGTGCTTTCTCTGAGATATCATCAAGCATTTTCTGAGTAGGAGGGAGGGTAATATGGCCTTTAAAAACCCGCAGAGACCACCGTGCCTGTTGTTCTCCAATGGGAGTCAATCCAGAGTCGGTGCCCATTAATCCAATGCACGCCAGGGTTGCATGGGGAAGCCGAGCTGGAAACACATATTTGTAAAGTTCGCGAGTGTTGGTGTCATCTGTATAGATAAACGAATGAGCCACTCCAGGAGTATTTACTTTTGGAACTGAGAGTTGGCAGAAAATTACTAACCTGTTTGAAAATCTTTCTCAAAGAGTGAAGTATACTCCCCCCTCATCTAGGCAGTTTAAGGCATTCATCGTGAAAAGTGAAAGTGCCACAACAGAACATCAGAAACATTGGGGTGGGTGCTAGGGAGACAGTTTCAAAGGATAAATGGCATGTTATATTCCGAATAACATGTTACTTGAAAAGTGATAGCTTAATAATAATTTAGCCCTTGAAGGGCAGTTGTTGTACGAGGCTAAGCGCAAACTTTTTTGCAGGGAGAAGCCTGCATGGCTTACGAGTTACAACTTCACGTCAGGTGGATAACCTACTCAACAATTTAGGTCAAATCTGATATCTTTTGAAAGGCCAGTTCAGATGGGAAGGCGTAGATCTCTCTTGGAAGAAAAACCTACCTTATTTTGATCCTACCGGGGATCGAACCCCGAGCATCGCTTCAAGTGCCACCTCCTTAATCCACTAGGCCACAGCACCAGTCTTGTTTACCAGCTGTCAACTTGTTTGCAGTTTGTTTATTTTCAATGCAGGTTTTATCTACTGAGCAGCTAAGGTAATTCGGAAGACGTTACCACGATGGTTTTTGCGGCCAACATTTTTCGTATAAATATGATGATCAGTTAATTCAATGTTCAAGTGATTTTCTCATCAGTTAAATACCTTTCAGTTTGTTTTTCATATATGAGTGCAGCAATTTGTGGCAATGGCAGTTTTAAGAGCAATCAGTCCAAAACGAATCGGTGATACTCGCATTTCAAAAGCAAAGTGAATAAAAGAGGAGGTATTTAAAAAATCAGGCTGTGCATTTAACAATTCGCTGACTCAGACCAGGTTTGAACATGTACTGCACGGGCTTTTACCCACAGAGACCAGTAATAGCTCCAGTGTTTTAGTATAGTCTACCGAGTTATACCAAGAAACAATCGACCTTCTCCATTGCTATAATCCAAATTTGAGCAAATTTCGTAAATTGGTGAGCCACCCGAAGTACAGTCTTGGTCAAGACCCTAGCACTAGCTAGTGAATACGTTAGCGACTATCGTAAGTGCGCCCTCTCCATATTCAGCTTCAGAAATTCAGAACTCTTGTAGCAAAATCCCCGAGCAAATACCAGTTTAAAAGAGCGCCATCGACTTTTTTTTCCTGCCGGAGGAAAGTGTAATAATAGGGAGCTTTATACTGACTGTAAGGTACATGTATGCGCATCGTCAAGAGTGCCGTCATTACGTCGTAGCTCACGTCTGCGTCGTGCAATCTAAAGCTCCCTACTGTCTTGACCAAGACTACCCGAAGTAGGTCATAATATACACCTTGCCTTGTTAAGTTTGTCCCACACACAATTACGGTTACCGTCCGGTTCTTTGATACTGGATCTAATGATCACTTAAATTCGTTAAAAAACCTAAACTGTTTACGAACATCTTCTAAAAATCCAGAAAGTTAAAAGAAAGTTACGCTTACCTGACAAAATCTTGTCATCAATAAAAGGTGTTTTAACTATGTAACCGGTCCCTATCAGCACGACATCGATTCCCTCCAGTTTCGTGCCGTCTTCAAATTCAACACCGTTTCTGATGAATCGCTTCACGCCAGAACGAACTTTAATTTTACCGCAGGTGATCTGGCTGAAAATTGAATCATTTACTGCAAAGTTTTCTTCAAAAAGTTTTCGTGCTGGTTTGATTCCAATGACGTCATAGTCGATATCTCTCTCGAGGAACTGCTGATACACCCATCTTATCAACCACCCTGGCACCACACTCATGGAAAAGCGATTGTCTAACAGTACATCGTAAGGCCATCCTCCCATCGCTCGTCTAGGATAGACCCAAAACCCGTGTCTTGAACTTAAATATACCTGTTGCAAGAGATATTAGTTCGTGTAGGTTACACTTACTTGAGGTGTCAATCGTAATCATTTATTAACAATGCAACGCACAGTACAAGGCGTTTGCTTTGCATGCGCGCCGGATTTTGCAGAATAGACCTTATGTATAAACATCACACTGACGTCATTTTGGGGGCAAACAATGAAGCACACGTGCACGATTGGCTTGGATTTCGCCGCACATGTAGTAGACTTACTAGCGTATACGATTGCTTGACGAATCAGCTGTCTGCATTTATTGGTATAACTTGCAATGATAAGCGCTTCTCCTCCATTTTCCTCCAAAGGAGGGAGCACTTTCTCCTTTGTGACATCATATGCATAAGGTCTATAGATGCTGCATGGTTTACGAAGCTATACCCTTTAAAGAAAACATGCTAATTGAGCACATGTAAGTAAGCACACCACTAATTCAAAACTCTCCGAGGAAATGGTGAACCCACAAATTTTGCACCTTAACGTTGGGCAGTTTTTGACACTGTTGCTTATGAAATATGATTCGATTTTATATGATTATATTTTATGTGGATGTCTTAATATTTTAGGACATTAGTTTAAATACAAGCTTTTCAAGATTCATGTTAAATTGACCAATTTTTGTGACACTTCATGATGTATTATTGGCCTCTGTTAATTTGCCGACTTTTACAAGTTCTTAAACCTATTATTCAGGCCTTTTTAAGTTTCACATCTCAGTAATCGTAGTGTGGAAATTTGAAACTGCCATGAAGACTAACTTGTGAAGTTCCATTAGAAGGTAGCATGTCCATATTGAGAACTTCAAGGATTTAGGGGTCTGAAAAGCGATTAAAACTAGTGCGCAAGTCACTAGGGCTTGGTGGTGCGCTACCTTTACTTGAAGATATAACACTGAGGCCAGCCGTAGTTTTGTGAATGACAGTCTGTGATTATTAATACTGCCATCTTCATCGAAGCTCCTTTATGTGAAAAGCCAAGTATGCAGCATTTTGAACAACATTTTACTAGGAACATGGCAATCTTGTGACCTCGTTCAGTCGAATGCGTTACAACAAGTACGATAGGGATAAGTTCATCAACAAAATGGTCCTGCATGTCAGAATCTTATCGAAAAAGAGTAAATACCTGATTGGCTACGGTACTGGTTTCAACGGCCACGTCCGATGACGAGAAGCTCTCCCCTATTTAGAATTAGGAGACTGTTTTGAATTGGGAAACGACGTATAGTGAATCACATATGATATACCGTACTAGTATGTATCGCTCGCAACTTATTTAAAGGTAAATAGCCTAAGACTGATGCAAAAAATCACACAAACTTTGGAAATATTCACAATTCCAATCAAAATTCATAAAACTGATGTTTCATAACATAAGTCTTCTATTTCTTACACACGGCATGAATGAACTTTAGCTAAATATTCAAATATGTGTTGTAAAAGTGGATCACAAGAATGTTTCTTTATGATATCCTTTTTCTATTCAACTTTCATTTCATGTACAGTTGTAATGGCTGTTATGCATAAATTTAACAGTCAAGTAGGTTGTAACAAAACTATATTTACTATCTATACTACTACTTTATCATGTTACTAGAAAACATACTTGCTTTGAGGTGTTTCTTAATAAATTGATCTGTAAATTGTTTTTTCGTACCAATAACAAGGATATTCTTGTCTTTGAAAGGGTCACTCGTCCTATATTGGCAAGTATGGAGCACTTCTCCGGTAAAGTCTTCTTGACCAGGGAAAGCTGGAAGGTAAGGTTCTGAAAAGTTACCACTACATATCATTACGAAATCGAAAGTTTCCTTAATCACTGCCTGGCCTGCCTGTTTTATGTGGACGTTCCATCTTCCGGTTTCCTGGTAATCTTCTGCTTGCTCTATTTTCACAACTTCTGTTTTCAGTTGTATGTAGTCTCTCAGCTTGAAGTGGTCAGCGTAATCCTAACGATATAGAGTAAAAATAGAGGGGGTAAAGTATTTTAACGGCGGGCGGAGCCCTTGTTATGTCATGTGTTGGGGATTCTGTTTCTTTCTCTATTCCATTGCTTTTTTAAATCAATCTGTGTAGATTTTACTGCATGTGTTCTGTGTATATGGAGCTAAGTAATTATTTTTACGGTACCCTGCAGGGATTTAAAGGTCGCGTGACATGAAAATAACATAGTTGGATATTTGATGTAAAAAGCATTAAAAATCCAGAAAATAGCCACAATTCCCATTAAAATCCATCAAATATTGACTATTTTACAGGTAAATTTCTATTTCACATTTGTATCATGAATAAACATGCACTAAATATGCAAATATGTGACATCGAAAGAGGGACATACCATCAAATAGGCACATGTCGCTAAGTCTTTTGTTTTTTTCAAAACCTTAATATCAAGGACACTGGGTAGTAGCATTGTTATTCCCCGAGGGGTTTATTATAAAAGTTAAAAATTTTCCTTGAAAAATATTGATATCACTCACCAAACTGTAATCTGTATGATCAGTAATTAAGAGACAATTTATATTGGGTTAACAAAAGAAATCTTCACACTGTGCAACACTCCACATCCTTATTTTTGCATAGGCAATTAGTTTCTTCAGAAACCATCAAACTTTGAAGACGTACCGTATATTTTGAGAACGGTAAAAGATATTGAAATAATTCCAACGGATCTTTGATTGGAGGACTTAATTCTTTAAATGACAAGTGAAACAGCTCTTTTTGGTGGCATGTCACACGACCTTTAAATGTTTTCTCGGAATGCTGTCTACTATAAACAGCTTTGAAGATTTATTTAGGCACATGTCTATGACTGTAGGAGTAACAATGGTTTGATGCTGTTGTACAGGTGTTTTTATTTTTTTGATACTGTTGATGCATCTTTGTCCATTTGTGCTCTCATTTGAATATGAAAAACTGTACGTGCTTCGTTTCTTGTAGAGATTTAGTTTAAATGAGTAACAGAAAACAAGTTAGAACAGTTCCCACTTAGGCAGCAACAGGTAAGGATCCTCTCCTAGAAGTTATTCCAAGCCTGACGGCAGGCGTTTACTGCCCTGAAGTCGTCACCCTGTAGCTTCAAGAATGTTATATTTGTGTTTTAGCCGTAGAGAATTTTATCATTTTATGTGATTTGCTTTAAATAAAACGGTTTTACAACCACGTTGCAGGTTTTCCACTCGTCTTTTTCGTAACTTTCTTGCCTCTTCGGTCATTCGGTGGTTATCCACAATATCCTGCTTAAAATAACCACTTGGCAAATACTGGTTAGACTTGACCTGGAAAATGGTATTTTTGATCAGGATTTCTATTTCAAAATCAACCATCAATTTGACTAGAAAAATGTTAATTTTGAAGATTTCGGGTGTAGTTATTTTAACTAGTAGGAAATGGTCGGATAATCCGTGACCACCATATCTTGAATAATTTGAAATTAGGTGTTCTTGGAGTGCAGGATGTATCCTCGTATACTAGATGGCGTTTACCATATACCGTCTCTACAGTCTTTGGCGTTTGGAGCACAAGTCTGATTAAGTGCAAACTCATTGGCCTACTTCTTCCCTTTTGGATAACCTCTTAAATCATTTTACAAATCTGTATAAGTATGCAGTGGCGGATCCAGGGGGGGGGGTCGCCGGCGTCCGGACCCCCCCCTCAAATTTTCCAATGTGCCCTTTTTCAAAAAATGTTTTTTTTTTCTTCACACTAGCAAAAAAAAAAAAACCAGACAGTTTCACAGGTAATGATGACAGTGTTGTCCAATTCCGAGGAGATTTTGGTTACCCCCATCCAGCATCGATCAATCCACTCGTAAAAGTCTAGCCATGTATCCTAGAAATTTTCGGCAATATATTTGACTACGGTAGCCTATATTGATTGGCCGCCCCGAAACCCGAACAGTGCAATCGTTTTACGGAGAATGTGACTACAGTATGTCTGCGTGACAATCAGGCATTCTAATCACTTTTCGCTTGGAACCACGTGTGGCGTGCTTGGGCATTCAGAGCAATACAAAACACTCAGATATTACGTCATACTCACCAGCTAGTGCTTTATGCAACGTATTTCTATTGGGTTTTAATATTGATTCCAAAAGGTCACTGCTAGTCTTTTGGTCTTGCAAAATAATGATCTGTTCACACTTCATAAACGCTACATCTACGAAACCTTCCCTCCACCCTCTAGTTAGACTTGGCCAAGTCTCTCGTGAGTGTTCTCGTACTGCTAGTATACATACAGCGCACCATATTTACCTTGGGTTTAATACGCCCTCTATCGGCTGCTTATTTGTATTGCTTCTCAACGAGAGACTTGGGACACTTGGTTTCTGTGACGTCATAATTTTAATGTTATTTCTTTATTTTATTCATCCTCAATTAGGGATGAATAATATGTAGTAGTCTGTCAACTTTTAGTCCAATCAAAATCAGTAAATTGAATGTGATGTGAATAAACAATATATGAATAAACATATATAAAGTTTATATCACGTGATTAATTGCTGCAGGGTCTACGACATTGCCGATAGCGAAAACTCATCAATATCAGCCGTAAGAATTGATCAATATGACCGTTTTTGCAACTGGAAATTTCACGGGACAGGATTTACGAGGAGCAGAAACCGTGCCATGGTTTTATTTTCATAAAAGAAAGACAAAATCGTTGGTTCAGCGACTTAATTTGAAGAAAGTTTTGCTTCGAAAACGGTATCGATAGCGGTCTGATTCTCAGGCGTTCGGAGCGTTACAGACAAATACATATACAGCTCTGTGTACAAGCACCGTGCGGTAGGACACTTTGGATCCTAGGCATCGCGACACTCGCTATTATCTGCGTAGCCATCCATACGGTCTCTCTCACAAAACGCATAATCAGATAATGTAAGGAAAAGCACAGTAGAAGGCAGTTCGCTTTGCAGATGTAACCTTCGTCACTCGCAAATCACAACGCACGCCATTGCTGTGAATCGCGAGCGCGGGAGCCTGGCTGGGATTCGAAGTGGCCTACTACCTTGTTCGTATACTTATAGGCCAATATGTATCAGCTTTATCATCTTGCTAGCTCAATGTGCCCTCAAGCGGGTAATGACTAAGACTTTATATTAGACCAATTGTTAAAATCACTCATGCATGCCAGGCAATATGCTACAGTAGCTTTGCTTGTTCGTCTTGGAGCTGTCTTGTGAAACATATAGCAGCACACCTGAGCTTGGAAAACCACAAAATTAACAAAGTAGTTTGGGAATTAGCCTAGCCTGTTTCCAATGTAACCACCATGCAGAACTGATGGACTATGGGAGAGGCCTAAGGGAAGAGGGTGTCCCCCTGCCCTTTGGAAAAGTTTTTCATTTTAAGAGGTACCTATATAACAAATGGTGCAATATTTGACACAAATTTTTCTTTGAAAAGAGTGAGCAGTACAATTTGATGATAAGTGATTCTTTGCAGAACTGAATCAAGGTGATATAGGCCTATTTGAAATAATTTGCATGGGCAGAAATTGCTCTTCATATTTTTTATGTGACAGTTCTTTGCATTTATTATAGGCAACATTTGTCATTGATACAAATATACTAGTTTGCTAAGTCACTGGTGAAGTTCAGTAAATAAATAAATTTTAGGCCTATCGTAATCCACAAATTCCAGCTATAAGAGCATGACTATAAGAGCTAAAAACCTTAGAGGTTTTGTGATCCTTACATTGGGCAGGTCAGGGACAGAGCCAGGACTGAAGGCCTTTTTGATAGGCATTAGGCTTCTACATGAAAGTGGGATACCCACTAGACTAAAATTTCACTTGCAAGGTTCACTAGACAAAGGATGGACCAAAAATCTTCTTTGGCCCAGCTGGTGGTAAGGTTAGGATTCCACTGAGGTATAAAATTTATAGGCTACTTGGACTAGCCTCAGGTAAGATTAGGCTTTGGGTAAGGATTATGGTTATGTTTAGGATTATTAAGTTTACAGTTGAGTTAATATCTTTGGTCTACTCTAGGGAAGCATTGATATAGTACTGAACCTGTCATCTAGACTCATGAGCCTTGCAGCCCATGAAAGCATGTCTATGGCTTGTGCGTGTAGACATTATATCAACCTGAAGGTGTATGTTGCCTTTCCAAGTCATATAGACTGTGCCCCCAAAGTGCTGAGCCCATTGCAGTATTTACCAAATGCAAAACAGTTCTTAAAGGGATTGGTTTAATTATCAGCTAGAGATGGTAAGTGTCTGGTACATCCAGTGAAAATTTAAGATGACTAGCACTATTTAATATGCCCTTGTAGTGGACTTACAGCCTTACAAGTGGACCAAATACATGTTTTGCAATGTCGAATGCAATGTGACTGATATATTGAAATATCTTCCATAATGAAATATAGTATCACATTATGTGATATGAAAGGGTACTTGAATTTTGCTTTTGAGGAGAGAAAAGTGTGTTCAGTATTGCACAGAATTTGGTTTATAAGTAGGTCAGCTTGCTCCAAAAATGTAGAAATGAATCAGCTTTACTCAAGTCACCTTATAGTTACATTTAAAATAAAGAATTCTAATTATCCTCCTAAATTTCAACACACATTATTATTTACTGGATAATTACTCAAATGCTTGCTGTGATGGACCATGACAGATTTGGTATTATGTGGTCCTTGCTGTACATAAAAACAACTTCCATGTCAAATTTGCTCTAGAAGTAATAGCCTAACATACTGCATAATACTTTGTAGAGAATCTCACATGTGACCACCACAGTGCTCTCAATCCATGCAGCATCAAAGATAAAGATTCTGGTGTAAACTCAAGTCTCAACCTAGGAAGAGGTCTTGCCAGGCAGTGTGAAGATTTGTTATATCTTGGTATATGTATGTATGCATGTACCCAACTTTTTAATACTCATGCATCAGGTCTTCCTCACTTTTGGGTCATGATGTAAAATAAAAATGGTCTTGAGAAGGCAAGCTTCAAACAATTTAGCTCAAGAAGATGCACTAATTGTTGCTAAGTTAGTTCAATTGCCTTCCCTGACACATATGACCAAGTACCATATACATGTCAATTGTTATGTTTGCATCAGGATAAAGCATATGACCATGTACTGTTGAACTTCACAGTGTTTCTCTTGGTAGAAACTGAGGAGGTTAAACTGTACAGGTAACAGTTACAAGTCCATAGAAGTATAGTTGACTTCTGGAAAATGAAAATATGCAAGTTGTCAACTATTTAATTACAACAGATGCTTGAATTTACCTGTATCCTCCACTTCTCAGGGATTGGTAGGTGGAGGATGAAGGGGCAGGGAGCCAGTTCTCTGGCTCATATAGGCTAACACAGTTTGACTCAAAAATTTGTTTACATGGCCCTAAAATACACTGACAGGGCTTGCTAAAACATCTGAGGCCAGAAGACTGTTACAAATATGGATAACTCTTTTCAAAAAGATTTTTTTCTCAAATTCAGTCTACAGAACTGCAATGACAGAGGCCCCTACTGACTCAGCAAGGCTTGGAAAACAATTTCCATAGGGGAAGCTGCTGTATTTCATATACTAATTTGCTCATATATACATACTGTACAGTACTGTATAGTACCGCAACATTCACATGTCTAAATGGCCTGCCTTGGCAATATACATTGCCTTAAAAAATCTGCCAAACAGTTCTCTGTTTCATTCACACTGGCTGGCACTTATAAGTTCTTGTAAGTTCACAATGTGGTACTGCCTTGGCAAATACTATAGCTACATTATATTCAAAGTAGAGCATGTGTGAAGTTACACAAGGTCACAAAGATTGGCTGTGAGTTAAATTGAAACTTATATCAAACTTAAGATATCTGGCATTTGTTGTACCTTACGCATTACTCTGACAGCTAAATTTAATAATTTTTTATTTGCCACATTTTAATTTACTTAGTGGAGGCTAATTTTCAGTGCCCCCCACCCAAGAAGAAAAAAGAAAGCAGTGAAGAAGGGCTTGAATACTGTCAGCCACCCTTAAGACATTCAAGGTGACTGCGATATGTGACTCTACAGTATACGTGTTGGCTATGGTACACACATAGTTATTATCATGTCAGGCCATGCAATCAAGTTCTGCCAAAAGAATTGTAAACATGCATGCATAAAAGGCATGTATAAGGATCGAAAAGCCACCATGATACTGTAACTGAAGCTAAAAATACTTTGCCAAAGACACAGTACATGGTCTGAATTTAGTCATGAAATCATGACTTTTTTTGAAGATCATGTGTTTCCCATTTAATTAAGGTCAGGAGATGTGATAAATTTATAAAGTCTCTCACATGGGCTATGATGGAGAATGTGTAACAAAAATACAATGCACTCTCCAAACTTCAAGGTCTAGATAACCCTGGGCACTGTAGTACTCCTTGCACTATTCAAACTGGGCCACTATATTTACATAAGCTATAGGCCCTGTAGACAAACTCACAACTGCCTAGTATTAGCTACATACCTTCACATTTTCCAGTAATGAGGGATCCATGGAAAACAAAGGTTTCATATAAGTAAATTGATAGGCCCAACATAAAAAAAATAACAACCAGTAAATAAACATGCTCATGTTTTTCTTTTCTTTTATCACTTAGTCACTCGATCTTAGTTCTGTATTAAGAAATGCCTAGCCCCGTGATAATATGATATATATCCATGGCCTATCATGTACGTCAGTTTAGTACGGTTCAAGCAGGGAGTTGCTACAGGCTACATGCTGAACCAACGTTGTTCACCTACAAGATTTAACTTTAATTAATTGTGGCTAGAATCATGACGCAGAGTAACTATGTGCTAGCACAGAGGAAAATAAATAGAGCATTCACTCTTCGATTATCTCACGGGTGCTAGGGCTTGGCGGCTACTTTTGTATGGACGCACGACACTTCATAAGTACAAGTACCCATTCTGCTAATCTTTGTTTACGTTTGGTGTTAAGTACACGAACCGCTAAATGGTACCATTATGTATAGGGAAATGTGTTGACACATGTTTCTGTAAAATGGATTACAAAGGTCTCATTTGTCATCAAAAATTTTATTTGTGTAATTTTCGTAAGCTAAATTAGTTTTTAAATATTTATTTGAGTATACTTACGGCGACTCAATTGTCAAAAATATGTCATATCAAATAATATTCTCTTTAATTGGACGATACTAATTTCTGCACATGAGGACTGTTTATTGGATTATGAGGTTGACGCCCCCTCCTTATGAATAATGTACTAAGCTTATTAGTATGACGTCACAGAAACCAAGTGTCCCAAGTCTCTCGTTGAGAAGCAATACAAATAAGCAGCCGATAGAGGGCGTATTAAACCCAAGGTAAATATGGTGAGCTGTAGGTATACTAGCAGTACGAGAACACTCACGAGAGACTTGGCCAAGTCTACCCTCTAGTATCCATTCTCTCGTGAACAAGAGAGGGTACGTAAATACGTTTCGCTATGATATTTATAGTCTGGAATTACTCTCTTCTTTTATAGTGTTGCCCTAGTGATGGGAATAAAAAGCCAGTCTTAGGTAAAGTCCACAGCCAAGAGTTGACCAGAAGTCACAATAGACGAATCGGCGTTGTTTCATTTTAAAATTGCTATATAAAATCACCACCAGGTCAAATAACGCAATGTCAGTCGGTTCAATTTTTTGACGTCTTTGGACCGATGACCGGTCTGCTGTCGCAAATGAAAAGCAAACATTCAACTTCAGTCATCTGTTCTGACAGTGTTTTTGACAGTCGCGCCGCAACTTTATAGGGAACACAAGTACAGTATTTTAACCTCCTCCCCCAGTCGAGATAGCGGTGGCTAGGTTCATGCCCCCGTCGGGGAAGACTGGCCCCCTATCGGAGCAGTTTTACACATATCAATTTGTTTGTTACTTAACCCCATACAGTTTGTGTTAGCGTCTCCAATGCACGTAAAGAAAACGCGCTCTGTGGAAAACAGTAATAGTACGGATACGAAATTTCCATCGCTCTTGCTCTGTTGCATAGCAAAATTACAGTGATGTTCATTCAGTTTTATGTTTTACTATGTCTCACCTTTTGAATGACATAAAAATATATCGATAATATTTCACTTTTACATAGGGACCTGGTCAGATTTCAAAGGCATCTTTTTGCATGGCAAACAATAGCCATGGACTTTTGACCTACTGCTGTTTGTACAAACAAGCTTGGATCGTCGATGTTCATGTATTGCTGGATTGGTTATCATGTAAACTTTTCAATGGTAACCTTTGTTGTCAAATTTACAACACTTCTCTATAGGGACCAGGCCAAATTACACATAAACAAACATAAAAATGAATATGCATAAGCCTTGCACCAATGAAAAGACGCCAAGCGATGTGTGAACAACGCGACCGGTATGCGCCATAGACTTCTACACCGAGCGCGCGTTGTATGTACAGCGAACATCTGTGCAGTGGTAACAGAACATTTGGTCGCGCCCACACGACCAATCAAGTGTACGGGATGAGCGTGTACATGAATTATACATAGACATCACATTTCAGTTTGGACAGGAAAGTGTTTTGAAACAAATTGATATGAGTTTCGTAGGGGAGTCTTAGTCCGAAGTACGCAGTCCCCGACGACAACTAATCGACGGTTTACCTGTTTTTTGCTCTCAAGAGGATAATTTCTGTAATGAGAACCCCAAATTTTCGGCGCGCTACGCGCGCTGTGGAGTCACCCTTTTTTTCAATAGTTCCATTCCACATAGCAGGATAGCACAAGTCCTGTCCACCTTACCAAGTAACATATGGGCAAAATACATAGTTTATGTAAAGGTCGTAACTTTCATTCCATATCGCAAAGCCTAGTTGGTGTTCTCTTGTGTGTGTCATGCGGTACAGTCAGTTGATGAGCGACTTACTGAGCAAAGTTTGGCTATTTCATCGTGTAGTCCAGGTGGTTTCGATACAATGTATGTTACTACACCCGATACGGTCTGCAAACACTACAGTTCTTCTTTTCGTTTCGTCATATGTTTTATGTGTAAGCCTATCAAAAATTTCTCCCGCTTCGCGCGCTTTTCAATTTCACGATCCAGATTCAAAGAACACTATCAGTGCGTAACTCGGATGATGAAGTATTAAGTGATATAATGCAAAATATGCCTGCAATTGCATGGGATAATGAGGCTCCCACATTTGCCCTTCTCATCATACCCTCGAAATAGGGAATGTCGGAACTTGGGGTAGCTGACATGGCCCGGCCCCCTGTTGGAAAAATTCTGCCGCCACCCATGGTCAGTTTACTTATTTTGGCTTTCATAAGGGTAATTTCTGGGATAAAACCCAAATTTTCGGTACGCTTTGTCCACTCTTCCTCAGTTCAGTTATACTTATAGCCAAATATAGAACAAACCCTTTCCACCTTTTCAAGTCCATAAGTAGAATACATGGATTTATGTAAATGTCGGGAACTGAATCGAATTTCGCTAAACCTGATTAAAACGTTCACTTGTGTCTGTCGTACAGTACGGCTAGTGACTCGAGGAGGGAAGTACAATAAAGTTACGCCCGATAGGGCCCAACTTTCCGCTCAATTGTTCTATATAAGCTTTAAATTAGTACAAATTCTTATAAGTGTAGGCTTACCCAAAAAATTTTCGCGCGCTTCGCGCGCTTTGCAATTTCACCGTTTAGATCCCAGGTTTTGATTCCAATTTTTTCATGTCTTTTGGTTTATCCTTTCGTTGTCAGTATGCGTTAAGTTGTGTAATCGCCGACGTTTATGGTAACCAAAATTTAAAAAACAATGAATGTGCCCTTTTTACGTTGGACCCCCCCCTCAGAAAAGACCCTAGATCCGCCCCTGGTATGCCAACTCTGTTCTGTTTCCTCCGTCTTTTCTAAGTAGGTCCAGGCTGACTAGACAAATTTCGAACAATCTAGTGCCACAACTTAGATACTGCCGGCCCACGAATGCAATTTTGGACATTGTAAAAAAAAAAACACATACGCACTGAGATGATCCCTCCATACTTCAAGACTTTTTGTCCTCTATATTCTTGTTCCGAACTAAAAGGACTGCATGGTGAAAGCAATATTTATTTTTGATATGTGAAAAGGTAACCAGGTCAACCCCGGACTCTGGTGAAATTTTCTTGTGGTTCCGATAGGTGGTTTTTCGAGACGTTACCAAGTGAAGTAAAGTGAACTTGAAGCAAGTAGACGTCATCTCCTCACATTGATGAGCAATGTTTTACTTTCTTTATTTTCGAATACATTTTTTTTGACTTTGAAATAATTGAGGATATGTTTTCCCATGGAAAATGTTAAGGTTTGCTAACTTCCCTTTCATCTCATGCATTCACAATATGAATTTATGCAGAAGGAAACTCCAAGTTTACAGAAAAAGGGCACTGTTGATGAATGTAAGGTTATGATATCATGTTAGCTTCCCTAAGTTTTGCTTTGGGTTAAACAGTTAAAAGTGTGATAAAATCATCTGCTAACATCTCGAGAGCCATATAAGAAAGCAAATTTCGCCAGAGACTGCTGATAAAGCACCCCTATAACGTATCAAATCCTAATGTACAGCTACACCCTTCTTTAAACCTTTATTTTTGACTCGTTAACCCTTTAATTCAAACTTCACCCTGATCTCTTTTAGGGAACTTCCCTCTGAGTCAAGTAAGGAAATAAAAAGACATGGAACCTGCAGTAAGATAAATTATATGACGCGTACCACCTTTTTTTCAACGAATTCATCGCGTTGAAATCCCCTTCATATAGCACCTACCACTTAAATATTTGGTGTGTATCTCGTATTCAAACATAGTAAACCAGTAACTTTTGAACTTAAAGGTGGTAAGTATTAGAATCAACAACTGCATAAAAAATAATATTGATGTGCAGCAGGTGCGTCAATGTTTTACTCAAGTGCTGTCCAGCTCAATTTTTTGTTTGGCCATTTTTTCTACGAAGACATGGCTTTTACGTATAGGCTGTAATAACATCGCAAGTATCTTGTGGTCTATGACGTCCTAGTTATAGCTAAATGCGTAGACTTAAGTTTACGTGTAAAGGTAATAAAACGAGATACGAGAACTGATACGGTAGCACAATACAAGAAAATATAGTTTTATAACACCCCGATAGTTTCGTGTGAACAAATTTATAGTAGAAAAATAAACAACTGCCCTGTTTGGTAGGAATACCTGTTTGTGCGACAGGCCGGATGTGCCATTTCGAGACAGGTGTTAGGTAAATAGATAATTTGATTGAGCAAACCTAGATATAGCGGCTTAGGTCGCCTATAGTAGATCGAGAGAGGGGGTAAGATGACCTGACGATCACATGGTTTTCACATTAATTACACTCTCGAGTTCTGAGGTTCATGACAAAGACCATTGGGGCAAGGGGAGAGTCCCCCCGCCCCGTTACACTGGAGAATTTACAACATTGTTTTCATCAGAAGTTAAATAATTGATCCTTCTGTTTTAAAGTAGTTGAAAGCAGAGGTGTAAAGAATTAACCTCTTAATTTTAACGGGAATTAAACCATAGAGCAAAAGAAAGGAATGGAGAGCAAAACAAGCAAATCTATATTTCCAGAATGCTCTACATAGTACTTTTAACAAGAAAACGTAGTTGGGGTAAAAAAGAAAGAAAAATGCGAAACATTGTGATAGGATCTTTCTGTATCCGATACACACAGGCAGACAGGAGGAAATTCAAGTTGACCTATTCCTTTTTTAAGCAGGAGGAAAAGTCATACACAAATCCCCCCCCCCCCCCTCCTCCCACTTTCGATTTTCAAAAATTTACGAAAAGAGAAAGTATTGTATCATAATTTTGGGCTATTAAATAGGTAACTTTTGCAATCGTGCAAAATTAAAGAATCATTACAATGCCCTAATACTTCATCGAGTCCAGACGCTGTTGAGAAGTTATTCCCAGCCACTGACACTGCACACTTGTGATAAATTGCCTTACGCCGTTTCTGCACTGTGTACAGAGATTGTTATCATCCATCATTCATCGCCTAGCCTTGTCATTATTCGCTCGTGGAACCAGTTCCTACGCTACAGCACGCTACAGGTCTACTACCGTACCATCGTCAACGTGCATGCACTACCAGCCCTTGGACCAGACCAGGCAAATATTAATTAAAGGATTGTGAGTAAGTCTAATTAATTATTGTAAATTTAAGTGAGATAAGGAGATTGTAAATAATCATTAAGTTGTTGAATTTTAATCTCGTTCTTCTGTGATCTTTCGCTGTTATTGGTTTGACTCGCGACCACAAGCCGTAACAGAATTGGTGGCCTATCCGGGAACGAAAAATACTAGAAAATTCGAGAAATTCTGTTGTGACCTCGTAAGCAACCTGTGTTTGCTCAGGACTACTTATTTGTTTGTTGAAGGCTTGATACAATTTCAAAATGCCATTCAACTTAGATAAATTTGTGGCTAGTCCCTCAGTTGAGGAACTAGATTCATTAAAGAAGTCTGAGATTGTAAAGGTCGCAAAACATTATGGCATTTGAATTTCAGCCTTTAATGCGGAAAGACGAGATTAAAAAGATATGTTCTAGAATATCTTGTGGATGAAAGTATTCTGCCTAGTACAGTATTGGAAACAGCTATCACTGTGCCAACTGACAACACATTTGAATTGAAAAGGCTTGAAATAGAAATGAGTAAAGAGGTTAGATTAAAAGAAATGGAAAGAGAAAGGGAAAAAGAGGAAAGAGAAATACAAATGCAAAGGGAGGCAAGAGAACATGAATTTAGGTTGAAGCAACTAGAGTTAGGGGTCATAAAAGCCTCAGACCCTAAAATAGGCTTGGATACTGGGGGATTCGATGTTTCTAAGCACGTAAAATTTGTCCCCAAATTTCAGGAGGATAATGTGGAGAAATTCTTTAATCATTTCGAAAAGCTGGGTGAGCAACTAAAATGGCCAAGAGATAAATGGTCCATACTCATCCAGAGTAATTTCACAGGCAAGGCTCAAGAAGTGTATTCCGCTCTGTCAATAGAGGACAGCATGGATTATGATAAGGTTAAAAAGGCCATATTACAAGCCTATGAATTGGTGCCTGAAGCTTATCGCCAAAAATTTAGAAAGTATCGTAAGGCGGATACACAAACATATGTAGAGTTTGCTTATCAAAAAGAAAGGCATTTCGATAGATGGTGTGCTTCCAAAAAGGTCTCCACATTTGACACTTTAAGACAACTGATGCTGGTCGAGGAATTCAAACGGTGTGTGAATGATGACATTAAGACTCACCTTGAGGAAAATAAGGCTGACAACTTAAAGGAAGTGGCAAATTTGGCTGATCAGTATGCACTTACCCATAAGTTTGGTAAAGTGGGTCAGACTCAAAACAAGGGTCAGTTTAGTAGGCCAAATAAGAAATATGGCAATAATAGTGGCACAACAGGTAACAGTGGATCTCAGTCTGGTTCTATCTCTCCAACAAATTCTGGTAAAAAACAACCAGATTCAAGTCGTCAAAAGAACGACCAGGTCAGCTCAAACAAAGCTGCCTTTAAAGACATTATAATTTGTGGTTTCTGTCACAAAAAGGGCCACACAATGGCAAATTGCTTCACATTGGCAAAATTAAAGGAGACTGAAACAGCTTCTAATGCCTTAGCCAATGTAGAGAACTCTTCTGAGGTAGTCGTGACTTTACGGCCTAATTCTAAAGACAAAATTAAGGAAGAATACCTTCCATTCGTGTCTGAGGGGTTTATTTCCCTAGATGGGAATTCAGCTCATCCACCCGTCAAAATTAAAGTTTTGCGTGATACAGGCGCAACTCAGTCGTTGCTTCTTGATGGAGTTTTGCCATTATCGGACTCTACTTCCACAGGGGCAAATGTACTAATTCAGGGGGTTGAGTGTGGATTTATTTCTGTCCCTCTCCACAAAATTAATTTGAAGTCAGATTTAGTTTCTGGGTCGGTCATAGTAGGGGTCAGACCTACTCTACCTGTAAAGGGGGTATCTCTGTTGCTAGGCAATGACCTAGCTGGTGGAAAGGTAGTAGCCAATGCAAATTTTGACAGATAAACCATGTGATTATAACAACACAGAGCAATTAGAAAAGGAATTTCCAAATTTATTCCCTGCCTGTGCTGTCACTAGAGCTATGTCACAAAAGCTCGCTGTGGATGATAATCTTAAACATCCACCCTCCAAAAGTGAGGATACAGTTTCCCAAAAGTGGAACAAGTAGGGAATCCATGTAAGGATGATAATGTTAAACATCCACTCTCTAAAAATGAGGGTATGATTTCCGAAAATAAGGATGATAAACTTAATCATCCGCCCTCTAAAATTGAGGAATTAGTTCCTAAAAATGGAACAACACTCCCAAAGGAGGAGTCAGAGTCTGAAAAAGATTCTAGTAAAAATATTCACGAAAGTGAAGATTCTTGGTATGATCTCAGCCAATCTTTTATGACTAATCTTAATGATAGTCAGGATTGTGAGTCTCCTGGCCCCACACATAGTGAGGGGGTAGAACAGGAAAAATCAAAAATGTCTGACACACTCCACAGAGACCAGTTGTCAGTCCAACAACAACATGATGAAGAGCTTCAGCCATTAATGGCTGGTGCACTCACTGAGGATGAATCGAAAGACGTCCCAGTCTGTTTTTATTTTAAGAACAATGTTTTGATGCGTAAATGGCGACCACCTGATGCACTATTAGATGAAGAGTGGAGAATTTACCATCAAATTGTGGTACCTAGGACTTATAGAAGGGAAATACTGAGTATTGCTCATGAAATGCCATTTGCAGGGCACCTAGGAGTCAATAAGACTTACCACAGAATTCTAAATCACTTTTATTGGCCAAAACTTAAAAGTGATGTGGCCAAATTTTGTAAGACCTGTCACTCATGTCAAATGGTTGGGAAGCCGAATCAGAATATTCCGGCTGCACCCTTAAAGCCAATTCCTGCTTTTGAAGAGCCGTTTAGTAGAGTCATCATTGATTGTGTAGGTCCCCTACCTAAGAGTAGGGCAGGGCATCAGTATATATTAACCATTATGTGTGCTTCTACGAGGTTTCCAGAGGCAATACCTCTGAGGAATATTAAGGCTCGGACAGTCTTACAAGCTTTACTTAAATTTTTCACATTGTTTGGGTTGCCAAAAGAGATCCAATCAGATCAGGGTCTAATTTCATGTCAACTGTATTCCAACAGATGTTGTATGAGTTAGGCATAGACCAAATTAAGTCTTCGGCTTATCATCCTGAAAGCCAAGGGGCTTTAGAAAGGTTTCACCAAACATTGAAGAATATGTTAAAGACATATTGTCATGATAATGAGAGAGATTGGGATGAAGGCATTCCATTTGTAATGTTTGCTGCCAGGGAGTCTATACAAGAGTCACTTGGGTTCAAGTCCATTTGAACTTGTCTTTGGACACACAGTTCGTGGACCATTGAAAATTATTAAAGGAGAAGTGGTTATCAGATCCAGGTGAAGACATACATCTACTTGATTATGTATCCCGCTTTAAAGATCGTCTTCATGGAGCATGTGAACTTGCTCAGGAAAATCTGAGACACTCTCAGAAGAAAATGAAAGCGTGGTATGAACAAGACCACTGTGAAAAGAGAGTTTAAACCTGGTGATAAGGTGCTAGTGTTTTTGCCTGTTTCTGGTCAGCCACTTCAAGCTCGCTTTCAAGGACCTTATGTCATTGAGAGAAAAGTTAATGACACAGATTACGTCATTTTGACACCTGACAAGCGTAAATCTAAAAGAGTATGTCATATTAATATGATGAAGAGATATTATGAAAGAGAAGATTGTGACATTTCTAAGGGTGAAAGTATACATGATGTAAATAGCAAACACTAATGATACAGGTGATCAAGTGTGTATTAATCAATACTGATCATGAACTCAGTAATGATTGAAAATCAAGGCCTAATAATGTTCCTGATATGTGTATTAAGTTACAAAATTCTGATGTGTTGAAAAATCTTGACCAGAAATTAAGTCATCTTGGATCACAAAGAAAAGTCAGAAATGAAATCATTAATCTATGAATATGCCATGCTTGTTCTCAGATGATCCTACTAGGACAAATTTGATTGAACATGATGTTGATGTGGGAGATGCCACACCAATCAAGCAGCATCCTTACCGAGTTAACCCTCGAAAACGACAACATCTCAGGGATGAGGTTCGGTACATGCTGGACCATGACATTATAGAACCTAGTAATAGTGAATGGTCTTCCCCTTGTATATTGGTCCCCAAGCCAGACGGTGGGTACAGATTTTGTACTGATTACCGAAAGGTGAATGCGGTCACAAGAACGGATTCCTATCCGATACCCCGTATCGATGATTGCATTGATAGGATTGGGAAAGCTACGTATGTGTCAAAGTTTGACTTACTAAAGGGGTACTGGGAGATACCACTCACTGAGAGGGCTCGGAAAATCTCGGCATTCGTGACGCCAGATGGGTTATTTCAGTATAAGGTTATGCCGTTTGGTATGAAAAACTCACCGATGACGTTTCAGCGCTTAGTAAATGATCTTACGTCAAATTTAGAAAATTGTGAAGTATATGTTGATGACCTTATTGTGTACAGCAACTCGTGGGATGAACATGTACAACATGTTAAGGCATTATTTGACAAGCTTGCCAAAGCTAATTTGACTGTCAATTTGGTCAAAAGTGAGATTGCTTGTGCTCATGTGATATACTTACGGCATGTGGTTGGTCAGGGCAAAGTTAGACCAATTAAGGCCAAAGTTGAGGGCATTGACAAAATCCCTGCCCCAACTGATAAAAGGCAGCTCATGCGCTTCCTAGGCATGGCTGGTTACTACAGACGTTTTTGTCCGAATTTCTCTGACATTGCTGCACCATTGACAAATTGTTTAAAGAAAAATGAAAAGTTTGATTGGACAGATGATTGCCAAGCAGACATTTGAATTATTGAAAAGGGCACAATTGAGTTCACCAGTGTTGATCGCTCCAGATTTTGAAAAACAATTTAAGTTGGCAGTAGATGCCAGTGACAATGGCATAGGAGCAGTTTTGCTTTCCAAGCTTGAGTGAGCATGGTGTGTGATCACCCTGTTTGTTATTATTCCTAGAAATTTGACAAACACCAGAAAAATTTATTCACAAATTGAAAAAGAGACATTAGCTATTGATACTTGGTCTTCAACACTTTGATGTTTTATTTGGGAACTACTAGTTTTTCCCTATCACTGTATACACTGATCATAACCCTTTGACATTTTTATCTAAGATTGAAGAACCAACAAATCAAAGAGTGATGAGGTGGATGATAGTTATTCCGCAAGCATCATATAATGTAGATATTAAGCACATTAAAGGGAAAGACAATGTTCGTACCATGACTCTTTGTCCGAAATTTGATGTGTTGATGCAGTATGTTTGAAGCTCTCACTGTAAGTTTTGAAATTTTGTGTTGACCTATTCACCCTGTGGATTGATGATGTTAATAGTAGTTCATGTATTATCATCTACCTTGCAAGACAAGTTGTATGTTTGGATTATACCTTCCATTGAATATTTGACTACATAATATCACATACTGTAGTTATTCCTGTAAAGTTATACATTGGTGAATATTGTAAACTTAAGTTAATTGTCCGCGGAACGTCCCAAACTTTTTTCAAGGGGGGGAGTGTACGAAGGAACGACTCCGTCCCAGGAACACCCGGATTGAATCCATCGACGCAAGCGAATGAGAATTTTCCGATAATTCAACTTCAACGCAAGCCGTTCTAGAAACTGTTACCCTAGAAGTGAGAACTGTTTAACGTTATGCCCAATTATAGCAGCGACCTGGCAACCACTTCTAGATGAAAACTGCAATTGTCAATTATTCAAACTAAGAATATTCAACTGTGTTCTAGAATGTTTCTATTAAGGAACGTTTCTCGTAATTGCTGGACTGTGGGCACTCGAAGTTTCTGTTAAAATTCTGGAGAGTTCTCGAATAAAAGCCTAGCATATAAAAGGCAGCTTCAACCGTTTTTGTGGGCGTAGAGAGACATGGAGAAATGCCCCTAAATACTTCAATCGAGTTCCCAGACGCTGTGAGAAGTTATTCACCCAGGAAAACACCATAGACACATGGCCACACTTGTGGAAAATTGCTTACGGCCGTTTCTGACAACTGTTGTACATGAAGATTGTTATCATCCATCATTCATGGCGCCTAGCCTTTTTTGTCATTATTCTGCTCGTGGAACCAGTTCCTACGCTAACTCACGACTACAGGTCTACTACCGTACCCATCGTCAACGTGACATGCCACTACCCGCCCTTGGACCAGACCAGGCAAATATTAATTAAACAGGATTGTGAGTAAGTCTAATTAATTATTGTAAATTTAAGTGAGATAAGGAGATTGTAAATAATCATTAAGTTGGTTGAATTTTAATCTCGTTCTCTGTGATCTTTCGCTGTTATATGGTTTGCTCCGCGACCACAAGCCGTAACTAATTAAATAGGTAACTTTTTGCCAATCGTGCAAACAATTAAAGAATCTTACTTACTCGTCTTCAGAAATGTCAAATCTTTCGACTCACTTCTCAGACGCACTCATCCGTGCCTAGTAAACTCATTATTACATGAGAGCTTGCGAAATATTATTTTTTCCCGGGGACCCTTGAAAACTCCTTCTATATAACCTATCCCCGAAGCTACATGCCTTAGCGTATCTGCTGGATAGAGATTTTCCCTGAACGGTTTTGACTGAGAAGAAAAGCCTAAACTCTACCGATCTGAAAGGGTAAATGAAATGGAAGGAACAATCGAGAAGAAAGGGGAGGGACGTTTTTAAGGTCACTTGTTAAACATTTGTAATGCAAGGTGAACGGTAAAAACGTTTTCAGCGATAGTTAAAGGGTATTTATCGGTAGATCTAGCAGAACAAACAACGGAGCTGTACATTTCGGTCCCCTTTAAAACTAGTTAAGTTGCTCCATTTTATAATGTCTACAAGTTTTGTAAATACCCCAGAGATTCCTTTGGCCTGCCTCCCTTGGACTCCACCATATAAAAAATTCCCTAAGGAGGCCCTCACACCCAAGCCCGTCGGTGAGTACTTTGGAGTTCGGGACCATTGGATTGTGGCCTCCACCGGGTATCAGAATAAATCTCCTGCTTTTGCCAATACTCATATCGCTTTAAACAGTTCAGGGTCGTTAGCCTGCGGATGTGGCAGAGAAAGCAACCCCCACCCGCTCCCGATATTTCTCCAGTTGTAAATGGGAAAGTTGGCTAAACTTGAGAAAGACATATTAATTGCTGAAAATTTCCACTGTCGAAATAATGTTTTAATTCAAGGGCCCACACAAACCTGGAAAAATCGCATATATGGGTTCCTGTTTTCCCAAATTTTCCCGAGTGCCCCGGACCCACCCGGCAGTGTGATGCCTTCTTCCGGGTTTCCTCCTACTGACGAATGATCTTCCTCCTACAAGACTCAGCACCTGAGTACGCCAAATCGTATTTACTCCCTGGCTAAAGACTCAATACTAACCTATGATTACCCTTTTATTATAAGGCTAAACTCAATTAGCTGGTAAAGAAACTTTAATTTAGAGAGCATAGGCAGTCGCCGCCAACTTATTTTGAAACCACAGCTACTCTCACTTCAAGTAATCTGTCTTTAATATGAGTTAGCACTAAAATATTAGCATATTTCACGGTACCCAAGGAGTTACCCTAGACGTGAATTTCAACAACATGACAAAGACCATATTAAACTGATGAAATTTCCCCTGTCGCAAATAAATTTTTCAATTGAGAACAACATACTGTGAATCCATGATCCTGTAGAAAGCCTTCATGCAATAGAATACCCGGGTAGCTACATTTCAACATTTCAAATTTGGGTGACTGCATTTTCCCTTTCAATCAAATCGAACTTGTTCTTTTTGAAGTCTAAATTTGTTTCTAAAGCATGAATATTCCTAAAAGTAAGGAATGTTCAATATGGCATTTTAAGGTCGCAAAAATGTGTCCTCCCCTCACCTGGGAGACATTTTCGACCGACCATTTTCTTGCAGGCCTACGCTACTATCGGCTCCAACAATGGATGTTTACCCCAGTGGCGTCAATCAGAGTGCTAAAGAGAAGCCCGCACGCCGGATACCAGCCTAACAGAGGGTGCCATGCACACAGCCAAACACTTTTCGGTAAATAATGTAACATTTTGGGGGGGGGGGGGGGTGGGGGGGGGGGGGGGTGGGGGGGGGGGGGGGTGGGGGGGGGGGGGGGTGGGGGGGGGGGGGGGTGGGGGGGGGGGGGGGTGGGGGGGGGGGGGGGTGGGGGGGGGGGGGGGTGGGGGGGGGGGGGGGTGGGGGGGGGGGGGGGTGGGGGGGGGGGGGGGTGGGGGGGGGGGGGGGTGGGGGGGGGTGGGGGTGGGGGGGGGGGGGGGTGGGGGGGGGGGGGGGTGGGGGGGGGGGGGGGTGGGGGGGGGGGGGGGTGGGGGGGGGGGGGGGTGGGGGGGGGGGGGGGTGGGGGGGGGGTTGGGGGGGTGGGGGGGGGGGGGGGTGGAGGCGCGCTACGCGCGCACAAGAGCTACTCTACTTTCTTCAATAGTTCCATTCTACATCGCTAGATAGCGCAAATCCTTTCCACCTTACCAAGTAACATGTAGGAAAAGTACACAGTTTACGTAGAGGTCGCAAATTTCATCCCATATCACAAAGCCTAGTAACTGTTCTCTTGCGTGTGTCAAGCGGTACTGTCAGTTGGTGAGGGACTCACGGATCAATATTTGGCCATTTCATCGCATAGGTAAGTTAGTTTCGATACATTGCATATTATCTCCTGTACCCTGTATACGGTCTAGAACCCCTACAGATTATCTTTCTTTTTTGTTCTTAATGTTTACATATGTTTTTTGTGAAGACCTACCGAAAATTTTCGCGCTTCGCGCGCTTTGCAATTTTTACAGCTTAGATTCCGGGGAAAACATTAAATCAACGCGGAACTATGCATCTCTAGTGTATACAAATTTTATGCAATATATTCCCCAAATGAAATGGTCTAGTACACAGGTTTTTTTCAAATCCCACTTATACCCGACGGCATTGGGGCTGTCGGGGATTCGGGTCGGTGACCCCCGTCGGGCAAATCTTGGCCCCACCAACTTAAGAATAGTAAAATCTCCATTCCAATCTATCCACCGAAATCCATGAGGATAACTCCACTCTGAATAATTTTGAATAAAGTCGGATAGATTGTGACAAAGTTAATGTTTTTTAGATCAAATTCAAACCAACCTTTAAAAAAATTCACAAAAATTACACATCTTGATGACTGCTATCAAGCCTGGCAAGTGCCATTTCCGGCGATCTGGGATGTATTCAATCTCAAATTTTCTTGGTACGCTTCGCGCTAACCTATCGTGGCGCTCCGCTTAGAAAGTAAACGGGAGTCCCCCCCCCCCCCAAAGAAATAACTCCAGTCCTCCAGAGCCTCCCAGACAAAAAAATCTTAGCTACACCACGGCTGCATGGTGTTGATGTTGTAGTTGTTTCCTTTTTCTTTGAATATTTTTATTTTGCTTAAATTAAAATCGGAAATAATTATGATGAGCAAATATGATGTTCTGGTGTGGGAAGGGGTATCAAGGTTGAGAAATCGCATCTGGCCTGCCCCCCGCCCCCATGTCAAATATCTTCCTACGCCGCTGCATGTGCAGATGAATGAAATGTGAGATAGCGTAGACTCCATTCCACACATACACACCCATACATGTAGGCTAAAAGGTGTCAATCGGGGACATATGTTTTTAACAGTGAAAATGTGGATATCCCCACTTGGGGTGTATCCACCGTACTTGACTGCTTGACTAGGGAAAAAAACTCATGTCCCCGATTTACATGTACTACACGCATACACACACACTCATGCACCAACACATGTTGTGTTTCCTAATGATAGGTTCACAACATGGGAAATGGGTAAAACACCAAAATGCTTCAAACTTACTGCGGCACATCTTTGAAAGGTGCAAAATCCAATTTCATGGAAAATTTTGCATTCGGGAATTGGGGATATCCCCACTTGCAGGTGTATCCACACTTGCCCGGGGAAAAACGCTCATGTCCCCGATTTACATCTTTTACATACGCACGCACACACGCGCGCACACACACACAACTGTACTAAGTAGTATTGGGGCATGGTTATTAAACGAACCGTAAGCCTAAGCATTGTTTTGGGAAATGCCAAGTGAAAGTTTGTTGTTCCTCTTTCTCTCCAAAGAATGTAACTGGCAATAGAAACTTGCGAAAGACACATGGTTCTGCTTAAATGCTGGCAAGTTCACATACTTACAAGATTATCAGAATGGTCCCAAAGTCTTCATGCGCCTGTACCGGTATAATACTTCTCTTTCTTCGGGCTAGGACCACCCCAGCCGAGGGAGACGTTTAACTTCCACTGATCCTTAATAAACAAAGTATACGAATATTTACATTCTGTTCTATCGACGTTGCATCGAAAACGCTTAGGAGATAAAAGTCGTTAATTTATGTCTTATATCCAACTTCATAAAGTTAAGGACAGAGCAAGGGTAACCAAGTTGAAATAAAACTCAAGCTGAACACTTTGGAGTCCACTGAAGTTACTTTTATTGTTCTTGTTGGCAATTGTATTTGGGAGAGGACGATTTTCGTAACAGTTTTTGACTTTTTTCGCCCCTACTCAACCGCTTTTTTTGGAGCAGTTTTGGCTGCTATTAACCCTCGCCCGTTGCTATGGTGACGTTACACGATGGTCCGCAAAAGCCAAATTTAAAAGCGATTAAAGAGGAGGAGACCTCACCGATGTTCGTCAACAATATCTATGAAAATACCTTTGATACGCCTGGCATGTAGGCGGAACGGATTAAATATTTGTCCAGTTCATCCTTAGGATAACCAAAGGGAGCCGATATGCAGAAGATAAACAAGACTAAAGTTAAACTAAGATTTCATTCCAAAATGTGTTTGTGGTTAGCCCTTTTGATGGACCATGTGGGCCAACAAGTTGCCCACGTATCGAACACCCTCCCCTGTACTTTTTGTGTAATTTTTGTATTTTTTCCAAAATTATAACTAGAGCACCTAGAGGTGCAGAAGCTCATACCAGGTAAGTTTTAAGGGTAATCCTGTCTCCACAGTCTTTTCACAAATGAACAAAATGATCCTAGAAACACAACCCTTATTCCACTAAATGCATCGAAACTTAAAATGGAATACCACCCTGTAGCTGCACCAAATCAGTTGGCATAGAATCCAAAAATTCTGTTAAGTCTTACGCTATTGGAGTTACCAACTTCAACAATCTCTCCAATGGAATTTTATGTAAACACTTCATACTCTCACCCAGGCTCCATGCACAATATTTTAATAGAAGCAGCATTGAAATACCAATCATAAAGAGTTCCTGTAGACTTTATCTCAGTGTATTCTGTAAGACTCATTAAAACGGGTGGGCACAAAAAAAAGACATTTACCCAGAATGCAAAAATGCATTAAGGTTTCGATGAACTCATTTAAGCTTCATCAAGAACTACAAAAGGCTCTACAATGTTAATGTTCTGGACCAATATCCCAACCATGTATGTAAAGTTGCTACGATATATACCTTGAAATAAAATGCTGACAAAGTTTTTTCAGACTTAGATCTCTGGTAAACTCAAATGACCTTTAACTGAACACATAAACATCAACAACAGCATTATGGTAAATAAATACCATATATAAAAGTTTCTTTGAGTTTAAAATCACAAAATATCTTGTAACGAAAGTTCTTTAAAGCGGCACATTGACTTGGTTCATGAAATTCACCAAATTTTGCCAAACCTGTTAAGTTTTCTTCACATACTAATGACAAATAGTCAAACTTAAACCATGCCCACATCTTGCATACAAATAAATGTTTTATAAGTGAGTAATGAACACTTCAATTCGGTTTTCAAAAATTCGTGACCAGATACTTTTTCAAATTATGCACACAAGCGTTACAAGCCAGGATACCAAAAAATTCAAAATTTTACCTTTATCGTAACTATTGGATGTGAAACTTGACTAACTATGCTAATAATAATCATTGTCATGTGGTAGTACCCTTCAACACCCTCGTTAAGTTATCGATATCAACTCAATATACCCCTTTAAATGTTGAATTTCAGTGACCTCAGATGACCTTTGACATCTACCAAATACAGAAGGGCACTTTCACTCAATGTTATGCATTTTCATGGCAAAGTATGGGGAGCATACATCTTCCTTCTTTTCAGAGTTTGAACTCTGGTAACCTCAGATGACCTTTGACCCTAGTCAAAAATGATACGACACTTTCTCTAAGTTATATAACGCATCTACATGCTAAGTTACGAGACGATCCATGTTTCCTACCATGAGGTACTGAAACAAACTGTTGTAACAACATTTTCAGAGTTTGACCTCTGGTGACCTCAGATAACCTTTGACCTCCACCAAAATCAATAGAAATGTACCTCTCAATATGATACATCTACATACCAAGTATGACTAGTTTCTATGCTTCCTATCTGGAGATATCTTGTTAACAAGGTTTTCAGAGTTTGACCTCCCATGACCCCTGATGACCTTTGTGCTCCACCAAAAACAATACAGTCCTTCCTTTGAATGCAATGCATCCACATGGCAAACATGAAGAGTATCTATACTTCCTAGCATCAGATTCAGTGTTAGCAATGCTTTCAAAGTTTGACATCTGGTGACCTAAGATGACCTTTGACCTCCAAAAATCAATAGGAATCTTTCTCTTGATATAATGTATCTTTATACTAAGTTTGACTTCTTTCCATGCTTTCTATCTGGAGATATTGTGTAAACAAGGTTTTCAGAGTTGGACCTCCGATGACCCGTGGTGACCCGTGGTGATGATACAGTCCTTCCTGTTGATGCAGTGTATCCACATACTAAGTATGGGGATTATCCATGCTTCCTACCTTGAGATATTGTGTTAACAAAATTTTCAGAGTTTGACCTCTGGTGACCTCAGATGACCTTTGACCTCCACCAAAAACACTAGGGATCTTTCTCTCGGTATGAGGCATCCATATACCAAGTATGAAAACTGTCGGAGTTTCCCTTCTTGAGATATTGTGTTAACGAGTTAAGCGTCACATACATACATACACACACGCACACACGCCATCAAGACCTCATAGGTTTGTTTCTCTTTCGTCGAAAATAAAAATGTCCCAAGATGATCTTTGGTCTGAAATCCAAATACGGTCAATAATCTTCACATACCTATCATACTTCTGGGCAACTTTGATGACAATTCCGTGCGTCTAGGAGGAGAGACCGTCCATGGCATGAAATGACCCTTAGATGACCTTTGACCTAATTTGTTTTACACCCTTCGGAAGGTTTCTCACCACAAGATAATTGTGACCAACATTCATATAAATTCATAGAATACTGCACGAAATATTTATTTTTATGCAATTGTGGACAGACGGACGGAAGGGCGGACAAACACAGACAGACAAACAGACAGACACACAGGTGGATAGTCACCCGACGATAACATGAGCTCACACCAGCTTTGCTGGTATGAGCTAAAATCCCTGTCGAACTTTTATCATCAGTAGCTGCCTCCCAGAGGCTTGTATGGTTTGTCCGGGCCTGTCCAGATGACAGGCCCGGAGAATGTCGTGAGAACAACTATTCTTCAAAAAAGCCAGGAATCATATATGCCAACATACTAAGCCATTGCAGGCAATAGCGGCTCTAAGAAATTTTGTTTGAGGGGGCAAAACCAGATCGGTATTCAAGGAGTCTCGGACGCCCTCCCCCCCCCCGGCAATATCAATGGTCCGCTCCATATGGTAAAGTAGGAGAGTGGTGACTATTTGGTATTTTAGCCAGAAAACATGTTATTATTATTTCATTTTTTTTATTGACAACCATTCTAACTTTAAGGGGGGTGGCAGTTGCCCCCTGTGCCCCTATGGCGAGCCGCCAGTGATTGCAGGGCTATTAATTTACTACAAAAAGCACACTAAACACAAAAAGATAAATGCTGCAGGCTTCAGAGTGATCCCTCACAGAAATATAGAGGGTTTTATAGGAAGGATACTGATGAATATACAGGATTTTACAGGATGTTTTTCCCAGGAACATATAGAGTAAATATAGGAATGTCAAACACTGATGGCCCTAATCATATTCAAAGTTCCTCAAAGTTGTGAATGGGGCAAACACTGTACCTTAGAAAGTTACACTGGTCAAATGATAAGGATGTGATTAACAGTATCACAGGTGTGGGCAAAGTGACAGAACAGTGTGGCTCTACCACCAACATGGAATTTAGGAAACCACCTAAGTATTTTGGTGGAGGGAAAGGGTAAATCCCCTGACTGTAGTGTATTGCAAATTTTGACCCTGGAATAAAGTGTCCATAAATGTTATTACTAGTGAACACTGAAGATGCAGCAAAAGTTGCAATATTAAAAATTGTGAACACAGAATGTGACTATATATGATGATGCTTTGAATGGATGGGTAGTTTAATGTGGACAATGAACTGTTGAATATGCCCACAAATACACAGGCAGAATTCACAGCTCCAATAATAATGGGGTTGAGGTGAGAAACTTTTTTGAAATTTTTGCTCCTTAAATCAGGGTAGTCAAAGTTTTTCTGAGTAGCAGGCTACACAGGCTCAAGTAGGCAGCGTACCTGGAAGCACTACCTTGTGCACGTGTAGCGTGCCCGGTGAGCGCGAAGCGGGAAGCCCATACGGGTGGGGTCCAAGGCCTGTCTTAAAGCCCCCTGGTGGGGCCCAGGGGACACACTCGGGTGGGGGCCCAGGGGGCAAAGTCCCCGGAAGCTCCTAGGTTTTAGTGTTTCATAAGCCCCTAACAAGGACATGTTTCTAGAAGTATATTTTAAATATTATTGCTGGTGTTGTCGACATACACTTCCAGCTAAAAAAAAAGCCGTTCTCCTCCATCTTTCAGTTTAGTTACTCCTCCCCCTGGGTTTAAAATTCCCTGTTTAGTCAATTTTCTATGAACAACTCTCCACAGTGATACAGTAAAAGAACAAGTAGTCCCTGACCTGATGCATGGGTAAGGCAGGATACATCCCCTTAACAAAAGGTACCAATGAATGTAAATTAACCCACTTCCATGCATTTTTCTCAGGCATTGTACCTGCATTTGGTACAGAAATTTACCGATTCTGTGCATTCCTATTGGATCCCTCCCCTTCTATTGAACATAAATATCACAGCCAATGCTAAGTCCAGGTACTAGTACCCAACCCCTGTGGATTAAAACCCAATTACAAGGCATTTGTGTATTCTGAAAGGTTGGGCAGGGTCATAGGGAGAAAAATTTATTCTGTACGTTCCTATGATATCCCACCCACTTCAATAAACCAGAAACATACATTCCATACTAAACCTACATTGTGCTAGTGTGAATGCCTGTTTGAAGGCATTGATATTCTGAAAATAATAGGTTGAATTTGCCCCTTTTCCCCTAACTATGTACACATCTATGATTGAGGCTAATGTAAAAATGCTCCTAAGTGTTTATTTTAATTGTATCAACTTCTGACAAGCAAACTCTGCTTAACAATACATAAGAACAAATAAAACACTAAGTAACACGTGAAAAACAAAAACATCAGAAACAGTGGGCACTGTTCTCCTGTGCACCTGTATGAATTCATGAAAATCACTACTTCAGAAATAAATCTATATGTAAAGTTCGTTAAAGTAGGCCTATACCTGCATATAACACGTTAGGCAATGGCAAAAGTTGCAGTGCTACTCTAGTGGAAAAATGCCCCGCAAGGAAAACCTCTCGAAGTAAATCGTGCGAATATGTTACTGATTGTTATTTGAGAGTCTTTTATACATGTGATATGAATCCTTTTGCCGTTCTTGACCACTTAGGGCTTTTTCTTTTCGATAGTTCCAACGAACGGTCTTGCTCTTGGAATGAGTGATGCTGTGTACTAAATATATGCAGAGAGCAGTAGTTCAAATGTGCGATCGAACCGGTAATTTTGGGACTGAAATATCCTCATTTGGGGAGTCAAAAAATCCGTGTACATGATCACACATGCTATTAACTATGGCTGAAGGAGTAACGATGGTTTAAATCATCTTTGCAAACTATTTCAAAATGATACGAACAGTTAAAATTTTGATTGAAAGGAGTCGTCTCATAACAAGCCCGGCATACTGTGTGTGTGATAATCAAGGATTGCTTGCGTGGCCGATCTTTATTGTAATGACAATTTGAGCATGCAGAATGAACGATGAACTGATTTAACATTAGAATGTAGTCAATGTACCTTTCGCGGGGATTAAATATCTCTCAGTGCGACATTAGCACTGCAGTACGTATAAATACGCATATGTAGTCTGCATGTTGAAGGCAGCTGCTCGGTGTAATGTGTAGGCCAACTCTTTGAAGTATCAAAGTTGCATATGCGTGCTATTCTGCAGCCCGCATTTCGGCAGTGACGGTGCGGGAAGTTCTGTTACACGTGCGCGATATTCGATCAGCAATTCTTTTACGGGATTGTAACTGATGTCCCTTTTGGTGATGATCTAGTAAAGTATGTGATCAATTCATGTGCAGATTGTATTTGAAAAAAAAAGAAAAAGTGGAAGGTTGCATCTAAATTTTTTTGACATCCAGTGAAGAGTAGGTGGCGGCAAATGAGGCTGTAGGCGGCGATTTACCGCCGGTGACCGGCTACTTTTGACTACCCTGTTAAATAGCAGTAAAAGACCTTGTAAGACACAATTTTGCTATAAACTTTACACTGTATAGCTAGTCTAGCAATCTTGACATGTGATGTATGGGGATGACTGTAACATCATTTACGTCTATGGCAACCGTATGGTTGCTACTGTATAAATACCTTCAAAACTCACTTTCAGTGGCATAGAGAGAACTGTATCATGGGGGGTGTAAAAGGAGATGGTGCCCGGGTGTCCGGGACACTATATCCTGAGGAGAAAGTGTCCGGGACAGAATATCCTGGGTTAAAACTGTCTTACCGCACCTGAGGAGAAAGTCCGGGATACTTTATCCTGGGTTAAACTGTCTTACCGGACACATTCTACCTAGGTGAAAAAGTCCGGGGTTGAGATATTCTGACCCGGACAGTTTTTGCTCGCAGAATGTGTCGGGTAAGACAGTTTTAACCCAGGATATTCTGTCCCGGACACTTTCTCCTCAGGATATAGTGCCCCGGACATCCGGACCCTATCTCCCTTTACAAGTTTTAAAATGCTGAGGATTACATGACCACAAGGGATGCCAGGCCCAGGGCTCTCATCGACCCCCTTGACAATACCGCTACCATTACCTCAAAGAGATGAAATCATAGAGTCCTTAAAATCGAAGGTGTGAGAGTAGCACATTTGTGGTTGATGAAATAAGAGAGGTTATTTATAGTGCCCAATGCATTTTCACAAGAGAATATTTCAGAATCCTAAAATTGCCACTGTGTGCTTGCATATAATTAAGATACTTGACATCTATACACTGCTACCTGTCTGACTTAGCCACTCTGAGTCAAAGACAGTATCTTGGAAGACGAATCCACCAAAATTCACCCCAGATCACCACTGAAAAAACTTTGGCAAATTCAGAAAAATATAAGAGAATATAGGAAAGCAATCCCCAAATCATACAAATATAGGAAATATAGAATTTTTTGAAATATATAGGAAATTATAGGAAATATAGGATTACTTTGATGTCTGATGCTGTTTCTGGATTTACAACCGTCTGACAATGGTAATACTTACGAATGATTCTTGGACTGTTCCATTCTTGAAGCCAGTCACATTTAGTAAGTCTCCCTCCATTTTACTCCCACATATTAGCGTAACAAATGTGATTCTGAAATTAGGGAAGACGATAGCCACAGTAAATATGCTGAAGATAAACCTCTTAAACTCATGTCTAGTATGACACAAAGTGGTTTCTATTCACTGGCGTAGCCAGAATTTTTGATTGGGGTGGCCAAATGTATCAACATATCTCTTTTTTATGCCGTTTGATTGCGTTAGCTGAATATTTCCTTTTTTAATTTTTTATGTCTGTCGATTAGGGTGGATTTGGCCACCTTGACCAAATCCTGGCTACGCCAGAGTTCCTATGCGCCCACTTTGATGTTATCAACAATTGATATCAACAATTGCTAAAAGGACTTACACAAAATTTCAGCAGTTTTTATTTTGTTGTTCTCAGAAGGTAAGATGTCAAGCTAGAGAAGGCCTGTACCCATGAGCGTCCGGAGGGGGGGGGGGGCAAGGGGGGCACTTTCCCCCCTGGAAAATCAAAAACTTGAAAAAACGAAGAAAAAATAAAGAAACAACGAAGCAAATATAACATCAACATTTCTTTACAGTTCACTCAGTGTGAATTTCTACTCTCAAAACAGGAATTGAATAAAAATATCAACACTCAGGCCCCAGCAGCCCTTCCCCCCCCCCTTGAGCATATTTATGGTATTTTTTAAAGTTTATATTTACGATATTGCTATTGTTTCCCCTTTTTATCTGCGGTTAATAGGCCTTGGAAGTACCATTTCCAGCGATCTGGGAAGCATTTTGGGCCAAAATTTTCTTGCGTTCCGCGCAAACTCATGGTGGCGTCGCCTGCGGAGCAGACTCTGTAGCAGCCTTTCAAAAGATGGCGCTCTCTCAGAAATCATAATACACCACCTGTATATATTCTATACAGAGTCTGCAAACCTTCGTCCAGTTTTCATTTACACCAAGGGTCGGCAAACTAGGGGTCGCGACCCTTTTGAGGGTCGCAAAAATATTTCGGAGGGTCGCGAAAAGGATTCGGGAGCGAAAAATAATTGCCACATTTCCCATTAAAAATAGCAATGGGAGTAATTCTAATCTAAGAACCAGTGATCTGCTTTATTGTATAACCAAGTCAAATCAAACTCCTCTCACCGACCCGTCAATTTAAGGGCCACCAAGATTCCGGAGTAGAAGGTTGGGGCCACCAAGCAAAAAAGTTTGGAGACCCCTGATTTGCACGAATCCCCAAAATGCGGGATAGATTATTATTCATAAGAAGGTCACATGGTGTTCACGGTACTGACTATTCATATCTATCAACGGCCTGCGACGATGCACATATACGAATACTTCTGAAGATACGGTGACATCTTAAAAAGGTACGTAATTATCAAGCATGGGCTAAAAATCGAGCTAATCCTTGCAGTGAAAAGTCAAGCATAACGTTAGGCGTAGGATCTTGTCCCAGATCTTGCCGGTTTGTACAAGCTGGCCTGTATATAGGCCCTCGCATGGACACGACGACAACGTTCCTTGCTAGCTGTATATGTATACATGTACACGGTAGCAGCTAAGCCAGTGACTATACAGTTATAGCCGTACTGCACTGCATAACGTGTATACAAGTGTCTGCTGTAGCGAAGCAACCGGTCGCTCGGGCTGACTCCACCCCTTATCAACGCTGATGACGTGTGCATTAATTATCATGAAGTTATTTTTGTCTCGGAAATGAGATTGGCTAGAAAGTTGGCAGGCTATTGTATTAAACTTCGTCTGTATACTGTACATTAACATAAGGGGTAAGCAAATATTAAGAATTGTACTTGTAGATGGTAAAACTCAACAATAGCCTGCTTACAGCAGGCTAATGGTGGCGCGGAGCGCTGAGAGTGTCTATGGGCTTTGCCCCCCCCCCCCCTCCTTTGACAAATTCCTAGCTATGCCTTTGTCAACACTGTGTGAAAGTAGCATCTAAACTCTTTTCTGGGAGTAAAATATTTCCCATGAAAAAAGTTTAACCCCCCTAAAAAATTTTGCTCCCTGAATTTTTTTCTGCGGACGCCCATGCATAAATGTACGTGAACGCTTTCTAAACTTACTAAAATCTCGTTAAGTTTATTCAAATTACAGCATTGTTGGAACAACTTAGAATACTCTTTTGCACAAATCATGACACAAAAGAAAAAGGGACGTTAGCGTAAATCTAGAACTCTCTCAGAATTGGTAAGCCGTCTCAACTGGGATAGCCTAAGGTTCTCTATTAAGGCTCCTGCTTTTCATTATTTCTGTAAACAACATTTACCAGGTAGTTCCAAACCTTCATTACCCTCGCGTCAATATAGCTTTACCTCTAACTATTCGGTTGTAATTGTAAAGTTACGATACTTCCGTCTTAGTCTCTATTTTCAGCGTAAGCGATATTAATCAGGGTGAGCTTGCCATATTTGGCGTGCTTTGTTTTGGTCTTTTCACCTTCCGCGACAAACAAAGCACTCTTTCCGCTTGTGAAATCTTCCTTTTTTACGAGCGAATGCGAAGTATAGCAGTCGCTTTATGGACTTGTCACAGTGTTTTCATTCTGTGTCTTGTTGGTTTTGTTAATCTATAAGTGTTTTCGTAGATTAATAGATGTTAGTAATAAATAGAGTAAATTTATTTAGGGTGTCTCTAGCTTTACTACACTTTGAGGCATTTTCCGTGACAGATATTTTAATTGTACGGTTCCTGGAACGACTGTATCACGTTCTTAAACGGCCTTTTCTATGGTTTTTGTCAAACAGCTGTTATTTTAGAAAGGACGCACACCCTTATCTGCTCATATTTTGAAACGTTTGAGCGATCTGTTGAAGTAAAAGTTTATATGTGTTATTGTGGGCAACAAATTGTACCAGTGAACTCTCCTTACAATAGATCAAACATACTTGGAAAAAGAACGACAAACTACAGAGTTACGTTTTATTTTCTTTGGAACTGAAGACTTCCAGTAGGTTATGACACAGTGAACGGATAAGATAACGAAGTGTCCCGGATGAAAAAATTGCGCAATACTAACTGCGTAGTTATCTTCTGGCACAGGAGTTTCTTCTGAAACTTGAATTTCCCTTGCAAATAGGTGTTTGCTTTGCCGGTTCCCACGTGACCCGACATTTGATACAGTTGTGGACTTGGAGTAATGATAGTCTATTATTGAGAGCGAATAGCGAAGTATATCTGTCGTGTTTTTGACTTGCAACAGTCGTTAGGTCCAATATGGTGACATTTCTCTTGTCTTGTTATGTCCTGCACTTCTTGTACAATATTGTCATTTTTATAAACTTCAATTTATCCACAGTACTTAGGCCTTCTGTGTCGTTCATCGCCAGCAAAGGGTGATTGCTGAACTGTTGAACGATCCCCAGTTAAACATACTACCTTCGAGTGAGCACTTCCCATCTTTAAAGACAATAACATAAAAGACAACCCTCCACTAGATGCATAACTTCATCACATTTGTTAGCATTTATTCTCGCAAGGTGCTCTAAAGAGTTTATATATTATTTAAATATCTGTCGTTTCAATTGCTCTGTTGGCGCATTGGATAGGACATAAGACTCACACGCTGGTGGTACGCGGTTCGCTCCCCATTGCCCCTGCAAATTTGAAGACACCGGTCAGCCGGTGTTTAAAATAAACGGACACTGGCCTATGTGAGTAAAGCTAGTTATTTATTCTCAAATTTATTGAACGCGTGTTCATATCGATATACAAACGGTGTGTGTTTGCAGAATTTATGTCCGACCCAAAATCTCATGGGGGCACAACCGACTTTTGGGGGGGGCCGTGCCGCTGCCCCCTGGCTAAGTCAGTGTTTAGAATTGGTAGAAAAAATATTTCATAGAAAAGATTGCAGAGAGAAAGTTTAAGCATGAGGGGGCAGTTTCGCTGCTCCCTCCTCCGATCAAGGCTTCACGCCTTTGTTATTCGGGTCTTCGGGGTTTGACATTACAAAAAAAAAGCCTTGCAGCAATTTTGTACTACTCTTTTCTGGGCTCACACCTGAAAACAATGTACGTGTACCCTCTATTTTAAAATTTGCTTCACTTTTTTTCCTTATATATCATCAAAAATAATACTACGTTATGGATATGGGGGCGTTTGCCAAATTTCATTCGGTGAAATGGGCGATGGGCTGAAAAAAGGTTGGGAACTACTGAACTACACACAATATCAGTTTCTCCACCTGTTACTCTTACATGGGTAACGTACATTGGAGGGTGTCCAAAGACTTCTACTGGTCCAAGAAACATCAAGACAGGATATTCAGTGGTCTGTTTATCATAAACAATTTGTGCTCCAGGCTGCGCAGACCCGATGGTCTCTGCATGCTGTTTGTTCTTATCGAATCTACAGACCTGTGAATAAGAGGAAAACCAAACAAAAAATTAATGGAGACCAGTGGCGTACGTAGTTGACCCCGAGACAGACCTTTTGTTACCGTATGAAGGGGGTGTTTTGTGGGGAGGGTTGTCAGGTTGTAGGGGATGGATACTTCTCAATCTTTTAAAAATTTTGATTCCTGTCTTGTGGCTTAGATGCAAAATAGTCTTATCTTTGGAAAAATATTGAACCTATGATTTGTTGAACCAGATTACCAGAATGCAAAACTGCATTGCGGTTTCAAGGAATTAATCTTACTAGCCATCAGCTTTCATAAGAACTAGCCCCTACGTTGTACTACATGTACTGGACACGTCATCCTGGAACACTATTTTATGGTGATCAATGTGATGCATCCACACAAGTAAGACAAGTTTTCATGATCTCTTCCAGTGCTTACAAGGCTTTCAGCCTGAGTTTGAATTCTAGTGACTTTTCAACAGTGTACAACAGCAACGAGATTCTTGTCTGTCCTCAATATGGCAAATATATATACCATATATAAAACTGGTTTCTGAGCTTCCCATTATGAGATATTCTCTAATCAATAGTTTCCATATTTTGATCTCCAGTGACCTCAGATGACCATTCACTTCCAACAAATACAACAGGGATTTTTCCTCTCAACATAATACATCTTCATGAGAAATATAGCAAGTATCCATGCTTCCGTCCTTTCTTGAGATACAGAGTTAACAAGTTTTTTCAGAGTTTGACTTTCAGTGACCTCAGATGACCTTTGACCTCCGTCAAAACAGTAGGGTACTTCTTCCCAGTGTAATACACCTACAAGTAAAATATGAAAGTAAACATTCCTATCCTACCTTGAAATATCGAGTTAACAAGGTTTTCCAAGTTTGACCTCTGGTGACCCCAGATGACCTTTGACCTACACCAAACTTTTGTAAGGTCTTTCCAATATTTATAATGCATCTATATGCTGTGTACAGAAGGTATCAGCATTCCAATCTTGGGATACACCAATAATGAAGCCAATACGAAGAAGACATCCCAAAGAGTAATGTGTTGTGCCAATGAAGTATAACGGGAGGAACATTCATCATAAAGGAAGATAAAATCTTTTCCAGTTCCAACCACACAACATGCGCTCCACTATGCAAACACAACATCACGAAATTATTAAAATTAATTTTAATTTTAGTCAATTCAGGTATTCTTTTTATAAAGCTGATAAGGTTTTATTAATATTCTTATCATCGGTGCCCAAAGGGGAATGTAAACAATAACTGGCATGTAGGATTACTTGACATATTTCATCATGACTAACATACAGTACTGTAACAAAAATTATTTTAAGACAACTTTAGGTTATCGAACTTTAAATAAATGTTAATTTTCACTATCTTCGACATAAGGACAGTCTGGTCAGCTGCTAGTGTAGCACACTGGTTGATTTTTAAAAGGAGTTTTTAAAGGAAAAAATGTTTCTAAAAAGGGGTGCCGTACGGGACCAGAGCTATCATGAACTCCATAATGGCTGGGGCTAAGTTCAGGGAATTTTTCATCCCACAACTCTGTTGCAAGATATCGCATACTAAAATCAAATTTTATACCACATTTCAGTGACTATAACATGCACGGGCTCCAATATCGTGAGCGGACAACTCCACCCCGAGACAATTCGCCCGGACAATTCCCACCCATGGCAATTACCCCTCAGGTAACTTCCCCTACTAGAAAACTTGGAATTGTCCTGGGTGGAAATTGCCCGGGCGAATTATCTTGAAGGAGTTGTCAAGGGGAGAACTGACCTGGTGGGAATTACCAAGGGGGGTTGCCGGGGAACCCTCCAGTAAGTACGTGGAAAGGAGCGCCCAATCAGGATCCACCAGGGAGGCCCCACCGCCAATAAATGCACCACTGATATGTCAGAAAAATATTAAAACAGCTCTGTCAGAAATTTTGATGTTTCATATTGTTGACCAATGGCTGATTTCCACAATCTAACCTTATCAAGTGAGATCAAATGTAATAGACACGTTGCATAGTACGTTCTTGGTTTCAAACGTTAAATACGTATGTTGAAAACGTTAAATTAATGCGTATCAAAGGTTCGCGGCAGGTGAAATTAGACTGCAAACCCGTAGTTAGGGAAAAATGTGGGGTAATCGGAGGAAATGACTCCAACTTCGAGTATGCTCCCAAATATAGTACATGGGACTATGGACAGATTATGCTTGTTGGGCTTATTGAGAGTCTTTTGTTTTCTTAAAAGATTCCTTAGTTTCCACTCAGCCAAGACATCACCGGCAAACACAGAACATCAGTTTTCTAACAGGCCTATCAGTAACATGGTTTTGCATGACCTTGTTGGGTAGTGACTAGACGAACATATAGGAGGCGCAAACTTTCGGGAAACATATCCTACTCTCAGTTTTGTTTTTGGCTGGACGAGGTGGGGGAGGCGCCCCTAGAATCTTAAAGTTACGATTGGCGTTATGAATTTTCGCCATACCTCGTCCCCTAAAAAGTATTTTCCCCATACAGTACCTTGTCTGGCCACGGGCCTACCTCCGACCTTCCTGTTGAGGTACGTGGTAATGGAGCAAATACCACGTGCTCCGTCATTGGGTTTAATAGTTTAAGGTTAGTTTAGTGTGTGTAGGTCCCGCCAAGGACTCGGTAAGAGCTATTGTGATTTAGTCTTCGAATTACAAGTATGACACATCCAACACACCGTATCACACATTCTCCTACGATCACCATATGTTTCTAAACTTCTGCAAACACTTCGAAAGAGAATGTTGTTTTAAAAAATGTTTGGGTAAATAGGTGACATTTTTTCATCCAAACTTGAATTTGAACAAATGCATTAAGTTCCTTACCATGGCCTTTCTGCACGGGCCTTGAGTGAATGGATAGCATGGGTCAAAAGTGTAGAGACCTGGGTCACCGGGTACAGAACTACTTTGGTACTGGAACCTGTAATGAGAAGAAGAAGAATATTTAGGCCCAGTGGAGTACTTAGCAGGGGAAGGGGACCTACAACCTACTCTCTCGTTGATGCCGGAAGAACTTTTTCCTTTCAAATTTATGAACTTAAAAACTGTAAACTCTTGAAACACAAATTTTCTTCAACAGCTCGAAAATGGCTGTTACACCAGGTTACAAGTCAAGAAATCTACCTGTCCCCTTAGTCCGCCCCCTCCAAAACGAGGATAACAAAGCGTACGGCATGCCGCTCTCTCTCATTCCCCATTCCCGACGATCACAAAACACTCCGCGGTACTTCACTTCACCTATCCACTCCCCTGTCAGCCAGCTTGATTTCTGGAAACACTGATGTCTAGGTATAAAAAGCAGTGCATGCAGTGGCTTTAAAGAAAGGTGCCCTCAAGATCATCTATGGATGGCGCTGTTGGGACGTAATTTTACAAGACTGAAAACAAAACATCCAAAGCAGGGGTTCTCACGCCTTCGGGTGCGGGCCATGTTTACTTGAGTTTTTACTTTAATTTTTATGCAGTAGCCAGAACGCCATTAAGCAGCTTGTTTCCTTGATAAATTATTAGGCTCCTCGAATTCTTCCATTTTAGTTGACACAGCATATGCCGCATACGGTCCGCGGGCCACCACTTGGGAAAATAGGATCTAAAGCCTCATGCTTCAGTTATGTTGCTTTCTATTTTTTGATATTGCACAGAACCTAAGGTAGTTTTGACAGTGTCGTGGGCACAGGGAGATAAGATGGATTGGAATGTGGATATAGGCCTAGGTCCCATGTGATTAATTCATCCAGTGACTTGAAAGTAGTAGAAGAGATTCACTCAAGGGTATTAAACCCTTCCGTATCATCTCCGAGGTCGTTTAGAGGTTTCATAATTGTACTTAAAATGTTTGTCATATATGTTAGGGCTATACAAATTAAAGTGGACCTAAAGTCTAGAATTTCAAGAATATTTATTCAAGAGGTTAGAGATATTTCATCCAATTCCCATTTTCATAGCCTACTTCATTACTGAGATATAAAATGTTGAAGTTTATTCACTTAATTTGAAATAGTTGATTGGACAATAATTTGTGATGTCCTTGTACAACTCACATCCCCTGCTTTTGTTTCCTTCTGAAATTAAGATGCCTATATGACCTTGGAACATTTTCTGTTTCCTTACAAAGCATGGTGTATGGAGAGGGTTTATACAGCTAAGTCACCCTACAACAGTAAGACAATGATCACGTTTTGGTACAAGGTGCCGTGGCTTTCGAAAAAATAAAGAAATACAAAGACAGTAATTTGAGTAGTACAAGAATGACATCACAAATTATTGCGCAATCTACCATTTTTATTAAGTGAGTAAGCTTCAACATTTTATATCTCAGCCCAAGAATGTCCTTTGAAGATAGGAGTTGGACATTTTGGATGCATTTTTCAAGCTTTGTAACATATATGTCTGAAATTCCAGACTTTAGGTACACTTTAAATGCTGAGAAAATCCACTCTAGGTGGTCTGTCACCTCACCCACTCGCATTGTCAATTTGTTTTATCTCTTTCATAGGTTAATCCGTTCTTTAGCAGGTAACGTTACAATCGGTGGTATGTAACACTAGCAGCTGGGAACGACAGCGGTTGCAAAATTCCCGGGAACTTTGAATGCGGTAAATTTCCACAGGAATTTTGGGAATTTGTTGGGAATATTGGGGATTTTCGGCAACTTTCAGAAACATTGGGAATATTCATTAATTTGCCGGGCTGGAGGACTCGAGTCCGGACTCAACGTCGAGTCCAGACTTAAGTCCGCCTTTTTGGACTCGGACTTGGACTTGAACTGGGGCTCCCTGGCGTTGGACTTGGACTCTGGCTCTCTCGACTCGGACTGTGGCTTTGAATCGAAGTCGAGTCCATCAAGTCCAGCCTTTTTCTTCACTGCATTATTTTTTTTAATACTATAATTCTCCCAAAAGCAACAGCACTCACCATGTACTAGGTCCTAATTTTCTTTGATATAGCCTACAGCAGCCTACTGTACTGTAGGTATGAGAGTAAGAGGAGCCTGATACCTGTACCATGAAAAGATATTAGTTTCAGGAAGATTTCTCAGTTCCTTATCAGCATCTTCACAACCATGGGCGTCAATCTTTACTCGAATGGGGGGGGGGGGGGACATGGCCACTTCTGTCAAAAATTTACTGTGTAAAAATCTTAAGTCAATGGGCATTTCTCCAAAATGTGGGGGGACGTGTCCCCCTGTCCCCCCCCCCCCAGGATTGACGCCCATGTTCACAACCAATTTAATTTGGTCGACGATACAGTATTGAAGGGCATCAGGGGCCAAAAGAGGTTTCACGGCTCAGTTTCTAACCAATTGGTTTACGTCGGGCCGACCACGGAATTTTTCCAGTTGTGGCTCACTGGCTTGCATGCATGTGCATACAATACTGTGATAATGCTTTGGTAGGCTCAACAAAATGGATTAATGCTGACTCTTTCATGTGTGTATGTGTGTCTAGTCTGTCTATGTGTGAAAATGAGGTGGAAGGGATTGCTGGTAACTATAGGTTAGACATTTTTTGTGATATTTTTTTTGGTGGGGGTGGGGGACCAACAAGTTTGATTAGATGGATTGGTAAATGCATGATTGAATCCAATAGCAGGGCCAACCACACTAAGCTCCTCTTGAACAGGGTACAGTTTACATTGTGTGGCCTGAATTAGGCCTATGAAGGATACCATCAGCTTCAGTGTTTATGGTACTGTCGTGTACATGTAATTCAAACCCCTTTATCACTAGCACTGTGGAGTAGGCTACATATTTACTCCTGGCCAAATTGGAAAAGGAAATTCAAACCAGTAGTGAATTTTCTACTCATATAATTTGTTATCTTGGCTACCGTACCCAATTATCCACTTATGAGTAATATGGGAGGGATGGGCTAAGTGGCCACAGAAGTTTTATCACATTATATTACGACATTGCAGGGGGTCTTTATGATGCATGCTAATGCTGCATTACAGTACAGGCCTGCCCTATAGTTGTACTGATTTTTTACCTAGCCCACTGTACCCTTTGCCTACAGGCTACCCTATTAACTACTGTACTTAACTTGTTTTACAATTTTAAACTTGGACTCGGACTTGGACTCAAGAACACTGGACTCGGACTTAGACTCGAGCCCGTCCGACTTGACCTTATGGACTTGGACTCGAGCTTGGTGAATTCGACCACAGCCCTGCCATTTTGCATTGTTGTCACGGTGGTAAACAATTTTGGCGATATCATACTGTAGTATACTTTCCTGGTTAACTCAATAATTGGTTAAAAACAGTACCGTAACATACCCTAATAAAGAAAATTAATAAACCACCGAAAAATAGATTTATTGATCGTATGCAATCCAAAATCTGAATGTATTTATTACTTAACTGAGGGAGTGAGGAGCATGCTAAAACATTTGTACACCATCTGCAGGTTACAGGTAAACTAATGAGCAATGTTCACCGAGGGCATGCTAGAATAGTACGTGTGTTACTCAAACTGTCAAGTTGAATTCTTGAGAGTATATGTTAAAGCAAATCAATAAAAACCCATATTTTGACCTCAGTTGTCAATAGTCTGTGAAATAATGTTATACTATACCCAGAGTCTGTCACTCCGTTTGATTACATTGTATATTAACACTGCAACTTTTAACTCCCAATTCGAGTAAAAACAATCAATCTATTTGGCAAAATGGGACAACTTAATGATAAACTGTGCAAATCAAATTCGTGCAACTCGGTTCAAACATATATACATTCTGGCAAAAATTGACCCCGCATTTCTGTATCTTAACTCTCATAGGCTTTGGGCAATACCATATCTTGGAAGCCAGATGGATGCCCTAAGTTATCTAACCAAATGACATATAAAATTGTTTCAACTGAGCATAAAACATAACTTTGTTGCTTTTTTTCTCAAGAAAACTGTACATTTTATTATTTGTAGAAGAAATCGAAATTTCCCACTCTCTGAAAATTCCCGAAACTCTCCATGGAAAGTTTCCAAAATTCCCGGAAACTTTCCGACTGTCAGCAACCCTACCGACGGTCACCGTCACCGTCACGACACCACTGCAGACTAGATGGTGGAGGGGAGGAAAAGTAAGATACGGTGAGGGGACGGCGATACGTGTCCGAAAGCGGGAAGATAAGTCTACAGGAAAATGTGGGGACATTGAAGATCCCATCACACAACAGCCCCAAATAAGTCCCCCAGATTGAGAGGTCCAGGGGTCTGTCTTGAGGCCCCTGTTTTGTTCTATGGGCAACGCCATGGTAGAGGAGGAGAAGATGAAGCCCCCTGAAGCTCTGGTGCATTGCTAAAATTGAAGGCATCAAATTCGAACATGTAACTATCTTCACAATGGTACTGTATGTATGCGCACTAAACAGGCATACTAAACGTGAATCGGGATTCTATGCAGGAGCAATAATTTCATTTCAGCTGTACTGCGTGAAGTGAATATGGGGCAAATTCGTTACGTACGGTGGATGGGCGCAAAGAGCGCAGAAAAATAAGCCCCCTCAAATAGCATTTTCAGACATTCTAGTAATGTCTTATATCATTTACATTGCAAAATTTTCTTATTTATACTATTAAATTCTCACGGATGAAGACCAATGGTCGATGTCCCCTGAACCTCTGGGATATTTACAAATTGGGGATGTCAGATGTGTCTTCAAATGTATGCTGACTTAACGGACCACATAAATTACAATTTTACCTTTTCCTGTTTATAATAAATTATGTAGAGACTATACTGATTATGACCTTTGGGGTTTGTGGAAGGGAAGTATGGATCATGAAAGGGGCACAATAGTTCCAATCAAGCTCTCTTGCAGGAAGTGGTTATGAAACATAAGGGCCATCTGCGAAGGTTGGGCGCGAACCTCGCGGAAAATATCATTTTAAAGATATTTTAGTAATGTTTTATCTCATTTTACATTGCAAATTTTTTTCATTATATTCAATGTAAATTTTTTTTTCTAATTTCTCTTGTTTATTTTCATTTGTTTTAATTTTTTCAAAGTCTTAGGCCCATGGGCGTAGATCCCGGGGGGATGGGGATATACCCCCCAACATTTGACTAGGGGGGATGGCCCATGCAATCATCCCCCCCCCCCCAATGTTTCAGTCTACAGATACGTTTATGGTGGAAAGTATATTTTATACTTCATTTTCGTAAGAATTTTTTTCAATCTCGCTTCACTTTCTATCACAAATGTTTCTCAAACTATCAGAATTTTAGCAAATCGTTGGCAATCTATCGAAATTTTCGCGCGCTCCGCGCGCTTCCAACCTTACGTCAGTGTCACTTATATTATCAATATCTTCCGATAGCAACATTCGGAAAAGCACAGCAGCAAAAAGTTGAAAGTTTACGAATTAACAGGTTAAATACTGGCTTATGGGAGTGGCATGTAGGTTGTTGGGCAGTTGAAAGTGTCTCAATGTAGAGTCTGAATGCAGGTTTTGTAATGGGAATATTATTCGTCACTGTTTACACTCCATGTTATGACCATTATTAAGGTAATAACACACGAAACTGTTCTGACCACGGCACTTTCCGAAGAACAGAGATGCATCCCCAAACATCTGTGGGGACCTCGCATCAATATGGGATCTGTCAATCTAATATGTAGCATGATGTAGAAGGTTGAAAGTATCTGCCGTTATACATTTTTCAAAAATTTTTACCAGAGCTTCGCCAGTTCGCGCTGAGCCATTATCGGTATAGATGGTGATTGTTAATACACTTATGACAAAAACAGCACTCTGTAACGCTCTTATTAGTCCTTCACCCCTTTTGCTACACCTATCAGGGAGGTCTAATATCACCTCCCTGCACCTATACTCTCCCTCCCTCTCATTTTCAATTGCTGGCAGCTGTTCGCCCGGATTTTAGTTCAAAAGTAGTAAAAATACGATAGTTGTAAAGTGTTCGGCGGCGTACTCTATTATCATTTGGATGTCAGGTAGTATACGCATTATGTCATTGCCCCCCCCCCCGCCCCAATTATTATGATTAATGCAGAGCTTCCAGGAGGTCCTATTCAGGTATCTGCTAGCCTTATGTGCCCTTTCATAATGCACAATGAAGGAAAGGACATATTTCGTTATAACTCAAGAATGTTTTTGTGGACTCCACGCACACATTTTTGTGTAAAAACTTTCCCGAAATAGAAGGCAGTAAAATAGACATAAGGGAGGGGGCTTCAGGAGATTTGTTGACAACGTATCTGTCTCTTAATAGACAACATATTCTCTTTTACCTAACCAAAAATTCACTAAATTATGGACATTTTCCGGCCATATGTGATCAGTTCCAAAACATCCCAAAGATAGCACCATTTTGCATCTAAAAGTCCTTAAATTAATAAAAAAAATCTTAAAGGGGAGGGGGAACCTCTTCCCCAGGACGACACCTTTTTGTAGTGACAAACGAAAGATCAAAACTGCTGCATGCAAATGCAGGAACGCATAAAAAACAAAGGTGTAATTTACGCAGACTTGGGGGAACTGAGCTATTATTACGACATCATCTATGGTGCTCCCAATCACAAAAAAAACCTGGCGACGCCACTGATCTCAAGCCAACTTGCAGGTCTTGTAATGATCTCCGAATTCAAAATACAGTTGTCTGGGATGACCCTATATGTTGATCCCTGCCTTTTTGAGCTTAGCAGGACATTGTTGCTCTTGTACAATTCCAATCCGGTGCAGCTTATCGACGAGTGCTCAAAATAGCAGTTCCTAAATGTATGAATATACCAATAGCCTACCAAAGAACATTACCACTGAAATTAACCCCTTAAAACAGTCTTCCTGGCACTTCTGAGACATTAAAACCAAGGAGCTTCCGGGGGCTTCGCCCCCTGGACCCCCACCGGGGCTTTGCCCCTGGACCCCACCAGGGGCCCTAAGGCGGGCCCCTGGACCCCACCCGTCGTGGGCTCGCGCTTCGCGTGCACATGTTCCACAGTTGCGATGGTTCACCCCATCCCCCCCCCCAAAGTTGAAAAGAAATCTACGCCCCTGCTTAGGCCAGATTTCTGGGATGGGGATCACGTGGACCATACGTTCTAACTTTCCTACAGCGTTTCTACACGTGAGAATCTGGGGTCTAGTTTTCTACCAATGATTAATATACATATCAATATGATTAGAATTACAACAAAGTCTAGGGAGAGTTGGCCGAAGCCTGGTCCGGTGACGGCAGGGAAAGGAGGTCACGGAACTTCAAGCGAATCTGTTGACTTGCTCGTTTCGAAATTACTACATCACTATTTCAGAACAGAAGAGGGGGACGTTGATAGCAGGTGAGTCATTCCGTATGACACTTTGTCCCATGAGCAGGCCACCTAACAGAATTTGGGCCATAAGCGTAGGAAGCGGGGGGCTAAAGTCCCCTCCCAGTCAATAATAGCTTCCGCCCTCTAAATTAAAGGACGAAAACCCCTCTTTGTTCCGTCTGTCAAAGTGTCAAAAATTTGAAGTGACTTTCCTTAAATTTGCCCAATATGTTGCACCAAATTGCATGCATCTAAGGATCCTCAAACATTCAAAAATATTCCGAAGGGGGACACCCCCTCTGTACCCCTCCGTTTAGACTTCTCCCCAGGACGGCTGTCTGGAACAACGTCCAGCCCCCAGTCTCCCAGTCGAGAAACAGCTTGTGGTCAAAGACTATTTACGTCGGTGACCACGCGACGACCCTGGCCACGATGATGACGACGGCCACGACGGTAATCGATGACGTTGTAGACTTATCCACGTGCTCTGTGTTATGGATCTACTACACGTGTAGTAGCTCTACTGTTAGCGTAAACCTTCCTCTCTAATGATAAAATTGTAAAGTTATCGTTTCAATAAAGTCTTACGTAAAGGGATGATCTAAATTAAGTTGGCATCTTAGGAAGAAAGTACAAGCGATCTTCAACCCTAGCCTCCCTAGGTTTTCTGTATAAAATATTTGAATCGAAGGTTTAACATGAAATTCTGTTTCTGTAAAAAGTGATCTCACATTGAACGATGATTCCAAAATCCAATTTGGTTTGATTCGGTTCAAATTATCAGCGATTTATAATATAATTTCATCAAGGAAGGAAGCAAGTTAGGCCTACCTACGAAGTCACGTTTGTCATATGCAGTTGGCTTGTACCCTTCTTCCAAGCAAGTCTTCACTGCGGCTAACCCACAAGGTCCTGCGCCAACTACTGCAACAGTTTTCGTAGACGTCATCATGACAATATATAAGCAGATACGCCTATGCCGGATGTAGTCAGCAATGCTTTAGTAGATCGAGTATACTGTTCCTTTGGCTGTAAAAGATAAAAAATATTTTAGACTACTACTTTAAGTAAAACATTTATTTTATGAGGGGTAGAAATATTTTCTATGCTAGGTAGTAAAAACTTCATCTCAAAATCAAACTGCATGGCAAGAGTATGCTGCATTTTAAGAGATATTGATTTTTAATGGAAAAAATTACTTTTCGTCAAGTGCATTGCATGACGGGATATCTATGACGTCACCTGAACAAGCTGAGTTGATATAATTATTACACCTGGTCAAGCTTTTGGCAAACACTTTTGGGTATATTTTTTAAGTTTGTATGTTACCGTATACTTTACACACTGAAAAGTTTCATTCTAGATACATCTAGAATGCTTATCGGAAATTGCAACAGTATGAACAATTAGTGTTCAAGTCTTACATTGATTTGTAGACCTTGTGCATTAACACAACTGTTCGCCGGTCTGATCCCCTCAGATGACATTCCTTACTTTTGGGCTATACATTATATGTGTCAACTAGTCAACGGTATTGCAATAGTTGCTTTTGCCATTGTTATCTACTTTCTCGACATGTTTTTCTATAGCACAAAACTTTAAACTGAAGTAAGTTGAGAATCTAAAACCTATACATATTATGATCTACGCAAAAACATAGACACGGTATTATCGAAGAGTGAAGACTGGAATTTCGTGTAACCGGTACACTCAGCTTTGCGCTTTGAATGAATAACAAATTTGAACAAGGGCAAACAGATAGTAGTCCGTTTAGACAGATTTTGACTAGGTAACTGAAAACGGGATAATACATCACAAAGAAAACAATAACCTATTACATGGTAAAATCAGTTATTATTTCACAACTGAAACTATCGACAGGAGCCTCCTGAACGTTTTACTACGTACAAAATGTATGGAAAGGCTGTGCTCTGGCCAAGGGATCACGTGTGCAGTATGTACCGTGACGTCACATATAGGGTCTATGACCGTGCTATTTGGCAACTTTATAAGCAACAAGATAAGCTATTATGTGACCTTGAATAAACGTCAGACATTTTATGGGAAAATTAGTCTGGTTTCCAAAAGAGATAGCTCGTGTTACGATTTTTCTGAGGACTGGAGTAGACTTTCATGGTATCTTAAAAGAGGTAACCAGTTTAATCGGACTCCTCAAAATAGAAATTTGGTAATAATCGGTTCTTCACAAACCTAGCATGTGTAAAAATTGACGCAGTACTGTGTTTCATTGCACAATTTTCATTAAGTTGTGCCAATGAAAGTTTCACACGATTATTGTGTGAGCCACATCTGTGTATTTTATCTCATTTCAACCATATTTTAAATTCGCACCACCTTGATTAATTTTTTGTAAACGATGTTTATTATCTTTTTTTTTGTTGATTTTTTACCATTTTCCGATTTTTTGCTTTCTAATTTTCTATTTTTTTTTTTTTTTTTTGCTACTGGATTTCGTCATTATGAGGGTTTTGCGCTACAGCCTAGTTTAAAAGGGACTAGATGACTTACGAAAGGGATATGGCTGAGAGGTTTGAACGTCATGAAGCAAGCCCTTAGCCAAGGGCGGAAAGGGGGCACAGGGCTCACCCCTAGGAAATTACTTCCCCCCTGAAAGCTATTTCACCCACTTCAGTACCTTGTCTAGCTACGGGCCTGGCATAAAGGAAACTTCTTTTTCACGTAAAACCCTTATTTAATGGTATCAAAAAGTGCTCTTGAACTCAAGTTCGTTGAATATGAAAAAAAAAATTGCTGTTGTAGTGACATCTTTTATGTGCAGTTACGGCTTTATCCGGATCCAGACAACCTGAGTCCGAGTTCAGTGGCAAATTCCCAATCCGGGCTCTAAGTGTAGTCTGTTTGGCAACGTGACGTATCAGACACATGGTTTGTACACTATTTTACATGTACCGATAGGCTTTCTAATCAGGTCATTAGGGGTCAATTTCCAGCCCACCCAGTAATCAACTTAACTCTGTGTTTCCATTTCTACAATGCGCTCAGAACAATGGAACAACGAATAGAATTTAGGTCATTAGCACAGTCGTAGGAAGCTGTTCTCGACTGGGGGTGGGGGGATGAACGCTGTTTGGGACAGCCTCCCTGGGGAGGGGGATAAAGGAAGGAATGTCCCTCCTCATATCCTACTAAATTTAACAGTTTGGTAACAGACATCGAGAAAGCATAATGGCTGCACAATTTTATGTCACGTTACCAAGCAACAACTCTTTTCACTACTTTGCTGAAAATACCCTTGCTAGTTTTACGACACAATTAGCTGAACCAATAGTTTTAAACGGATCTTGGGAAGTTAGCCTCTGCGAAATTTGGTATCCCTTCAACTGGCACAATGTGACCGAACGTAACTATAGGATGCGACTTCATGATAGGGAATTATGTATTCAGATATTACGACACTGTACAGGATGCCATTGATGCCTTTCATAAGTATCTGTTTGAAGAAGAAAGAAGACATGTTAAACTTTTTTCAACACAAACATAGTTTAAGGACATGTTTTGTTAAATTTAAATGTAAAAAAAATTAATTTTAAATGTGAAAAACGCTGTGATGCTCAACAGTTTGCACTACTCGAAAGACTTCTCTGGTGGTCGAGACTGATTTATTTCAGTCTGCGAAGCAGGTTCAAATCCTGCAGATCTTCTTCAATCTGGCAATGCACCTGTTGAGCTCACGTGTCACTTTTAATCGGTCCTATGTAAATTTTAAAACATGTCACCCAAATTCAACCAAAATATAAAACCCTTGACCTATTTTTTCATCCTTTATTGTCCTATCCTGTAAGGTTTGAATCTCCAATTTGCCTATAAAGTTTTAATCCTCTATTGGTCTATAAGGCTTTTAATCCCCTAATGATCTATGCGTACTGTACTACTGCTTACCTGTTTGAGAACCAATGGGAGTCTAAATTTTGATCATGACATTTGAAACGTTTCCGGAGAGTTCCTGAAATAGCGAACAATGTATCTATGTTCAAAAAGTAATAAAAAAAATACACTGAACCCTTTTAAAACGTGGCACCTGGCGGCACAAGTTGAAATAAATTTTGCTCTCCTTGACGGCTGGCAATGTGATATTATCAATGGGGAAATCTAACCATGAGCTCCCCCAAATGTAGTAGACGACAAGAACAATTGTCTTCACTCCCTCTAGTCTTAGAGAAATTTCAGGAACCAGACAATGCGAAGCTTAAGTGTCGGCAAAACAACTTAGTTTCAAAGGAGAAACAAGTGTTGTTTCTCCATCCATTACAGCTCCCTGGCGGTACAGGACTGTTGAGTCACGTTGGTGCGCAACGTATACTTAATAGCCTTTACCCTGGGTTGGGATGTAACAAGTTAAAAGTAACGCCGTTACTGTAACGATACTTTTTGTATAACGGAACCATGTAATGAGTTACATTCACGTTTCTGTAACGGAGGAAGTAACTAGTTAGAATTAAAATAACCACAACGTCGTTACATATTTATTCCGTTACCTTTTCGTTACAAATAGTCGCAATGTCCACAAATTACATTTTATGTGTAAAAGTATCAGGACATTCACACATCGTATGGCACTTTGGTGGTGACGTTGTGTTTGATACAATTATCGGCCATCTCTTTTATAGTCGTCATCCCCACCACCAATAAAATTTTCATTACGATATAGGATCACAACCTGATATGTAAAGGCTTGCACGGTCACTTGATTTTCCATTTTTGAGACATTTGAGATGGGTGTTCCTTCATATAACTGATTCGTGTGCCGAGTCAAAAACCGTACTTATTGTCCAATGTCCATGCTGTGTGTTGTGTTATGGAATTCTTTGTAAGATTCTCCAGTAATCTTTTCCCCAGCATCCATGACCTATGTTTACTTACTAAAAATTGAATTTTGAAAGCTTTTTCTGACCTTCAGAAAACAAAGTGGGGGTATTGCACATGAAAAACAGTGACAAACGGACAAACAGAGCCAAACACTACGCATGTTACTTCAGGACTGCACCAGAATCTACGGTCTAATCAGAGTCTAAGCCAGTAATTCTCAAATTTTTTGAGGGTGAGGGCCAAATGCATAGGTTAGATTGAGGTCCGGGACCGCAGGGGAAGACTTTAGGCTTAAAGAGAGGACACTCGAGAAATAAGTCCATACTTAAGAGGTCCCCAAGTTGTTGCAGTGTATTACTTTAAGCAAACATCTCATTTGCATATTAATTTGAATAGTATTTTGACTACAGGTGTTATTTGTGTAAGTTGTGTTACGTGGCTTTGAGTGCTCTAAGAAGAGACGCACAATATACATTCAGACGCAGGCCTGTCAATATGTTCTTTTCTTATGTTATCTTTTGAGTTGTATGTTCTTCGTTGTGTGCCCGGGGACCGACACGACAGTTGTATCAATGGAAAACATAGCACAGCCTCAGAGATACGTATTTTTTCAACGCAACATCGGTTCCTTAAGAGGAACATCTCCACTGCTACAGTGTCCTATGGGAGCAACCCGACCTCCGCCCCACCATCGCTTGGGCTGAGGAGAGAAAGTTTTGGCTTTTCGGACTCCCTAGATCACAGGATATTGCACTTTAAACCACAAATTTTCATCTTCAATTACGGGTGGATTTCAATTACGACAGGATTTGAAGCCTCCGTAAGGGAGGTAGCAAACTGAAGCCCCTACAAGGCGACGCGTTACAGAAATTTTGAGGCTCCCGTTTCAGAATCTGCCCTCCTTACAGCAAACCTAAGAAATTTGTCTGTTCGGCTGGCCGTTTTCTGCGGATTATTTCCTTTATACCATTTCTATCAAGACTCCCTCACGAAACTGTAACTTCCCTGAGGGGACAGTGTCCCCGACGGGGCCAGTGTCCCCCTGCCCCGTGCCTGTCTACAATTCAACGTCTAACATTCATGAGTCTAGTCACCAGTATGATCAGTTCGATGTTCACCATACGTAGTTTTGCGGTATAAGAGAAACAATTGGCTTCTCAAACTATAAGTACCGGTAGGTTGCCGAACACCATACCTTGAACGAATTAAGTCACGACAGGTCGCATTTATCCTGTGTTATTAGCCACTCTTTCAGTTATCCTAAAACGTCGTCCGTCCGACAGAGAAGCTGGCTAAAAGTCGAGGATCATTCAAAAAGACTTGAAGTTGATTGAATGATTCTTTTTTTTAATTAACATAGCTTTGGAAAGAAAGAGCGCAGACGAAAAGTGGCAAACACATTGGCTTGGTGCCACTCAGTAATTACATTTGATTTTGTATCTAGAAGTTCATGAAAAGATTACTAGCAGAGATTTTTATTTCAGTAATCAATCAGTGCACATTCGACACGATATGTGTTTGAACTGTACAACCACCTCAACCAAAAATAAGATTCCAAGGTTATATTTTTGCTACAAGCTTTGTCCCTATAAATACACTCACTCAGCAATGCACCACTGCATAACTATGACACTGTCTACAAACAACACGGTATACAAAACGAAATACACCATATTGGCTAAATGTGACTGAAAAGGGAATATGTTGTAAAGCCTGCTACGTTAGTAACGTAGCACCACTTCAGGAGGACAAACTTAGAAATAGTCAAGAGCTGACCTCAAAATACATAATTTAAAGTACGTGTCTCAACATAGATCGTTGGCCATTATTCCAACTTTGCTAGTTTTTCTTGTTGAGTATGATTTTTAAACGTAAACTCAATTCAAGGGTCACACCAACAAGGCCCCATGCGGCCCTGTTACAACTGATAATGTAGTAATTGACCGATAATGTATCACTAACCGATAAGGTAGTAAAAATTGACCGATAATGTAGTAACTTTTACTACATTATCGGTCAAATGGTAGTACATTATCGTTTATTTTTTTTTACTACATTATCGGTTTTGAGGTGATTATCGGTTAAAAAGTTACTACATTATCCGTCGTTTTACTGCATTATCGGTTAGTGATACATTATCGGTCATTTACTACATTATCAGTTATAACAGGTCCTAAGGGCCGCGTTTGAGAATCACTGATCTAAGCCAATTCTGATTTCGGTTACCCAATTTCAGGCCAATTCCCGTCCTAAATGAATTTATGAATTTAAGCTTTGCCATCTTTGGAGGGATGTCAATAAATCATTAAACTTAACAGTCAGTTTAGCCAAAGGAAAATAAAAGAATATTGAGATGATCAAATGGCTTGAAGCATATCCCAAAAAAATAATTGAAAGGCCGTTAGTCTTGACACAGGAAGAAAAAAGTCCTACTTGAAATTTCAAAATATTTTATTACTGTGCATTAAGATAAAGTGAAACTTGAGTTTTGTACTTCCAACTTAGTCCTTTACGATTGAAAATTTTATTGGTTAAAATTGTAGCTTATTGTGCTATCATATACTCATGTCTCCTAGGAGAACTGACTTTTAATACTGTAACACCGATGTTCTTTAAAGTGTTTTAACGTCTCTTAGTTATGCGATGTTGGGTTGATGACGATTTGGTTGATGAAAACCTGTGCCCAAAGTATCCATAGTAAAGGTCAGGAGGGATCGCTGAAAATTTTCGCGCATCGCCAGCATACTATCGGGTGAAAGGAAGGATGTGACTGTACTCGCATGTGTTCCGTCGCTACAGTATCTGTTGTCATGCCCCTCCCCCCTCTCTCCCTCTGAAGAGATGACCGAATATTCAAGTTAAAGTAACTAGTTGCTTTTGAAAGGTAAATAGTCACTTTTTAGTCAAAAGTAACTGTAACTAGTTGCTTTTTCAACATTATAACTAGTAACTGTAACGAGTTACAATTTTATGAAAATAACTATGTCTAGTTGCCTTCAAATTGTAACGAGCACAACCCTGAGTATGCCTTTTAGATAGTCCAAGGAAAAGTGCTTGATAAACTGCCAACAAAATCAAAATGGATGCAATTTACATTTCGAAATGATCTTTGAGCACATGTATGTAAGCGATAGTGCATGACTAACTTAGGCACTAATTAAAATTTAGAAACTAGAAAATCTATTTCAAGAGTAGTTAAATTTCTGAGGGTAGACTTGTCCTACACAAATGTTAACAAATGTTAGTCATACATGGTTACTTACACTTTCAAAAAGACAAACCCTACTTTTTAACTTCAATATTAGTCTTTCTCTAAATGTTTGAACGGTATTGATAAGCCTCAAAAGACAGTAACTGTATCTACGCTAGACCTTCTTACAAAGGAGGGATCCTATGAGGTCAGTACTGCTGTCCTTTTTTCTGTTTGGGTAACTTCCTTTTTTAAATATAGCAATAATCTGAATCTTAGACAAGTCGCTTGAAAAAAATTAAAACCTTTTCAGATAACCCTCAAGTTTCAACTGTATTTTCTAGGTTCCATACAAAGAAGAGGTTATCTACATTGTGTGATCAAGAGAATACTTAAAGTACAGAGTACGATACGTAGCAATATACAGAGATTGACATGGAAGAAGAGGAGCCAGGAATAATTTAAACCTTTTTTTGGTCTGGTCCCTTACTAGGCACTAATTAAAACAATAAAAGAACAAATAAAAGATAAAGAGAGAGAAGGGGGAAACAAAAAATAATAGGGACAAATAAAGATAAAGAGAGGGGGCAGTGGCGTAGCTAGAGGGGGGCAGGAGGCAGTCGCTCCCCCACAATGCCTCCGAAGGCCTCTGTCGGAAATTTCTAGTCTCTGTCGGAAATAAATGAAAACAATTCATTTGAAACACTTACAACACTTCTTATGTTTTTAAGCAGAATTACACATCGATATGTCAACGTGAAAATCGGACCGGAAAGCGAAAAAAAAAGGTCTGCAGAATTTCGAATCGTACAACTATCAAGATAATCATCTGTCGGAACTTTTTGCTTGTGTCCCCCCCCCCACAAAAAAAATCTAGCTACGCCACTTAGAGGGGGGGGGGCTAAAAGAGAGAGATTAGAATAAAGGGTGCAAGAAAAATGGTGAAAAAAGAAAGAATAAAGTGAAAAAGAAACCTTGTGTGGTAGCTAAATTTGATCGCTGTTCACAAAGAAATGTTTGAATATTTGTGAAAACGTTTAATGTAGGACAACTTAACATGATAGCTAAGAGAATTTTAAAAAGAGACATTTGTGCTTTTGAGAAGAGGTTAAGACTTGTTTGGAATAAGAATGGTGTAATTGTTTAGAACGAGTGCTGTTGTATAGCTCATATTGTAAGTGTAAAAGTCGAAAGTTTAAGGAAGAAGTGAACGGAGATAATTATATAAACATACAATGTGAATGTCTTTAGATCTATGAACCTGTACTAAACAATGAGACTTTTCAGCACATGGTTTATTCAAAGTTTCGCCAAAGGAAGCACTGTTTTGCATTTAAGCCACCTTACATGATCCAAAATTCCCTTAAACCCGTCGGGAGGCACCCCTGCACTGGATAACAAAGGAAGGATTCGCCCTGTTAGACAACTATCCTAGATAGGCCACCAGGTACAAACTCGCCCCCACCCTACGGTTACCTGGTCGACCAGTGGGTAGTGTCTAGTCAAACTACGGTGGCGCACGTGCTAACGGTAAAGAACGTCATCAGTAGTAGTAGCGGCCGCATACAAGCATCAATAGTGGCAGGTTTGTGAGCGATGTGCACTTAAAATCTTAAGGATGATGGTACACAGTGGATGCTCCACGGGAAACCATGTGGAGCATCCACTGTGTACCATCATCCTTAAGATTTTAAGTTCTTTCTTTATCCGTTGTCTGTAATTAAACTGTCACTTCAGATTGACGTTGATGTTGAACACAAGGTTTCCGTGTTTCCTCTCTCTCTCTCTCTCTCTCTCTCTCTCTCTCTCTCTCTCTCTCTCTCTCTCTCTCTCTCTCTCTCTCCGATGTTTGTAATGTAAAAAACCTCCACTTCACTTAACGCTGAGGACGAAGGCAGGCAGGCTTCTTCGAAATATACATTTCCTTGTTATCTTTTATGTGATCTAATATTGTCATCTTTGTGGTGTTTTCTACCTACTTTTCTTGTCTATATATATATATATATATATATATATATATATATATATATATATATATATATATATATATATATATATATATATATATATATATATATATATATATATATAGTGTGAGAATCGGCAAGGCTGAAAAATCTGGATGAGGTGAAAAGCAAAGTTGACTCCACCGGGATTCGAACTCGGGACCTCCCGCTTGCTAGTGCGGATGCTCTGACCACTGAGCTATGAAGCCAAGTTGGTCTGGCCTTTGTTCAAACACCATATGAAGCACTCGCAATTCACCTCCTGAGCAGGCACCTAATTTTGGAACAGCTATGGCAAGCCAAATGCCCAATAATTCGAAAAACTTGGTTTATCAATCGATAAACCAGGTTTATCGGTCGATAAACCAGGTTTATCGGTCGATAAACCAAGTTTATCGACCGATAAGCCAAGTTTTTTTTTGATAAACCAAGTTTATCGGTTGATAAACCAGGTTTATCGAATTTCTCACTTAAAAAGTCGATAAACCAAGTTTATCGATTTGATAAACCTGGTTTATCAATTCGATAAACTTGGATTTTCGAATTATTGAGCAATCGGCGTCGATAAACTTGGTTTTTCGACTGATAAACTTGGTTTATCGGTTGATAAACCTGGTTTTTCGATTCGATAAACTTGGTTTATCACTTTACTGATGATAAACTTGGTTTATCAAATCGATAAACTTGGTTTATCGAATCGATAAACCTGGTTTATCGATTTGATAAACCAAGTTTATCAAAAACTTGGCTTATCGGTTGATAAACTTGGTTTATCGACGCCAAATGCCCAATATTTCGATAAACTTGGTTTATCGACCGATAAACCAAGTTTATCGACCGATAAACCTGGTTTATCGGTTGATAAACCAAGTTTCTTGATTTATTGAGCATTTGGCTTGCCATAGGCAAGCCAAATGCCCAATAATTTGAAAAACTTGGCTTATCAATCGATAAACCAAGTTTATCGGTCGATAAGCCAAGTTTCTCGATTTATTGGGCATTTGGCTTGCGCACGCCAAATGCCCAATAATTCCAAAAGCTTGGCTTATCAATCGATAAACCAGGTTTATCGGTCGATAAACCAAGTTTATCGACCGATAAGCCAAGTTTTTCTTTGATAAACCAAGTTTATCGACCGATAAACCTGGTTTATCGAATCGATAAACCAAGTTTTTCGAATTATTGGGCATTCGGCTTGCCTATGGCAAGCCGAATTCGGTCGATAAACCAAGTTTATCGACCGATAAACCTGGTTTATCGATTTGATAAACCAAGTTTATCAAAAAACTTGGCTTATCGGTTGATAAACTTGGTTTATCGACGCCAAATGCCCAAAATTTCGATAAACTTGGTTTATCGACCGATAAACCAGGTTTATCGACCGATAAACCAGGTTTTTCGGTCGATAAACTTGGTTTATCGGTCGATAAACTTGGTTTATCGACCGATAAACTTGGTTTATCGACCGATAAACTTGGTTTATCGACCGATAAACCTGGTTTATCGATTGATAAACCAAGTTTTTCGAATTATTGGGCATTTGGCTTGCCATAAACAGCACTAGTTCTCCGTTGATGGAAGCCCAACCAGAGATCACGAATGATGCAATTCAGCTGAACACAATTGTCAATCCGCCAGCGGATCTCCGAAGAGATGCAGAAACGTGTGAAGCACAAAGTTGACGATGAATAAACACTGACGGCAACTGCGATGTATGAAGTGAGAATCGGCAAAGCTGAAAAATCTGGCTGAGGTGAAAAGCAAAGTTATATATATATATATATATATATATATATATATATATATATATATATATATATATATATATATAATATATATATATATATATATATATATATATATCCATACAGTTACAGCAACACCCAGTGATATTATGTGTAACTAGGTCATTTGACGAACTTCTTAAACAACCTTTTATTGGGGAACTAGTAATCAATCGACGATAATTCTTTTACGAAACAATTTGATGATAATGAGAATCGTCAGTACTATAATCTTTGATATCATATTATCATCTTCACCGTACTTTTGTTATTATCATAATCATTTGTTAATGAATTAAAATAAATCAGTAACCAATTGTATGTGAACTGTCAAAAACCATAGGTGTACGAGCTTGAGGGCATAGGAGCTGCAGCTTCCCCCACCCCTGAGTGGGGGCAAAATTCACCTCTTGGCAATTTACAAGGGAAAAATGGTCAAGATAAAATGCCCCAGCCTCCCTAGGAAAAATTTGCCGTACATCAATGCAAAAAAGATAAGTGGTTTGCCTGAATTATTCTCTGAATGGCTTGTGTCATTTCTTATATAATTTGTACACTATGCCAGACTTTGCCAGTAAACATCCGTTTTCTCTGAATATGCCCTTTTAGGAAGGGTTGGAGGTTATGAAGGAAAGGGAGTGGCTTCCAAGAGGTAAACGGAAGTGTACTAATTAGCCCACGATATCTGCCAATTACTGCACCTCTTTCCATTGACGTTTGAGCACACTCGTGTGACACCAGTTTCCATCTGACATTATGGATATAATGCACTATTGAAGGGATCAGTATAGTGCTAAGTTTTCAAACAATACCATTACAAGAAAACTTCTTTCGTTATTAGAAACCGTGAACAATGAAAGATAAATGAGAAACAGGTGTACATCTGGTGGAAGTAATGCTGTATATGCATAATTCTGTAAAATTAGCGTAATTGCTAGGCCGTATATCACCTTGAAGGTTCAACTCTGTTCTGTTACACAAAATGTAAAATGTAAGGGCGAAGATCTCACACATCTAAAATTAATTCCCAACCCCCTAGAACTGCAAAAGCTTTTATCGAAAGAGAATTCCCTGCTAGTATCAATTTTGATCAGGAAGGTCAGCAAAATTGAACAATCGGGCTAAAAGGTGAAGCGAAGGCACAATTAAAGGGATAAAGAGTTAAAAGAAAGATGGGACAGTGGCGGACGGTATGTTTGCATGGCAAAAGTAGTTGACCGGCGGTGACCGGCCCAGGTTAAGGGTCTATCCTGTCAGCAACCGGCTCTAAACCAACGCGACCTGGGGGTAGAAAATCAAATCGACACAACGTACAGTCTGTCTGTGAGAGGACAAGAAAAGAACAGTGGCTTAGCTAAAGGGGGCAAGGGGAGATTGCTCCCCCCGGCCAGCAAAGCCTTCAAAGTCTTGGTCAGAAATATTTGCTGCCTGAAAATTTCTTGCCACGCACGATCGTTGATGGTCGTCGAATACGCAGTAGTCCTCAGTCTCATTCACAGTTCAGACAAAATACCAAATTATAGGTACTCAGTAAAACTTAAGCGTTGGTTTAGGGAGCACCCAGATAAATAGGCGTCTCATCATTACCGAAAAGCATAAGACAACTTGGATGGAATTGTCTCATAACTACTTTCTCTTTGATAATGTTGGTGTAATTTTTGTTTTGGGAAATCATTGCAACCCTTTCCGCTATACATTCTCCTACCGTCCAACTACCACCCCCCACCAACTCGACTGACGGTTACTCTGAGTTACTTAATTTAAAGGTGACCAATTGTCTTTGTGACCAAGTCATTTCCAATGCAATTTTTGGACAGTTGAAAGCTTCATTCTCATCACAAATTTCGCAAATACTGCAAAGTTTCAGGGCTTTGTCACTGGACACAACTGAACATTACCCGGTTCGTCAGTGGCGTAGCTAGAAGGGGGGGGGGGCAGGGGCGGTCGCCCCCCCACAAAGCCTCCGAAGGCCTCTGTCGGAAATTTCTAGTCTCTGTCGGAAATAAGTAAAAACAATTCATTTGAAACACTTACAACACTTCTTACGTTTTTAAGCAGAATTACACATCGATATGTCAATGTGAAAATCAAAAGTCGGTCTCAAAATTGCCCGGAAAGCAAAAAAAAAAAAAAAAAAAAAAAAAAGGTCTCCAGAATTTCGAATTGTACAACTATGAAGATGATAATCTGTCGGAATTTTTCGCTTTTGCCCTCCCCCCCCCCCCTCACGAAAAATATCTAGCTATGCCACTACGGTTCGTTCTCCTCGATTTAAAACGTGCATAGACCACATAAAACCGTGACCAAACTGAAGCCACCCAAAACCCAAGTAGGTTTTGGGTGATCTTGGTGATCTCGGACCAGCGATTGGGTGGTCGGTCTGTCAAGCGACCGAAATCGATCGGTGTCGGGTGGTCTATTTTTTCCAACCCAAACCGAGACGAGCCTTCAAAACTGACGATTCAATTGTTGTACCTCTTTCCTAGGCACAAGTACCATCCCCCACTGTGCAAATATTCCAGAACTATAGGTAGTGCTTTTTACGTGCTAAACAAAAGGGCACGGCCAGACCAGCGAAAGGATATAAGATATGGCCAACAATCAAAAAACCAAACACCAGCAACACCCCCGCAAACGAAACAAAAACTACCCACACTGCTACTGAGCAGCCACAGACACCGAAACTAAAGACAACACAAAAACCAGACTACCATCACTTAACAACCAAAAAACCGAAACACCAACAACACCAGACCAAACTACCACCACCCACAAGTAACTGCCCCGAAGGGCCACAACCCCAAAGGGCTACGAGGGGCCGGGGTCCACTTGCTGTATTTACAGTATGTTCAGTATATACACTATTTACACCCAACCAAAATTAAACAAAGACCAAGGTACCGAAGAGATCGAACGAGTCCTGTGGAGGGGGGGGGGGGACGGGCACGTCCACTCTCTTCGGCGACCTGAACCGAACTATAGGTAGTTGTCTCTATGTACCACAGTAAACCATGTTTAATGTCCATTTAATCCTTCGATTATTTCCAAGTATGTTTTTACTCTTGTAATTTACATAACATAGTGAAGATCTTATCAACTACAGACCCTATACTTGTCGTTCAACGAAATTTTGCTTCTGGTGTTTTGGGGATGGTCCCGGGTGGTCTGAGAGCTTCGGAGCTTTGAATGGTATGTATTGCTTACATCCAAACCGATGCCGGTTTGGTCTCGGGTGGCGTAAGTACAATTCTTTGTCGGTCTTGGGTGGTCCTAGTTCTGTTTAAACTGACGATTGGGTAATACATGCAGATATCAAAAATCAGACCAACGCACACCTTTACTCTGGACAGCTTCAGTAAGGTGGACCCTGGGTGGTTCGCTGGCTGGCGAGGGGAACAATTTGAGCTCCCGCCGTACCTTCGCAACTTCCAATGAATGTTTAGGGTCAGTACCGAAAAGACGTGTTGGAAAATTCGGTACTTCCGGTCGGGTCACAAGTTCAAGTGTACCATGACAACGTGTTTAGCACTGCATACTCAGCATGCAGCACCCTCCTGGGGCACTGTAAGCGTGGTACACTTCATCTTTGACCCATTCCCATAATGTATTGCATGGAAACATTTCCCAAATCGTCTATTTAGCAACCATCGTCAGTCACAACATTTCATAATCGTTTCAAATGACACATGGAGGTCGCAGTATTTTCTCTAGGAATGGTCCATGATAGCGGCAAAATACATATAATTTTAAGAATTCTCGGAACAGATCCCCTGTCATCCCACTTCCTGCTTCCGGTATTTGGCGCTCGATTTGAAAGACTTTCTTGGTCACATCTTACTGAAATTCCTCTTCGATTTAAAGTTGTTTGTCAATGGCTTTTATCCTATGATCACACCTGTATATGAACTACCCATGTACTTGTAATTTACTGTATTCACCCCCACTGACATCACGACTTCCGGAGACTTAATCGTAATTAAAGTGCTTTAAATATAATAACCATCGTCATACTTTACACCCTTTGCATGATGCGGGTAGCTTCCATAATTAAATATTTTCAGAAATTAATCACAGGGTATAGGTTTTAATAGATTTAACAAAAATTAAGAAAATGTTTATATATCCTTAATGAATCTACAAAATTACTATGGTGTAATTAAATTTATATATTGACTTTATGACCTTATGCAATCTGCTACCCTCACATATTCTTCAGTTTTCAAAGAGAAAGATGTTTTCTTTTGATTAAAGTCGAGTGAGTCTTGCTGTCTGAGACTAACACCCTCCTCTGTCCCGTCTGGTTTTTAGATGCGTAACCGGAGTTGGCTTTCCAATTATTAAGTAAAATGAATTCATCCAGCTTTGGAGAGTTCCTAGTACAGTAGAAATGAGTCTCTACAGTTAGACAGTGAAGGAAGGGACCAAAAGACTTAAGAAGGCAAACTCCTGTGCCCCATGAATACATATACTCCAATTATTTTTATTTTCCAATTACTTTACCACGCTAAAATAAATAAAAGATAGATACTCTACAGGGACTGCTCCTGGTAAGACGGGAGAGTGTTATCTGTTTAGCTTGATGAGCATTATCAGCTACATCTTCAAATCTGTAAACTCGAATGCCAAGGACAGGACAAATGGAATTTAATGAGACATTCTCCATTCCATAAAAAGAAGAGTTGTGTGCAATATGCATACAATACGATATATAAAAGGGGATATGGCATCCGCCAAACCAGGGAGTTGCTAGCAACTTCCTACCCAGACATAATAGCAATAGCCCTAGAGTTCTAAATACAGTTAATAACTGCACTGTGATGACATTCATTCAAACAATATAACTCCACTCTGGTGGGTCAAAAATGACTTACACGATCAGTCGCGTTCTCAGTAAAGCTCACACAGACACACTTGTGTTACAATATTGCCTCGAGAAATTTGAACTTTGTGCAGGCTACTGTGGCTCTCATAGGCGTACGGGAAGATATTTCACAGGGAGGGCGGAGGGTGTTTGCCCTGAAAATTTTGCAAATTGCCCTGATTTCCCTGTTACCACGATAGCACTCAGGACGGGTATGGATAAGTCCCCCCCCCCCCCACAAACTATAAAGAAAGATATTATTTCGGGAATTTTGGTTTATACTTGTATTGGGTTCGCTAATAATAAACTTACATTTTCTACTCCATATATTCAACAGTAGGCGTTGTGCAACTAATAAGCATTTTGCCCTGTTGGCCCGCCGCACTGCCCACTGCACTGCCCCCTTGCCCTGAAAATACAAGTGTCAGTGCCCTGAAATAAGCATTTTCCCTGCTCTGGGAGGGCTGCAGCCTCCAGACCCCCCGCCTCGTACGCCTATGGTGGCTCTGTCTTAGAGGTGTACTAGACAGGTGGTTTAGTTTAAAATGAAGGAGGGGCTAGAAGAAAACTTAGTAGGGAGATTTGCTACTGTCTAGGGTGAGATTAGAGAGCCTTTAAGTTCCAAGTATACGTAAGAATACACAGAAAGTTGTTCTATCGAAAAATGGAAGTAGAGGAACAACCAGAAATAAGTTACAACTTTTCAGGCCTGGTCCATTATCTTATATAATCAGGAAAAAGAGTGCAAGAAAAGATTATGCTGTGAAAAAATAAAGAAGAAAGGAAAACAAAGATCAACTGTGTAGTAGCTAAACACCCACCTGAACAATTTGCAGAGCTGCTGTCAAGCAGATTAAGTGCAGAATAGTTCAGTTTGTCATGCAACTATCAGTTTTGTATTAACATTTACTTTGAGTCCAGAGATGACCGCAATGTGGCCGCCATATGTTACCGTGTTTTGGCCATAAAAGTTGACTGGATTTCCAGTTACAAAAAAACTGACCTTCATTTTAGGGTTTTCTGATATGTCTAATCTACTCTGTAACATCGTAAAGTCAAAGTTATAAGTTCCTAATTTTGGCAAAATTTGACTAGCCGATAGTAAAGATTCCGGGTATAAAATCAGCGTATAACTGTATGAAGGAGATATTTTGAGTGCAACGTCAACTTGTTCTCATTGTGACGTCTTCAGGTTAAAGACATTGCTGAACCATCGCTTTAAGATGATCTGCCTGGCTTCTGTGAAGGCATATCTTTCAAGTCATTCCAGCGGAATGAAAAGTTAAGCATCTGCCCCCAGACCCTCTTTGTTTTGCAGGGGGAGAATACAAACCTTTAGAGAAGGTAATTCTGAGGGGAAGAGAACACGTTCACATCTTGTGTGTGTGACACCCTGCCTTCCACATGATCCGATTGATGGTCCACTGGACCTGGTGAAATTTGGACAGGCAGTCAGTCTTTATGTGTTGTCCTTAACTGGAGCCTGTGATGCTCTCCGCCACACAACCGGATGGCATTTCTCATATACCACCTTTTGAAGGTAGAGGAACTAAGTATTTCCCTGTTTGTTAATGTATGCAACTGTGATTACTCTCTCTAACCACACCATGTAGTGATGGGGGACTAATATTCAAGCGGTTCTTTAGGGGTCTGAAGAATGCCTCTAGTTCCACTTGTTTGATGTATTGATTTTCGATTTTACATCGGTTGGGTATCGTTAAGTCCAGGATGTGAGCACCCACACAAGTGAGGTAGGATACAGATGGAACAAAACACCTTATCGAAGATTGTGCATTAAGCAAGCTTTTAAAAAGGACCTATGAGTTCTTTGATACCTGATTCCGAACGATCTGCAAACCCATGCAGGTTCTTCCCATGTCGGGAATTTATACCCTGGCAGACTGCAGGCGTGGAACCAGTAATAATGGGGTTTTGATAACCTGTCAACTGTTAAGGGTTGTCTGTACCTAGGCCTCCTGGATGGTCGAAGCGAACCGTAGGATTTCAATACTTCCATATGAAGTCTCATGATTTTCCTAATTAAAGTTTTTTTGAAATTTTTCGCAATTGTTACCTCTCTGAGGATAGTAGGGTCTTCTTGTACACGTAAGGGCGGGAACAGAACATTGGGTCGATTAATTTGCCTCTACTTCCTGATGCGCCCTTTCAACCAATTTCAGGGACTGGAAGACTTCTCCATAAGTGTCAAACTACCAAGTCTTTTCAGGGGAAGATTCAGCATGTGTGAAATTTCTGACTGCTGGGGGCTTTAGCCTATAGAAAACGCTTACAAATTTTGTCCAGCAATCTTACCTAAATGCGGCCAGTGTTTCAGCAATATTCTTTAGGTTTTCTCGTTTTTTCAGTAACATTAGGAAAAGATTGCATGCACGCCTTGTTATTACTTTTTAAAAACCGGTTTTAACTAAACACCCCGAGAATAATTATGGTTTTTTTTAAGGAATGTTCTTCATCTAGGATGGGCTGTATAAAGGGGTGTAGGAACCGGGGGAACTGGAGACACACGCTCCGTCATATTTCTGAAGAATGTTAAAAGAGAAAATGTCTTGGCTGCTCCTGTGGGTATATTTATTCACTGCATTCAAACAGGAATTCAACGATCTGCAGGTTGCCCTCTCGAACCAAACAAATATAAGGGCAACAAAACCCCATTTTTGTTATTTTTTGGAAACAGGTCTATACGAAGAATTTTCCAAGAGGGGGTTTTGAAAAGATTGTGTCACATGTTTATAATTAGGTGATTCAAATTCGAATTATTACTGTAACAGTTATGCTCGTGAAAAATAAAAGTTCTCTATAAGTCTTTCTTTGGAATGGTAGAAAAATCCAGCCCTAGCTTTTCTTTGGTCACGAAACGACGGATACAATTTGGAGGTACCGCCCACTGTCTATTTAGTTTACTAGGTTTTCGTAGACTCACCTCTGATGACCCCATATGACCTTCGATCTCCAGCAAACCCATAGGGTTCCCCCTCTCTTGAAGTAGCAAATCTATGTACCAAGTATGAAAACTATCCATCATCCCTGTCTTGCTTTTCTGTTTTTGACCTCTGATGACTTTCAAATGTTCTCTGACCTCCACTGAAATAATAGGATTTTTTTCTTTCAATATGATTAAGTTTTAAACCAAGTATGAAAATGGTCCATTATTACTATATTGAGATATTATAATCACAAGCAGTTTTTTAAGAATTTAATATTTTCTGCTTCAGTGACCTCAGGTAACCTTTGACGTCTACCACACCAACGAGGTTAGTCTTCAGACTATAATACATCCACATGCCAAGTATGAAAAACATCCATGCTACCTACCTAGAGATACCGAGTTTACAAGGTTTTCAGTTTTTTTACCTCTATTAAGCTCACATGACTTTCGCCTCCGCCAAAACAATTGGGATCTTCCTCTTAATATGATAATTTAATATTCTAAGTATAAAAATTATCCATCATTGCTATCTTGAGATATCGTGTTAACAAGCCAATCATCACAAACACACATACAAACGCTGGCGTTATTGCATAGATTCCTTTCACTCTCGGCAAGGAATCAAAAGTGACCCCAAATAAGCCACGGGCTTCAGAAACGTTTATATGTACGGCAACTTGATGAGTAATTCTTGGTCCAGGAACAGTTTGAAGTGAAAATCAAATCCTTTTATGTTTAAGGATATCATGTACAAATTTGTTCATGGTCCGCTTTTTACCTGTGTAACTTCACCTTTGTAAATACTGGACCGTAGCAAGCACAGATTAAGTATTGTAAGGAGAAAATCATTTACACTAAAATTAGTTTATAAGTACGAAGGCCAACATTGCTGACTGAACAAACGGAACTTACCAGTCCAAAACACTGGCAGCCTGCTTTAAGTATAGAGGAAAGCTGACAAATTCTGCGCTGACTGTCCAGAACAACTTTCAAACAACAAATGATCAGCTTTTTGAGATCACACTTTGACCCGTGATTGTAACTTTTAATTTCAACAGGACAAATAATATGTTTAGCTATAGAGGGCGTACTACCAACATGATGCTAACCTTAATACCACCCAACCTTTTCCAGCCTGAGGGGTTTCATTCAATATTTACTAGATGGTTGTACCCGCATATTGAAACTAAAACTACAGAGATTCTGTAAACAAGTATAACAAACGTAGCTGGTAGTTGCTATTTTAGATATCAAATTTCTAAGTGTAAGTCATGTACTAGTCATACTACTTTGAATAAACTTATGCACACATGGTTTGACATACGCTGAGCACTGTGTGGGAAGATTATTCTGAGAATACTAGAGTATACGTCTAAGCAGTCAACACAATGTGCCATGACGTAATGTTTCTTTCATAGTATACAGTCCCGAGGATTTCAGAAGTTACTCGAAAATCCAGCTGATGCGAACTGTTAACTGGGTTGCAGGAACAGAATTCAAACCTCTGATAGCTTCGTGACCTTCTGGTTGTTCTAGCTAGTACCTCGTAACACATCCAAGTAGCAGGATGTGGGTTATTGGGCTTATCTTAGTATCCTCAGTGTGGTTTGCATTCATGCAGTTTGCGCCGGGCGAAAATAATGACTAAAATACCTCCATTCCCCAGTTATTTTGCGAATCAAGTACGACGGATCACCTGGGGACGGCGCCAGAAACTCCCTACAGAGGGGCTAGCTTAAAAGTTTCTCCACAATAAATCCCAAATATGGTATGTTATCATGAAAATATCTGATACCTAATACATGTATGATATGATTTTCGTCGATTTAGGGAATCCCTGACAATTCTGAGATGGACGAACATGTAAGTGTCCAAAATGGATCGTTTTTAAAGATTTGTGATCCTTCGTCATAACAATTTTTATGCCACCATTGGTATTTGCAGTGGTAATAACTGAATAAATGAATGCTTAACATGATCTTCTTCCAGACTGTTTTTGCAAGGAAACGCCTACATTTTAGAAAATTAAACTTGTTGTCAAAGGTCCAACAATTTTCATGAGACCATAAGAAGACGTGCCGAATCCCCCACCCCAAAGAGGTATGCTGACCTAAGCCCCTTCATAGATTACTGAGGAACATGCCTAAAAATTGCAAAAGGTGGCATTCAAAAACTCCTTGAAATGTCGGACCTTTCACTCTAAAACACATATTAACTCCTTTTGTGGAATGCAGAATGTGAATAAATTTGTTGTTATATTTTTGAGCTTACCATACTTTGCGCGGGTGTTGCCCACGACTGCACTGCACGCTACTGCCCCATTCTTTTTTGTTGTTGTGATATCTGATCACTACGAAAGCCCATTAGTGCCATTGAAATAAAAATTATTAATTTGTTATTACAAATTATTAATTTGTTATTACAAATTATTAATTTATTACAAATTAGTAATTTGTTATTACAAATTAGTAATTTGTTATTACAAATTATTAATTTGTTATTACAAATTATGAATTTGTTATAACAAATTATTAATTTGTAATAACAAATTATTAATTTGTTATTACAAATTATTAATTTGTTATTACAAATTATTAATTTGTTATTACAAATTAGTAATTTGTTATTACAAATTATTAATTTGTTATTACAAATTATTAATTTGTTATTACAAATTAGTAATTTGTTATTACGAATTAGTAATTTGTTATTACAAATTAATTTGGACGGACGTGTATGGTGCGCCTTACGTGCTATAAGTCCTGAAATCGACACATGTCGATTTAAATCGACATATGTGAGTTTCTCGTGATCTGAATGGATGAAATCGTCACATCTGGAGAAAATTGACATATGTTCAATTAAATCGACATAAGGCAGTTTCTCGTCTTTGTATTGGTCTACCACCGTCACATGTTGTTCCTAGCCCTTCGATTGGAGGAAATCGACATATGTTTACAGTGGCGGATCCAGAAACTTGTGACTATCGAGCTCAAAGACGTATAGGTGGCTGTTTGAAACTGGTGGCTGATGCATTGTTTGTTACCACCATCTTGGGGGAGATATCTATTTTGGAACATTTGAGGGTTCTTAGATGCAATTTGTTGCATGCATGATGGACAAGTTTTAAGGAAAATTACTGCAAATTTTTAATTTTTTTACAAAAGAAACAAATAAGGGATTTTCGTCCTTGGATTGAGGAGGCGGAAGTATACGTCCGCCCCACCACATTTTACCTGAGGGGCTTCATCCCCCAGCCCCCGCTTCCCACTCCCATGATTGAGCTGTGTCCTGGGGAGGTCCAGAGTGTAAGGAGAGGGGGTGTTCACTCCACTTTGGAGAACATTGTTTAATTATGTGTGCTCAGATGCGAAATGGTGCCATAGGCCTAATTGACAAATGTTTTGTCATATTTCAGCGCCTGAAATAGTACAACAAATTGGACAGTTGTACGGATTTTTCCCCAGAAATCAGACAAATATTCATTTTTTCTCATCTGGGCATTTCTATCATACATCTCTAGAAATTTGGTAGTATCTGAAAATAGCCTTATTAAGTGTCATCAAATAACGGCGATTCGTTGGAACACTTTGAACTATAGTTTATATGGCTCTAAACATCCAGAAAGAATTCAAACAGTTCTGTAAAGCCTGCCTTATGTTGCTCTCAACTTTCTTTTTCTTCTTCCTTTTTACAATATAATTTAACCTCATTATATTTACATAATTATCTTTTTATAATGGGTGCCACAGTTGGTGGGGGTGACTAGTCACCCTAGTCACCCCCTGTATCCACTCAGGGTTTTATTAAATTTACATATGCCAGTTTCCCGTTGGAAAGGTGAGATTAATTTTTAGTGCTGGGATGTTTTTGCGCCTGTGTGGAAATGCTCCCACACTGAATGAAAGATGGCCCAGTTGTAGGTGTGGTATGGATTCCAATCACCTTCCATAGTCCTAGAAATGACAAGCCCAGCTATTTAAATTTCTGATACCAGACAGATTGAGAATCTAGCTATATAGTATATCAGCCACATCATGTTTGGGCTGAGGTGACAAAACTTAAATTTTTAGACTGCCTATTCAGTAGAAGATAAATTCTGCGGAAAACGGGCAGAAGTCGGTAAGGGGAGGGGGTTGCTGCAAAGCCCCTGTTAGGTGCAAATTGATGGGTTCGAAAGGTTTTTATTGATAGAAGGTTCAAATATCACTGCAAATTGTCCTTCAGTAAGATGCCATGATATTAAAAAAAAGATAGTTCTCTTAAAAATGAAAGGGGCAATTTTTTGCTGTTCTGGAAAAGGAGACTAATCCCCTCCTTTACCCCCTTGGCAGAAACCCAGCCAGAATCTCCTTTCTTCCCTGTTTTGGAGATTTTATTACCATACATACCACTCTTAATGAGTTTCCCCCTCCCCCATCCCCATTATTTTGAGAAATCCTGGATGCGTCCATACAGAAAGTTGAAAATATTTCATACTTTATATATCACTTCATTAGGGCTATTTGTTTTCCTTGGTGTAAATTTTTCAAGACTCACAGAAGAAGTAATTGAACATATGCCGATTTCCTCCAATCACAAGGATAGAAAGCAACATGTGACGGTGGTAGACCAATGAGAAGACGAGAAACTGGCATATGTCGATTTAATTGAACATATGTCAATTTTCTCCAGATATGACGATTTCATCCATTCAGATCACGAGAAACTCACATATGTCAATTTAAATCGACATGTGTCGATTTCAGGACTTATAGCACGTAAGGCGCACCATACACGTTCGTCCAAATTAATTTGTAATAACAAATTAATAATTTGTAATAACAAATTAATAATTTGTATAACAAATTAATAATTTGTAATAACAAATTAATAATTTTTATTTCAATGGCACTAATGGGCTTTCGTAGATCACTGGCGGCTAGTTGTTAATAGTGTCACTTTCTGTTGCAGAAAGAGCTCCCGGGGCCAAGGGTTATCAGTGGTATCTGTTCTATTCAGCCAGTCTAGAAGGGACCACGCACGGTCAGTTAAGTTGTCCTTTAGAGGACGTATTGTGTCCTTCTGGGACGTAGCTCCTCAGGGGAGCAGAACTCCTTCGGGGGTAATGTTTGGTTTGGCCCTATGGCTCTTCCCCAGAGAGTCGAGTGGGTTTTTGAAAAAGTATAATAGCATATTTCACTGGTGAACCAGTAGGCGCTGGCAGTGTCAACCGCGGGTCACGAATACGGCTGGAAAATAAATAATGGACAAGTTTTCTTTCCTATCATTAATATAATTGCTGAGTGTTGAACCTGTCTAGGATGGGTAGCCTATGCTGTAGATGTGGGTGGAACCTCATATTTTCGTTAAGGGTGAAAGCTGATCCACGCTTGTGTATATTCAATACTCAAAAGTGGGTTCTAAGGCCTGAGTTACAAAAAGTTGAGAAACCTTGGCCCATAGTTCGGACTTTTGAGCTGGAACGCCGTGGTGTTGTTATATGTAAAGTACGCTTGCTTTAACAGCTGTTGATGGAATCAGCAGCGTCAACATCTGTGCATTATCTTTCTATTTTAGTTTATGATTGAAAAAGCACCGCACCGTTTTACCAACTCGTCTAAGCCTACAGACTCACACAGAGGAACTGTCTTCCAGGTCCCTATTTACACCACAAATACATATTTCTAGTTCAGCCTAGTTGTCGACCTCGGCTGAATTCAGTCTAAAGTCCACATATTATCGGATGATCGGTTATGTTGAACTTCTTGTATGTCTCAGATGTAGCCTACTTTTGTCAATACAGCAAAATAGGGAATGCACCGTATGCTACCGGTACCTTGTGACTTCGCACTTATGTGCAGCACACACTCATGAACAAGGCTTCAAGAGGTGCTTAGTTACCGTAGTTGGTGAGAGTCCTGCGATTTAATTGATAAAGACAGGAGGTATGTACATTTCAGTTTATCTAACAGTAGCCCACATAAGGCAAAGATTATAGCCTTGGCCATAATGTAAACGGGGAGTTACTATTTGACATTTCCTGATATCACAAACCTACGTGGCTGTAGATTGTTGGCCTAACTCACATAAGGTCTTCATGAGCCCTGATGCCAATTACGTATGAAATTATTTAGACTGCTGGTAATTATTTTTAGTAAATACTGTTATCATAAGGGCTTGCATGACGGTAAGAAGTAATATCAATAACTCACGACTCGTATCCCCTATGCAAATGGGTATCCTAGACTTATGTATCTGAGTCCATTGCGACTGCATGTGAAGTGTAATCTAAAAGGCATCTTCTTCTTTCGGATCACGGTGACACATCCAGAGGACATTACTACACCGCGCATGCGTCAGGTGGTGCCGTAAGCCCTAATAAAATTAGTTAAGTAATGAACGGGGTGTAAGTGACCGTCTAAACCATCAATCAAATCAGCAGGGAGATTATTCCAATCCTTCAAAGTCTTGGGAAAGAAACTAAATTTATAGCAGTTAGATCTAGAATAGAGTTGGCAAAAACAGAGGTTGTGCATCCCACGAGTAGTCCGGGTAGGGTGTCTAAGTCTGTCCATGGGAATATTAGCCTTACCGAAAAACCTTTCGAGAAGAGAATAAGTCTATTTTGCTTGCGACGCTCAGTAAGCGTGGGGAGATCAAGGTCCTTCAAAATGACAGTCATTGACCCTGGCTCACGAGAAAATTCTGAACTAATAAAACGAGCCGATCTCCTCTGAATGCTCTCTAGCTTATCTTGTAAATAGGACTGATGTGGATCCCATACGCAACAAGCATACTCCAAGACAGGCCGGAGGAGACCCTTGTAGGCAGCTAACTTCACGTCGCGAGAGCAAAAAGATAGGTTTCTATAAATTACTCCCAAAATCTTATTACCCTTATTGCAGATAGACTGAATGTGCTTATCCCAGTTTAGGTCATTAGAAATCGTGACCCCTAGGTACTTTATCGAGTCCACCTTAACTAACTTTACATCGTTCAGGACATAATCGAATTTGACCGGGTTTTTTTTTTCTGGCGAATGTAATGATGTTACACTTAGAGGGCTGGAATCTTATGCCCCAAGTCTTGGCCCAAAGACCTAGATTGTGGATGTCATTCTGGAGCATACCACAATCACTAACATTCTCAATGACCCGATAACATACACAGTCATCAGCAAAAAGTCTAATATTAGAGGAAGTGGCATTTACAATGTCACTAATATGAACAAGGAAAAGAATGGGTCCAAGGACAGACCCCTGGGGGACACCAGAAACAACATCGTCAAAAGGGGACCAGGTACCATTAACTACAACAGCTTGCTTACGATCTGAAAGGAAGTCGTCAACCTACCGAAGAACCTGTTTGGAAACACCAAGGCTAAACAATTTGGTTTTTAGCAGCTCGTGAGGCACGGTGTCAAAGGCCTTTTCAAAATCCAAGATAAAGACATCGACCTGCTTTTGTGAATCCAAAGATGAAGCCCAGTCTTCGACGACAGATACTAGTTGGGTGTCACAGCTGTGTGACTTTCTAAAAGCGTGTTGCTTTGTTGATAGGGTATTATTCGACTCAAAGAAGTCCATCAAGTTAGAACTTATAATATGCTCTAACAATTTACAACAAATACAAGTGAGCGAAACAGGCCGGTAGTTGCTTGGGAGAGAACTATCGTTCTTTTTGTAAATAGGGCAAACATTTGCCCTCTTCCAATCAACGGGTATCCTTCCGTTTTCGAGGGATTGCTGATACAAGTGGCTTAACATAGGAGCAAGATCAGAAGCAATTTCACTAAGGACCCAAGGATGAATATTGTCAGGTCCCACGGCTTTGTTTTTATTAAGGCCTTTTAACAGCTTTTCAACTCCATGAGTAGATATGGTAATTAGCCATTCTGCTGCAAGTTTGTCTATAGAAAGGGATAACATTAAACAAGGTTTTGGTAAATACACTTGTAAACTGAGCATTGAAAGCACAGGCCTTATCCAAGTCAGTAGTAGCTAGTTTGATATCCGTTTTAAGAGGGGGAATACCATGTTTTTCTTTTTTTTTACCATTTATGTACCTCCAAAAAGGTTTCGTGTCATGTTTTATATCACCAATCATACCATTGACATAATTTGTGTAAATTGTGTGGGAGATTTGGACCTCTTTTTTGATTCTAGAGCGCAATTCAGCCCACTTGTCACGCAACTTGTTGTTGTTAGTTTTTTTGAAGATAGCATGCAGCCTGTCCCTTCTTCTAATCAACTTACGAATGCTATCGGTAACCCACGGAAGGGATGTTTTAGTTCCAGTTCTTTTAGTGGGAACGTTCTTCTTAACTGTTCTTTCAAGAAAAGACTTAATCAGTTGCCAGTTTTCATTTACAGTACGATTGTTTTGCCCCCCATTGAAGTACCCCAAGGCAAAGCTCCGGGTATCATTTCTCATAGCACCATAGTCGCCCTTAGAGAATTGCCAGATAAGCCTACGAGGTTTCCTTTTGATCGGAAAGAGACACCTCAATCTACAGAATAAAGCCACATGATCACTAAAAGGGTCTAAGGAGGAGATTTCAGTAAACTGGTTAGGTAAATTCGATATTAATAAGTCAAGGGTATTTGTGCCTCTGGTTGGAAAATTTACGAGTTGCTCTAAAGCAAAATCGTTTAAAATATCCAGAAGCAGTTTTCCGGAACTGTTGGTAAGACACAGTCCATTATCTTTATGAAGCCTAGTACTCCAATCTATTTTACCGAAGTTAAAATCCCCTAAAACATGAATGCACGGCTGTTTTCTAGTTTTGTGAGTTGCCATGATTTTACTTAATTGCTCCCGGAACAAAAAGGATATGCTCAGAAGGAGCATCGGGGTCCCTATAACATGAGGCAACATAATGTATGGTACCATTGACAGAGAACTTGGCCCAAACTGACTCAGAACCATTTGTGAGGTTACTGACATTCGTGGGGGATAGATTGTTTTTCACCAGCAACATAGTACCTCCACCCCCAAGAGTACGATCATTTCTGAAAATGGTATAGTCAAGGCTCGAGGGAACCAGTTCACTCGTTGTTATAGAGTCATCGACTTTAGTCTCCTGGAGAGCCACAATATCGGGATGGGTCACACTAAGAAAGGCCTGAAGATCAATTTTTTTTTACCACGAATACCATAGATGTTTATCGAGACAAGAGAGATCTCCTTTTTACTAGTAGTTTGATTAACATTTGATTTCAATGATGTGTCTGCATGCGTACGCGAGACACTAAGATCCTCTTTGTGGTCGGGATCAAGAGAAAACGAAAAAACGTTAAAGGCTTTTCCGGTGAAGTGGGAGGCATTTTAACAAAACTTTTCTAACAGCGCAAACTGATGGAGGAGCCCGCCAAGATAGTGTCACAAGTTAACTGTATGCCCAAATAATACCCCAACAACCGCAATTAATGAGGGATCACGGAACCTGAAGTGTTCCGGGGCTACAAGGTCTAAAGAGGGCCCTACTGAAAGTGCCTTCTGGAGGCCCAGTCGGCTATCTCATTTTTTTCTGAAGTCCTTCCTGTTTTTAACCGCTTGATAACTACTTGCCTTATCTGTGGTATGCAGTGCACTTTATGATGTTTAACACCATGATACATAGTTGTGATGGCAATTTTAATCAAGGTGTTTGATTGATGTTTCAAAATTTTCGAACAACCACACATAGAATATGCCCTTTTATAACATTGATTACCTCTAACCACATTTTATAACCTTTATTATGTTATACAGAATGCCTTCCGAGGAGGACAAAAACATAGGGACCATTATTCCAAAGAGTACTTTTGGTCGGCAGTTACTGGCTCAGGAGTTCTCTCTCAAACCAGGCTATGTCTACTGCAACAATGGCGCATATGGTCAAGTACCTAAGCGAGTGCTTAAGGAGCAGATGAAGTATGTCTTTTATCATTTGAAATGTCATTGAGTTAGATATATGTATGGCAAACTGTCTAAAAAGCATGCATACAAATTCCGAGTCCAGATGCATTTGTTGAGATGTACCCCCTTTCTACACACATTACACTCATAATGGTAATTTAGAACTATAAGTTCAGCAATTATTGATGAAAAGGACTCGTGTGCGCTATTGAGCATAGCGAGTATCAAAAATTTGCACCTACCTAGCAGGTTGCAACAGCTTTAGGATTGGTTTGCTTAAATGATCAGTGGGTTATTAAGTAAAAAGAATTGTCTCTCCAAAGGATCAGGGTTGAGTGGAAGTGTACAGCCTGAAGTGGTGTAAATAATTCCTTTAAGCAAAAACTTAGCACTTGTACAAAAATAATCATTTTAACTCATTTTCAGCAATTGCAAGCATTACATTAGGAGATGTGTTATAACCCAAACGTTATGGGCGTGCCCCAAAAGTTTTACGTATTGGCTTCGCCCGAGATCCCATCATTGTAATACCGATCCAGTTACTGTGAGTCTGTCCTGCTCAGTTGCAATCACAGAATACCTCGATCATTACATTTGGTCACTTGGTTGAACTAGGTAGGTTTTAGGAAGGAGATCCAAGATTCTATAGACTCTTCGAATTTATGTTTTTACTGATGGCAGTCGTGCTTTATTCCTCAAAGTTCTAATCTCAATACCAAGCTCAGCTAGGATCAGTGATGCATTGTCAAAGTGACAATAAGAACCACTCCTTACGTTGAACTCGTTAACTTTACGTTGCCAGCCGTCTTGCAAAAGTGTAAAATTTTCATCTGTCGTCGTTATTCGTCAAAAAAGTCTCATTTCGGTTAACATCACGGAGGAATTTCTGTGGAACTTACTTTTCGAATACGTTTCTTACTGATTCGTAAACTTATCAAATTTGTGAGAAATGTATAGGTTTGAACGATGTTTCAAGAGATGACGTATCAAAATCGTAGGGACACAAAGGAAGTACATTATTTAAATGTTTGGTGACAGCCGTTTCACTGAAAATCATGTTTAAGGCTTAGCAGTTGTCGGAAACAAACCTCACTTTAAAGGATGCCTAAACAATGACCTCTATTTCGGGATTTCTTGAATAAGAAAGGAGCAAGTTTATCATTAAGAAGATTTATTCAACAAAGGCATAACAATACGAACAATGAGACAAGTCAATGAAAATTTGATGTCTAGTTTAAGCCAGTTTAGAGTACATATTTCTGACAGATTTGATCGTTGTATCTCCTTCCTACAACACCACCCTGGTTGACTCTTTCCGTTATTGCTACTGCATTTCATACCAATGAGCTTAATTTGCTTCTTGGCTTCAGTGTTTAGGGAATCTGGAGGCAAACGTAATAGAAAACGTGTATATGTTTTCAAATCTGTCCAAGAATACTTTAGACTCTGGAATTAAAAGTATTGTCTGGTGACAATTTGTAGGGATCTTATATGATGGAGAAACATTTTTCAGTAAATGGTGTCCAAACCCATACCAAAACTTTATTCTTAACTCAAAATATCCATTTTTAAAGATTCTTTATTTTTGTCAAGAAATCCCTCCAGGTACCCTCAAGGTTACAGAATGTGATGCTTAGTGGACAAATTTGGGTGAATGTTTAGATATTGTCCGTATAGATCTAGTGCTAAATTTGTCCATACCTATCTTATACCAAACAAATTTATGAAATATTCCATTTAGTGGTATCAACAATACAGAAAATACAAATGAACGTCTGATTAATTTGCCCAGACAGCCATATGTCATAACACATTTCTCATCATGCACAGCGAAAGTTGCAAGAAAAAGCGTTTTTCAAAGATTAGTAAGCCTATCTTCTAAGGTGCTATTTAGATGGGGTTTTCATTTCTAACACAGAAAATTTAACTGCATTTTTAAAAACATCAAATTTGGTCACCGGAACATGCTTCAACTTCATAAGCCTTTTCTCATACTTACATTTGAACGTTATTATGAGCACATTCTCTCTTGCAACATAGATTGATGAATGAGAGAGAGGAGGACCCTGAAATGTGGTACAGATACAACAGGGAAAGAGATCTCTACTTCACAGCTGTAACGAGACTGGCTGAATTTGTTGGGTCAGACCCGTCAAATCTAGTACTGGTTGAGAATGCAAGTACAGGTAAGCCCTCCCCCTTTTAATTTAGTGTCATACACAGCATTTGTCATGAATGTATTCATCAATATGTGATCTGCTTATGTATTTTTGTTATTGTTATATTTTAAGCATGCCATTAAGTTATTGTTGCAACAGCTATGTCACAATTAAAGAATTAAATCGTTTAGATGTGAAGGAAGACATCGCAACTAATTGTTTGGTATATGCGAAGAACCACATGGAAGTTCTTAGATGTATACTTGACAGCTGCGTTATAAATAGCTTAAAAAGATTATTTAGTTGATACAAATATGAGGATATTTTCTGATTTCACTGCTATAAAAATGAGGACATTTATTTTGCTTATCAACAGGTTCCAACAATGTCTTGAGGTCAATTAGTCTCCATCGTGGGGATAAAATCCTGGTTACATCTCATACATATGCAGCTGTTTTAAAAAATGTCAAGGTTGTTGAATCAGACATTCCAGGTACGTAAATTATTTTAGAGAAGGAAAATATTTGTGCACCCTACTTTTTTCAGTGAATTCTGAGGTATAAAGCAAAAGATGTTTTTGTTATGCATACGTGATTCATTTCTATATAATGTTAAAAAGATTACATGTTTGTGTTTCAATTTAGTTATATGTAGAAGCCAGTAGTTGCAATATAGGGTCGACCATTAGATGCTCTGCTAGCATTCTGCAGAGTAATATTCCATTGAAATTCACATTCACATTTTTGTTTAGTTATCCTTAATTAACCAGCCAAATGTATATGTAAGACACTTACGCAGATTGTCGCAAAATATAAATACCTCCAAAAATTGTAAAGAATTCGTTTCCCTCCTCTAATCTCTATATGAGGGAGAAAAGCTTATGATTACTTCATTTTCGACATTTTTATAAAAAGTACTATATATTTACTACTTCTTTTCAAGTTTACTCCTTCATTAAACTAAAGTAAAACATTTGCGTTGTAATATTTATTTCATATACGAATACAAGTCTACCCAACCTTCTAAAGATCCAAATCTTTTTACACTTCTTTTCTTCTACATATCTTTTCACCAGGGGTTGAGGGAGTGCACCTTGACCTGGAGCTACCAATCATGACCGATGAAGATGTAATTGTGCAATATGAACGAGTGATCAGAGAGAATGAAGGAATCAAGGTAGCCATTCTAGATCACATTACCAGTCCATCAGCTATCATGGTGCCAATTAAGGCTTTGATAGATCTCTGCCATAAAAGGGATATTTTAGTTTTGATAGATGGGGCCCATGTACCGGGCCATTTACCTCTTCGTTTAGATGAATTAGGAGCAGATTTTTACGTTGGTAAGTAAACTTCATTTCATAAGCTGTTTGTGATCGTTTAGCAAAATCGGCATAGAGATGATCAATTGATACATGAGTAAGAAACATTTGTTCCCATAAAATGCCAAAAAAAAAAAGGAAAACAAAGATTACTAAATATAGCTGAATGTACCGTTATTTTCCAGATAAGGTCACGATGTGATGTGCACAGTGACTAAGCTAATATGTATTTAATAAATGGTATATGTCTTTCCCCGGGGTTTTGAATAGGGCACACTTTACTAGTGAGAAATTTAAAAAGGCATTAAAGCCATAAACTGTGTTGTCGCGGAGGAAAGAATGGAGACAGACAGAAAGTGGAAAGGCTGTCTGTTTCTTTACGGGAACTCTTAATTCGCAACGGTTGTTTAACGCAACAGTTCCCTACAAAATAAATCTAAAGTATAAATTAACCGTACAACAAAATGATCGAGTTACAGGTATACATGATACATGTGTAAACTTAAATTGAAAAAAAAATGGAAAAAATGTAAATTACTTAGCAATGATACAAGCAACACAAATACAAAAAACATAAGAAACTATAATTGAATTCAATATACAGCTCAGATAAATATCTAAAATGGAAGTACTCTCACCTTACTGACATACAAGTAACCACCTTCCCGATACCCTTTACAATAGGCAAGCATAAAAGGGAGTTCTGATACGGAACGAAACACGAGCTTGGCTCGGACGATAGCCAGATGTAATCAACACATCGATCCAAGAGCGTTAACAGCTTCTCAAAAAATAATTCAAGCGCATATCGCAAAGCGCCATAGACATAAATACAAAATCAAAAAACAACACAAATACAAAAAACATAAGAAACTATAGCTCGAATACAAACACAGGACATAAGAAACTATAATTGAATTCAATATACAGCTCAGATAAATATCTAAAATGGAAGTACTCTCACCTTACTGACATACAAGTAACCACCTTCCCGATACCCTTTACAATAGGCAAGCATAAAAGGGAGTTCTGATACGGAACGAAACACGAGCTTGGCTCGGACGATAGCCAGATGTAATCAACCATCGATCCAAGAGCGTTAACAGCTTCTCAAAAAATAATTCAAGCGCAAATCGCAAAGCGCCATAGACGAGGAATCCGGGGCCCGCTTTAGGCCTAAAGTGGGTACTCGCTGAACACATCCATGCTGCAAATGTTACATTGCTTGCACTTCTATTTTCTTATGAACTGATTTCCACTTGGACTTATGAATCACTTTGAACATATACTGGAGAAAGCAGTATGTGCACATGGTTGTACCTACAACTTGAGACACGGTTATCATACGTATACTCGTGATGTAGTTATCATTCTTTTCTACAAGTCACATAATAGAGGACACAACCAATTGTCTCCTGTTCTGTTTGTAGAAAATGTAGTACACAAATGGTCTGCACCATTCGTTCCCTGTTAATGTGTGTATTTCCAATAAAAGTTTTCTGACACCTTTGTGGATCCAGTGACACCAAACGTTAGTGGCTATAGTGGCCAGCCTAGACCTATATCGACTTGTGTTATTCTTGGGCTTAGATCATTTAAAACGTTGACCAACTGGCTTTTGTATCCAATAGTGTACGATCAATGATATGAGAGATAATTTGGGCGCAGAACTCCCAACTTAAGGAATTTGCTTGTTGGAGTAATTTGAGGCACCATGAGAACCGGTTGTTTGAGGATAGCTAGAGTTTCTGGTTTACTCGCTGTCTGCTAGGGTTCCCCTTACCTGGAGATCGACAGCTAACGTTTTCGCACATCCGTGGATAAACAATTTTCATTCCGCGGTGTGTGTCAAGTTTGTAACCGTTACTAAATTGTGTTGAAAATATGCAAATCGACTTGTTTTTGTTACTGTGAATACTGAAAGAATGGTACCATTTGTTTGTATCCACTACTAGGAAATATACATAAGTGGTTGTTTGCACCGCGAGGTTGTGCCCTCTTGTGGGTCCACCCCAAACATCATGCAATCTTAAGCCCATTGGTAGTATCACATAACCATTTGGAGAAAACGATGGCAGACAGGTTTGTACCAAGTGCAACAAGAGACAGCATTCCTTACCTGGTGGTACCGAATGCTCTGGACTTTCACAATTCTCTTGGAGGACTGGTAAGTTTAACTTCTTTACCATTCCGGGTGTTACTCTTTGTGGATATTAATGTGGAGTGGATCGTGGCAGTGACATACACTAAGTCAATCACCTTAGTTCACGTGGGCAAGGGTTTGTCCCTATATACGAATAAGTATATTTACACGTGCATATTATTTGTGTGTGCAACGTGAAAATATACATACGCGTTTACGTATATGAATACGTGCACTTATGAGCGCGATGTATTTTATGAATATGCATTCAAGGCAGGCCTAAAATATACCCTTTTGGTGGTCATCAAATGATGAAAAAATTGTCTCTTACTCTTAGACATCATCGATATTTCGCCCCCCTGACCTAACATTGGAGGTGTAATACACCAACCAGGATTTGAGGATCCATTGAATGTTCTTTCTCTCCCAGTTTTTCCTTCTCCGCCATTTTATCTAGAATAATTACGTGAACACACACTGCCTCTCTTCCCCCTACCCCTTCTGGCTGCGCCCTTGCTGGTAGCATTGAAAGGAATGATCACCAGCCTATCAAATGGAAAGTCTAGGGCTCAAGTGCAGGCAGGTAGTACAATTGGTATTTATCATCAGAGAGCACTCTAAACTGGTCATTTATGAAACTACCTTTTACAGAGAACAAAAATCTGTTGAAACCGCCAGAGAAGTAATCACCTCACCTAACATGAAATCATTCTTGTGTAAGCCCTGTCTAGGCTCTCTACTCATACATGGCTGTTAAACATTGTGGAATAACACGGCAAGACTCTTATCTTGGTCGAAAGTAGTATACCTGTGGTTTTCAAAACTTGCCGTCTTTTGCAGAAGCTCAGCAGTAGAAAGTATAACTATATGCTATTCGTATAAGCCATGACGTTACTTCAAGCAAAATGTAACAAAATGAGGTCATATTTAGTAATTCTGTCAGTACATGTCCTTGAAATAAAAGGGAAAATACTTTAAAAGTCATATGAAGCTTCCTCTTCTTCATGCTATGCAGAGTGTGATACAGGGAAGAAATGCTGAGCTTGCATCTACAGCCTCCAAAATGTTATCAGAATCTTGGGGAACGGAAGAACTTCCCGTTGCTAAGCACCTACGATCACCGAACATGGCCCTCGTTGCCTTGCCTCCAGTCTTCCAAGATAATTTTCCTCCAGATGAAGACAGTTGTGTGAAATTGATGGAAAAATTCCACAAGAAGAACCTAGCTGTCTGTGTTACTCCGGTCCAAGGAAAACTGTGGATCCGTATATCAGTCCATGTATGGAACGGAATGGAAGATTACTTAGTAGTTAAAGAAAAGATCTTAGAGCTTGAAAAGCAGCTGAAATGCACAGAAAAAACGCTAGATTAAGGTTGAAAGCAAAATAACGTGTCTCTAGATTTTGAAATGTTTCTCTTTTGAAAATTAAGAAACGTTTTTCCAAGAAAATTCTAGCAGTTCCGAAGTAGGCTGGAGACAATCAGCCTGCAATAGTCAGTCCCAACCTCCTTCAAGAGAAACCATATTCATATACGTGAAACAACTAGAGCATATTCATAGTGTTAGGAAGTTATAAAATAGAGGTGTATGTGTACCTAAAAGAGCTTAACCTGGCTTAACACTAAATGATGCCATTAACCAGTTAGGAGGTTCACAGCTACAATCTTTAAATTTTTCTTTTGGGTAGTGGTGATGGAATTATCGATAACAGTGTTTTGTCGATACGCTGAGCCTTCAAACTCGATGACGGTGCTGAGTGACATCAGCTTCGGAGTTCATTGCTAATGACTTTAGAAAAGTACCCATCCTTGTTAATGAGGAAACACAAAAAGTATATTGCACAAGATGGAGAAAATAATGAATGCTAAAAGTTGTTGCTTACGATTGCTCTACACCTATTTACCCAAGTTCGTTGATTGTGGTTTTATTGGCCACAAATGGGATGACATTTTACTAGTTTGACGGAGGGAGTTTGCTGAAAATTTCCTTCATTGCCAAGGGAAAATGGCTTGAATATCGTCTCCCGGAAGACATTTTTACCTTACATTCGAAAATTTTTGTTAAGGTTGGCTTCCCCTTCCATATCTCCCCCCTAATACCAAGGGCGTAGGCTGGGGGGGGGGGTGCATTGGGTGCACGTGCACCCACCCGTTGAGGCAGAGGAGTTCTGCTCTGGCCTGGGAAACAGAAAATGCACTCCTTCTGTTTTCAACAGCTGTGAAAACAAGGACGAACATGACTTTTGTCCACACACCAACCTACATCGGTAAGTTTGGTAATTGAATTACAGGATGCGCCTTGAATATATATGAAGGTCTATAGAGTCACGGTATCAGAGCCCTCTATATCAGAGCTCTAAATATAGAAGTTTCTGTACTTTAGCTTACGAAGGTCTAGTGTCATGTAAAATCTTCCCTTAAAATTATTATTTCCATTATTTTAAGGCCCTGAAACCTAGTAGGAGTGATATCTGAGGAACAAAATAGGTGATTGAGTTCCTATTTGACATGGAAGATGTACATGAGAGTATAGCTGACCTCTTAATCTGTGTCAAGGTCATTTGAGGTCAGCGGAGGTCAAAGTCTGAAAGCCTTGGGAAAACCTATCAAGCTAGAATATAAATATGGCGACATTTCAATTTGAATAAAAAAATCGTGCATTAACGATTTGTGTATCATTTAAATTGAGAAACGGCAGTCAGGAGATCACTTTTTGAAGGATGTGTACATGTGGCTTAAGGCTCGGGAAATGCTGTTTCCGGCCATCTGGGGGGGGGGGTTTAAAACCGAAAATTTTCTTGTACACTCTGCGCCAAGCAATGCTGGCGCTCCGCTTAGATAGTCTTCCTGGTTCCACCTACCTGGAATGTGCACCTCCCCATGCCAAATTCAGCCTACGCCCTTGAATACACCTGTGTCCAAGAAACTTTTACTCTAAAATTTACTCTAAAAGTTATTCTGGCATCTCATTTAACAGTTTAACTTATACCAGCCTATGGTATGAAGCAAGACAACCCGTATCCTTCTGCTCATGTGCTTAGATTTGGAGGGAAGGGTCGATATGTTTGTATGGCATGTGCATATGAATCCAACGTAGGCACCCATCCTTAACTTCACAGCTGCGACATCGGGGACGGGCTAACCTACGTAAATGGGAGTTGCCATGAAACTCCCGAGCGGTTGAGGGCCGAGTGCAACAAAGTGTGAAATTGTGGTGTTACATTTTTTCAGTGGAAACGAAACAGAGGAGTTACAATTACTTCATTATCGACAAACATTTCTGGTTTGACGAATTAATTTACAGTAAAGCAAACACAGGTCTATGTAACCTACGGTATCCACCCTAAACAAACCTCTGGCTGAAACATATTTTCCTTATAGAAATGTGAACTTAAAGACGCATTCCTCACAGATGGAGTGAAAATCGGTTAGCAACGTTTCTGTGCTGTGTATACGGAAGTATTATGCGTCGCCGGCATCCAGTCTTCCATCTGACATCGAGGAGTAGGGGAGGAGTGCAGGATCACCTAAGGACTGAGGTAGTAGGAAAAAAGGGCTGGAGCCGGGTGAGGTAGCCAGGTGCCCTTCTCCAGCTCACACTTAACTACATACAAGACGATGTGACTCCAATGAAACAGAACAGGAATTTGAAGGTACCCCTTTGTTAATTAAAGCTGAAACTCTACTTTTCACCTGAACTCTACTTTTCGTTACATGATCAGAAATCGAATAAGACAGTTTTGTCATAATTCCATCTCGATATAAGGAAAAATTAAGCATGGTTCCCAATGCTACGTTGGTTCCAGAAAATCAGCCCCCAAATAAACAACAGAGTGTCAGATAGTAACGCAATTATTCCCTACCCCTTGCCGCTATAGAGACAGGCAATAGAAGTTTCCAACTAGAACCAGGCAACTTGCTCCTGTGTTCCAATTTAGCCTAAGTTTCGCAAGGTCTATTTTTCTCCCTTAAAATGACCCAACTTGCATTGCGTTACACTGCTCTGCCAAGCTTAGTGAATCTATTACGGTCTAAAGAATACAAGAATTAAACGTTACCAAACATTATCCAAGAACAAATATCCCATATTGTTGCAGAATCAAGACGTTCTCCCTGAAAACGGTCAAATGTACCCCCAAATTCTCTTATCAAGGAACACCATATTTTCTCCTCCAAAATGTTCTCAAATTCGAATTTCCTGCACCACAACATGGTGCAGCGGTCTATTCCACTTCCTTTCTCTTTGCCCAGTACACCTTGAGTGTCTTTGAAACTTCTCCCACCTCCTAAAATTTGCAAACCTCTTTTCTCCCATCATACTGTAAGACACACACAATACTGCTCATCCATTGGTTAAACAGTGGTAGATACCTTTTATGATTGGCTAAAACATGCCTATAATGGCACTCATCTAGTAAAATAGGTTACAAGACCAGATTTCATCTGCACCTGCACCAATATTATTAACCAATTTCTCCGTAATCACCAATAAATACAGCAAGCCCTGCTTCCAATCCTGCCTAATTACCAAAATTTTTAAACACCCCAGTCCCCTCCCCCTTTGATCTACCTCAACAACGGAACCAACTTGGCTGTGATTCATCAAACTTTTGTGTTTCTTCCAGACATGCAGGATCTGTTGCTCCTAGATTTCAAAACTTTAAGATCACCCAAATTCCCATAATAGTGATAGGGCAAACACTTCGAGAATTTTCGTAACAGTGTCCGGAGATCCTGCAATTGTTCGTAAACTTATCTTCTTGGACAAGATTTGCCAATATAAATACAGAACGATATTACACATTGTGTTTGAGCGATGAAGTATGTTTAGATGATAGTTTCCGCAACAAAACCTACATGGAGTAAAGCAAAGGCAAGAAGACCCTGACTTTCAAATAAAGTTTTGCTTAACTGAAATTTTACCACTCCAACTTGGAATGAAAACAAATCAATGATACATCACAGTTAACCACTGCAATACGACCTTACTTGCAAAGCAAGCTACTGAAACTGTTGAGTGCAGGGGCGTCAATCCGTACTGAAATGTGGGAGGGGGGCATAGATGACTTAGCACAAACCAAGCCCTTTGGTTTTGAAGAGGGGTGTCTTCTTAGGGGCCCTTCCTTGTTCCCCTCTTATGATGACTGACGTTGTCCTATTCTAATAAAAATAAGGATTCCAAAGTGAAATGACCGTCATATATATGATCTGCCAGTTGAAATACACGGAGTCCACGGAATTGCTTCAAGGTGCTTTTGTCATCATGTCCCAAAATAGCTGAAACCGCACTCCGCAGCGTGGATCACTGTCAGAGATCATGGACCCCAACAGCGAAATAAGGGCCATTGACGTGGATTCCAGAAGGGGAGGGGCAGTACAGCTATCGAAAGTCGTGAAAGTAGTCTATTCCCACCCAGGGCAGTAGCTATAGGGTCATATGTTTTGGGGGTATAAAGGTCCCAAATTCCTACTGGCTGGATGTTTTTTCCAACTGACTGGCAGTAAATTGCACCTTTTTAGGCGCCCTGCGTTTGTATATAGCATTGGGGATTCTTCCTTTGTCCCTACATAAATACTTTGAGAAATTTTTTTTAATTTAAGGTTACTTAGATGAAAAATGGTGCTAACTTTTTGCCATATTTTGAGCTGATCATATATGCTGGAAAATTTCATAATTAAGTGAATTTAGCAGTGAAAATCCTTCCTTTGTTACTGCATAAAGGTGCCGTCTGGGGAGGGCCTCCCCTTTGAGAAATTTTGTTAATTCAAAGTTGTTTAGATGCAAAATGGGGGTAACTTTTTGACATATTTGAGCTGATCATATATGCTTCATTGTGCATTATAAAAGGGCATCTAAGGTTGGCAGATACATGTAAAGGCCTGCTGGAATCAATTATATAAAATGGAGGCAATGACATAAAGCTTATTACCTGACATCCACATGATAATATATGGCAGTATGGTATGACGCCAAGCACTTTACATCTGTCGTATTTTTACTGATTTTGAACGAAAATCTAGACGAACAGCTTCCAGCACTGCAATGGGCATGAGGCAGATAATAGGTACAGGAAGACGATATTAGAACTCCCTGGAGCAAAAGGGGTGTAGGACTAACAAACGCATTTCAGCATGCCTTTTCGTCGTAAGTGTATTAACAATCACCATCTATTCATACCGATGATGGCTGTGCTCGGAGCGATCGGTATATTTTTTTTTTTGAAAAATGTATAACGGCAAACACGTACTTTCAACCTTCCACATCATGCTTCAAATTATATTTAATATATTGATGCGAGGCCCTTACAGATGTTTGGAGATGTATCTCTGTTTTTCGAAAGTGTTGTGATCAGAATAGTTTCATATACACTTACCTTCATAATGGTAATAAGATGGAGCACAAACCGTAACCATGCGCGCGAAGTGCGCCGAAATCTTTCATTAAATAAGACGGCAAAGGACAGTTTTGATTCGATTTTACGTGAAGAGTTGGAAGATACATACAAAGTTGGAACAGGCTCAGTGGGAAAATGTGCTAGACTGAGATATCAGAAATCCCAAGTGAAATTTCACATTTTTTGACTATCGTAGTTCTCACAACCACACCCCCGGTCGCGACGGCCCTTACCCCACCCTTTGTCTCAGTGTCATAGCTTTTGTATGGGCAGACATCTTATCACCATATATTTTACTTTTGTTTTCGCGCTTGACTTGGTCCCTTCCCCCTGCGTTACGTCGCTAAGCTGTTAAAAAATTTCTGTAAATTCAGGGGAGTAGCCCCCCCTTTTCCCCCCTTTTTTTGGAGGCAAAGTCAACTCATCGTCCCCATTCTTGACCGCCGTCATGGGGGAGAGGTTTAAGGGGAGTTCGAAATCTTCTATTGTCTCGAAGGGCTTAGATGCAAGATGGTGCTATATTTTGCTTCTTTTTTATACTAGATCCCAGTGTTCCCCACAGGGAGTTTTGGAGGGGCGACCCCCCGGCCGAGTGAAACTGGCCGCCAATCAAAAAAAGTTGTCTCCCTCCAAAAAACTCAAGCTTCCATCTTCAAGCCCATTGCTTCATAACACATTTACAAGTCATATAGTATGATTGAAAACTTTCCCATCCCTCGGATTTGCCCAACGGGAGGGCAGTGACCCGAAGCCCCGACAGCATGCTGGATGCCCTGAGTTAGGACATTGGAAGAAAACCTGTGTACTATACCATGCAATTGCGAGGCATATATTGAATAAAATTTGCATATGCTAGAGGAAAATAGCTCCTCGCTGATTTAATGTTTCTCCCGGAATCTAAACTGTGGAAAAGCGCGCGAAGCACGCGAAAAATTTTTGGGATAGCCTACACTAAAAAGAATCTGTACTTAAAGCTTACATAGGTCAGTTGTCGGGGTAGTTGGTCCCTATCGGGAACAACTTACACTGTACTTCCCTCCTCGAGTCACTAGTCGTACCGCACTATAGACACAAAAAAACCTTAAAGGCAGTAGGCAGTCGCCCCAAAATTTGCATTGAAAAATCAGCAAATTCTTGCAAATCTCATTTTATTGCATTACAAGCACCTCTGAAGACGTTTTGAACAAAAGTATTACAAAAATAGGTAAAGCAAGGAGAAACTCTCCTTGAATTTCACAATTCACTGACAAAAACATTGTCACATGATCAAAATTGGCCATTCATGAACCAGAGTGACAGGGCACACTAACTCTAATTGGAGTGACAGCCTATTGCCTTTAACTAAGATTAGCGTAGTGAGATGAAATTCCTAACAATTACATAAATCCGTGTATTTTACTAAAGATGTCAAGGGTTTGTACTTTATTAGCTATAAGTAACGGAACTGAGGAAGAGCGGGCCGCGTACCGAAAATTATGGGTTTTATTGCAGAAGTGACCCTTTTGAAAGTCAAAGTAAGTAAACCGACCATGGGTGGAGACAGAATTTTCCCGACGGGGGGGGGGGCGGTTCATGCCAGAGACCCCAAGTTCCGACAGCCCCTATGTCGAGGGGGTGGTGAGAAAGGGATATGAAGGAGCCTAAATCCCATGCCATTGCAGGGTACATTTTGCACAATATCACTTAATGTTTCGAAAGCGAGTTGCGCACTGATAGTGTTCTTTCGAGTCTGAATCCTGAAATTGCAAAGCGCGCGAAAATTTTTGGTAGGCTTAGACACAAAACATATATAAATCATTAAATACAAAAAAAAAAAAAAACATAGAAAATGTAGGGGTTAATTGTAGACCGTATCGGAAATTACATACATTATGTCAAACCACCTGGACTACCCAATGAAATAGCCAAACTTTGCTCGGTGAGTCGCTCACCAACTGACCTACCGCATGACGCACACAAGATAACAACAATTAGGCTTTGTGATATGGGGTGAGATTTTACGGCCTCTACATAACCTGTGTTGTTACTTGGTAAGGTTGACAGGGCTTACGCTATCTAACCATGTGGAATGGAATTATTGAAGACACTGAAGTGACTCTTTAGCGCGAGTAGCGCGCCGAAAATTTTGGGTTCTTATTAGAGAATATGTTCGCTCCAGAGCAAAAAAAGGTGCCGTTGGGCACTTTTCATGGGACTGTACTTCTCATATACGATGATATAAATGCAGAATGCTGAGACACGTAGGCCCTAATAAAACAGAGCCACGATACTACTTTTTTACGAAATGTGGGGGGTATTTGACATTGTGTCCCCCACCCATCGAAATGTGGAAGGACGTGTCCCCCCAGGATTGACGCCCGTGCTTGAATGTGACGTCAGGCTGTACGGTTAAATGATTTTTTTTCGCTCTGTTTTCGAGTTGTGGGGTTTCATATTGCCATCTCAGTAGTACATGACATTGTTTAAATGCTGCAGGTTCATTAGTCTCCTTCCGCACGCCAAATTAAAGTGTACCTAAAGTCTAAAATTTCAAAAATATATGTTACAAAGCTTGAAAAATGCAACCAAATGGTCCAACTCCCATCTGTACAGGTCATTCCTGAGCTGAGATATAAAATGTTAAAGCTCAGGCTTATTTACTCAATTTTAAGTGGTGGATTGCGCAATAATTTGTGATGTCATTCTTGTACTCTCAAATTACAGTCTTTGTTGTTCTTTGTGTTTTCAAGGGCCACTGCACCTTGTGCCAAAATGTGATCACTGTCTTACTGTTATAACTTATAGGGTGACTTGGCTATATAAATCCTCTCCTTGCAACATATCATGCAAGGGAACTGTAGTTATTTCAAGGTCCTATAAACATCTAAATTTCAAAAGAAAACAAAAGCAGTTCATGTGAGTTGTACAAGAAGGGCTTCACAAATTATTACGCAATCGATTATGTCAAGTTAAGTAAACAAATTTCAACATTTTATATCTCAGCAATAGAGTAAGCTATGAAAATGGGAGTTGGATGAACGAAATTCATTTTCCAAACTCTAAAATATGTATTCTTGTAATTCTAGACTTTAGGTCCACTTTAATAGAAAAAAGTGGGGCGTTTATACACTCTGCACTGCAGCCAACACTTGCCTATGGACAGACAGCTGTGAAAATGATCTGCAAATTGTATAAATGTAAAATATTTTCCTGTGAAACACTTTAATCTGTTCTTGAAGTTCAATGTTGGAAAACAGTTACAAAACTCTTTAATAACTGAAATATTACTTTGAACCTTGTTTATGTTCTTTACCAACCAACGTGTTTTGGATTATAAATAAATTTTGGCAATATGACGTACATAGAACATAATCGTAGCATGCAAGTATTGCTACCGTTAACTGGTTAATAGTAATAATATTTCTTGCACCTAATGAACTTCGATCAAGTAGGAGTGATGTCATCTCCATACATTGATGAGCGGTGCTTTGTTTTCTTTGTTTTCTTAGCCGGCTTTTGCTTTGACGCTAAAACAGGGGGGGGGGGGCAAGAGATTACCCGTAAGGAATGCGAAGGTTTAATTTTCCATACCTTCATGCATTCACCTTACGAGATCGTGGGATGATGGGAGGACAAAAATTTGTGGCAGTGTTAAGAATAACAAAGTAGATTGATTCATATGAGCATACGTTGTGACCTCTGCTTGTTTCAAGTTAACTTTGTGTTGAAATTTTTATAACTGTATAACACAGAGTTGACGCAGATGCTTTTTCTTTTTCATTTTCATTGTTCTAGCTTTTATCGACTGCTTTGCGTTCCCCTTTTTCTTTTCCTAATTAGGCTTCGTTTTGGTAATCATGTCCTACTGAAAATTTACAAATCAGGAAACTAAACGCTATTGCATATAGCTTACATTATCAGGACGTGCACACACGTACACCCCCACCCCCTTTACACGGTTTTTTTTTTCGGTTGAAATTGGAAACAGTTTTATAAATATTTTCCCATTTTGAGATGAAACCGATTCTTTAGTTCATTTAATTAGCAGTTGACACGAAAGGTCTCAATAAAACCGAATTCGCCTAGCTTTCCAAAGCAACTCTTAGTTCGATTGGAAATCGACTCTGGGATGAATATTCAAAAGTTACTGACTTCAAAATGCTTTTCGTCTATTGCAACTATGGATAAAAGGAAGAGATTGGGTCCTTTATACTTGACAAAGTCTCCCTCCGCATTTTTCCTGCTGTCGTTTTAAGGTAGAACGCCCCCATTTTTACTTACAGCCCATTTGTTCGCCTTCAAAAATATCACGAAGAGGAGACTTCGGGACAATTTTTGAAATATGTTACCGAATAGGATGGGGGTCTTTTGTCAATTTAATATGAGAGAAGACTAGATGAAGAATCACTGGTGCCAAAATGGTGTCAATTGAAGCAATTTTGAAGAAATTATGGGCTTAGAAGCTGGTGGCCGTAGTGATCGCCTGAGTAAAGGTACGCCGGGAAACTGAGCTCCGCTACCAAAAAATGAACATTCACGGTCATGATATGGTAAATTGCAATTGCTATGAATGGCCAACTTGTCGGCTTTCTTGTGAGGGGTAAGCTCATATCTGGCGAAAACTTCTACAAGATGGTTTCAGTTAGCGGGCCATTAATTATTGTCCCAATTGACTTACACATCAAAAAAGGTCAGTTCTCCGCCCCAAGTTCCTCATAAAAGTTCTCAACCTGGACATGACACCCCTCTGGTAAAATCTCACAGTTAGAGGTCGTCACCATTTAGATTTTGAGCTTGAAGGGCTCGAAAGCCTTCAATTACAGGTACATATTTCCAGCCGTGATCACTATACTCAAAGACTCACTTCATAGAGCGGAGAAATACAATAAAAGCATGACACCAAAATTACGGTTAAATTGCCTTTACCTTTGCACAGTCTGCATTTTAACTTATTCCCACAATAATCAAATTCAAAATTGATCATATTTAGTAAGTAACACAGTAAAAAGCGAGCTTCTCCAAATTTTTAAGGGATTAAGTAGGTTAATTAATATCTTTCCGCGGAGCAAAAACTTGAACTAGTGGTCCGCTACCTTTTGAGCCCACTTTACTTTTTTCTAATTAGTGTGTACGTTAAGGTAGGATTCATTGGAGGGTGTGCTATCTTAAAAATCGTATGAATACAGTAGTAGGACAACATTAATTCAAGAAGTTTCCTCCGCTCCAAAATATTGACTCACAAATTTAGTCCCTCCAAATTTTGGAGGGTACAGCGTAGACCATGTTGTTGAACTAAGGGATGTGTTTAACCTGCGATGTGGATGTTGTAGTAAATGTACTCATTAAGCAAAACATGGTTGGAAATTGAAGACACTTTAGGCAACGTTTTGCCTTACATCCTTCCCCTATACGCATTTAAATTGGGTGAAGTATCAAATGGTATCCCCCTATCTTACTATAGACGCTCTCGATGCTCAAAATTATAATGGTCGTAATGTCGCACACATTTGAAACACTATGAACAGCCGACTCGGAAGCTTTGCTATGACAGGGCAGGGAAGCCTGTGCTTTTGCTATACTTGAACACGGACCCAAAGGCCCTAAACAGGCCATATTTTAAGTGCTTAAGATAATAATAAAGGAATTCAAGCTTTCGGGTTCGTTAAATAAAGCTTTGTACATCTGCGTATAGACAAGGACCAGACGCCTCTGTCATTTACTTGATATTTTGCTTTAAATGAGGCAAATCCTGTAAGAAATTCCTCAAATTTTCCAATTTTACTAACTGAAAAACCCAAAATTCGCGCCAAACGTTTGCTTTCGACAACCATTTGGCAACCAGTCGCCCGTGTCGGGGCTTCAGGCTGCAGTTCCACGAGTTTGGATCCCTGTCACGCAAATCCTGGCGTTACCTCAGAGTCGGGTTTACACACATTCATCGTACCTGCTATCCTGACTATATGCCTTCCGAAGAATTTGAAAAATTCTGCCACGGAAGACCACGGCTTAATATGCTCCTCCGCCCACTGCCCCACTGCCCTCACCGCCCCGCCCTCAATCCACCCCTTTGATGTCATTTATGGAGCAAACAAAGAACCATTTATAGGCCATGCTAAACATTACCAGGAAAAATGTATGACATTCATGCATCCAAACAGCATCATTTGGGCGTGTTTCAGGCAATATGAACTTTACGGTACCAATACAAAGGATGCGGACGAAAAGGGGTGCTTGCTCCAACTACCCACCAAGCCGCCCCCTCCCACTCTCCGCCGAGTACGTCTACTTGTATGTCATACTGCTTTACACTAGCCGAGTATTAAGTATTAATATATTCCGAGTGATTCCAACACTGTGGTAGTACAGTTGGTAAGGCGCTCGACTCCGAATCCTTAGTGCGTAAGTTCAAGTCCCACGGAGACTCGGCAATGCGTCTTTTCTTGTTTTGCGATAAAGCTGTTGAACTGTCCAGTTGACGCAGTTGCCTTTTCTTTTTCATCTTCTTTCTTCTAACTTTTGTTGACTGCTATGTCTTCCCCTTTTTCTTTTCCTAATTAGGCTTCATTTTGGTGATCATGTCCTACTGAAAATTTCCAAATCATGTCACTAAACGCTATTGCATGTAGCTTACATTACCAGAACGTGCACCCCCCCCCCCTTAAACAGTGAATTTTTCGGTTGCAATTGGTAACGATTTTATAAATATTTTCCCATTTTGAGATGAAACCGATTCCATAGTTCATGTAATTAGCAGTTGACACGAAAGGTCTCAATAAAATCAGAAGCCCCGGCGACGAAGGTCGCCGGGGCTTCTGATTTTATTGAGACCGAATTCGCCTAGCTTTCCAAAGCAACTCTTCGTTTGATTATAAATCGACTCTGGGATGAATATTCAAAAGTTGCCGGCTTCAAAATGCTTTCCTTCCATTGCAACTATGGATTAAGCCTCTTAGGGGTAGGGCTAAAAGCATCTGCAAACAATACGTGACCATTGTTCTCCTCGTTTCAAGGTGCGATGATTTGTAAAAGGAAGAGATTGGGTCCTTTAAACTTGACCAAGTCTCCCTCCGCGTTTTTCCTGCTGTCGTTTTAAGGTAGCACGCCCCCATTTGTACGTACAGTCCTTTTGTTCGCCTTCAAAAATATCATCAAGAGGAGACATCGGGACAACTTTCTCACAGTTAGGGCTCTCACCATTTAGATTTTGAGATTAGAAGGGCTTGAAAGCCTTGAATTATAGGTACATGTTTCCAGCCCTGCATCAGTACTCAAAAACCTCACTTCACAGAGCGGAGTAATACATTCAAAGTATGACACCAAAATTGGTCAAAGTGCCTTTAACTTTGCACAGTCTGCATTATAGGCCCTATCCCACAATAATCAAATTAAAAAACTCGATCACATTTAGTAAGAAACACAGTCAAAAACGAGCTCCTCCAAATTTTTAAGGGATTAAGTAAGTCAGTCAATATCTTTCCGCGGAGCAAAAACTTGAACTAGTGGTCCGCCTGCTAGCTTTGGAGGCCACTTTACTTTTTTTCTAATTAGTGCGTAAGTCAATGTAGGATTTATTGGAGGGTGTGTCATCTTAGTAAAATCGTATGATAATACAGTAGCAGGATAACATACATTCAAGAAGTTTCCTCCTCTCAAAAATGTTGACTCACAAATTTTAGTCCCTCCAGTTTTTGGAGGGTACAGCGTAGACCATGTTGTTGTACTAAGGGATGTGTTCAACCTGTGATGTGGATGTTGTAGCAAATGTATCAGAGGCCGCGGAGCCAATTCTGAAGTGTGGGGGCTAATTATCGAAGCGGCCCAATATGTTCAATAAAATAAATGCAGTTTAAGGCGGCCCAAAATGCAGTTTAAGGCGGCCCAAAATGCCCACAGCAAAAAAAGTGCGGGGGCTAAAGCCCCCCTAGGCCCCCCCCCGTCTCCGCGGTCCCAGTGTATTCAAGTACTCATTACGCAAAAATGGTTGGAAATTGAAGACACTTTAGGCAATGTTTTGCCTTATATCCTTCCCCTAGTACGGAAAAGACATTTTAATTGGCTCAAGTATCAAAGTGGTAAGCCCCTGTCTTACTATAGACGCTCTCGATGCTCAAAATTCCAATGGTCATAATGTCGCACACATTTGAAACACTATGAACAGCCGAATCGGAAGATTTGCTATGGTAGGTCAGGGAAGCCTGTGCTTTTGCTAAACTTGAACACGGACACAAAGGCCACAAAACAGGCTATGCAAATTTAAGTGTTTAATTTAAATATTAAGGAACACTTTCGGGTTCGTTAAATAAAGCTTTGTGCATCCTCCTATATAGGCTTGTTCTCTTTCTTAATTTAAAGGGTGGGGAGGGAAGACTTCAAGTTTGACAAACGCCGAGTATAGCGGCCTGTGGGAGAGAGTAGAAAAGTTTCTTCAACCCGGGGCGAGCAGCCTCAGCCCCCTTCTCTCTCTTGATACCGTTCGAATGCACAAGTTTTCTTCTGGTTACCAATCATAAAACAACCGACAAGCTGACCGTCAGTAGATAGTTAATTTACCATATCATGACGGTAAAAGAAATCGACAAAAAGTCGCAGCATTTTTAACGTTCAACTAGCGCATGTGGCAGCAATCAGTCCTCCATTGATTCACATGCTTGATTTGGGTCCGTTTGAGGGAACTTGTAGCATGCGAAAGTCAAACGTTAATAAAAGTAAGAACTCTACAGCAAGAGAAGGGCGTCGACAATCATTTGTTTGTACTGGAGGATTCTTTGCTCTTGATGAAGACCAAGGAAAGTCAAAAAGACGGGGAGACTGGTCGTCATTGGATCAGGTGACGCCAGGTGAGGGTAGTGGCCATGTCTCTTGTCCGGGAAGAATTTCACATGGTCGGGTAAATTTTCCAGGTTCGTCGGGAAACGATAAAGTATGAAGGACCCCACAGACAAGGGCAAGTCGCCTCTGTCATCAGTGGCGGATTTAGACGGGGGCGCACCCGGCGCGCCCCCCCCCTAAAATTTTCCAAGGTTTGTTTTTTTACCTTCGTAGAACGGATCATTTCGCCTACTTGATTCTTCATCATGTTGTATTGTCTTATAATTGCTACAAAATAATAGCGGTTTAAAAGTATACAGTTTCAAGTTTTCCGATGAAATGGCAACAGGGTGACATCGAAGACCTCGACCGTATCTCGCAACTTATAGGGCATGGGAAGGGCTATTTCCTGCAATCTGGGAGGCTCATTTTGCAAAATTTCACTCTTACGCTACGCGCGAACCAGTGATCGCTTACAGATACTGGGAAAGTCGAACTCCAAACTGGTCATTTGTCAAATAGGCGTACAAGGCAGGGGCAGAGGGCAGACTGTCCCCAAATTTCCACAAGATCTTAATTTCTGGCATGGATTTGCACAGCCATTTGAGTCTTAAAAAATCTCGAATGTTTTAATTCCACTCAAAATTCCTATCGTGACCGAATTCTTCCAAAGATTTGCCAGAAAAATTAAAAAGCGTCAAAAAAACTTTTATTCCTCAGCCTCTTTTTATAGTCTTGCGCAACACTTTGCCCGAAAAGTCCGAATCTCCCAATTCTTTGAAACATTTGCCCGAAACATAAAAAAGCATCATAGTCAAAGTAAAAATTTCATGACGAAACGAAAAGAACACAAAAATTCGCGACACATCCAAATGGTAGAATATTCCCTCGAAAGTTGTAAAAAAGTTCTGGGATGTTTTCAATTGCTAGATTACACTGACAGACGGGAGGGTGTATAGGTGTATACAAAGCCCAAAATTTTGCCCAAAGAAATTAATCAAAGACCATTTTTGACGTGTCATATTTCTTTATGACAATACTACCAGTAGTCATCATAAGGCGAAGATTCGGTTTAGTCGGGACGTATTCGGGCAGCTATGTGTGGTCACGATTTTGCATTTTTCAATGTGAGCCACCGTCAATTGTGCAAAACTTGCTACTTATAGGCTGCAGTGCTTTTAACCCCAAATCGGGCAACGGTAAAAGTATCTTTTTCTTCAATTTCACATATGAATTTAGTGTGAGAAAACATTCCCATAAGTCCGCCTGAAAATTCTTCAAAGCCATCTTGGAACGTGACATACCGGTTTTTCTCAGAAGGTGTTAGTAGTAAACTCAGTAGCGTGCGCACTGGGGGAGGGGGACGGGTGGGCCATGGGCCCCACCTCTATAAGTTGTCGGAGGAAAATCAACTGGTCGGGGGAAATCAGGAGCAATCTGACCTACTCTGGCGGAGCAACAGGCGCGCTCTCCCATGTGTGTTTTAATATGCTTCAAAATGTTTCAAAATTAGCACCATTTTGCATCTCAGCTCTCTTTCTTAGGCAAAAGTTTCTAGACCCCTTCCCAGGACAGCAAAGAATCAAACCTTGCGCACCTCTGTTAAAACTTGTTTTACCTTCCAAATGTTTACCACTAAATAAATAGCAGTTCTGAAAAAAACGGTAAATCATCTATTGATCTATAATTTGACGAGTATGATTTTTTTAATTAATCATCTAATTAATCATCTATTATAAGCCAAGGAGGAGGGGCGAAGGGGACAGTCCCACCTTATTTCTAGTATTCTATGTTTATTTTTTTACAATATTGCTAGTGTTTCCCCAAATTTATATGCGGTAAATAGGCCTGGGAAGTGCCATTTCCAGCTATCTGGGAGGCATTTTGAGCCAAAATTTCCTTGCGCTCCGCGCCAAACGAAGGTGGCGCTGAGCGCTGAGAGTCTGTCTATGGGCTACGTCTCCCCCTCTCCTCAAATTCCTGCGCACGCCACTGAGTAAATTCATCTATAGTTGGGAGTTCGGGCAGCAATATAGACAGTGGCATAAATTCAGTGGACCTTCAGTTCGGACAAGTGTCGTAAAAGATACGCAGTCATAAGCATGTTTTCAATTCCGTTGTATGGTTTTTTTGTCCCGGAAAGGTACAAGACCATTTCATCCAGTGGTAGTGGTACATGTTTTCACTGACCTAGCCAGCAGGGGGAAGAATGCCCGCACAGAAATTTTTGGGACGCGGTCGACGATGTTGAAAAAGTGAAGGGGATCAAATATAAAACGGCGAGAGGAGGGACGGATGGAATGTTGTTCGGGTGGAAGGGTGAAGGTTAGAGGCCTAGAGCTAGAGGGAGGGTAATTGGGAAATATTTTCTTCACAACTGTGATCTTTTTATGATATTGAAAACTATGACGAAACAGATTAACAGAACAATGTAGGCGTCCACATCGTATTTCGTTTTTCGTAAAAATTATGAATAATATTATTCATTGATAGAATGAAAATCAAGACATTTTCAGCACATGGATCTAGTGTGAAAAGAAGCAAAATATAGCACGATTTTTTAAGCCCTTCGGGACAGCAAAAAAATTCCAAAGGAAAGGGGACACTCCATGACGGCGGTCAAGAACGGGAACTATGAATAGACTTTGCCCCTGCATTTTATTTGGTGAATTTTTAATCATTTTGCAATTTTTTTCATTTTTAATTGAAGGGAAATTTTTTTTGCAAACGAAAGCTCAAAATATCGACTGCTTAGACTCTACTTACAAGCCTGGAAAATGCCATTTCCGGCTATCTGAGGGGTCGCGATTTTTCAAAATTTTCTGTACGCTCCGCGCCAACTGATGGTGGCGCTCCGCTTAGATAGTCGTTCCGGCGGATGTTTGGCCGTCAGCGCGCCCCCCCCCCCCCCCAACGAAAAATCCTAGATCCGCCCCTGGTCATTTACTTGATATTTTACTTTAAATGAGACAAATCCTGTAAGAAATCCCTAAAATTTTCCAATTTTACTAACTACAAACCCAAAATTCGCTCCCAACATTTCGCTCTCGACAACCGTTCGGCAACCCCTCGCCCGTGTCGGGGCTTCAGGCTGCAGTTTCTCGTCGGGGAGTTTGGATCCCTGTCATGCCTGGCGCTACCTCAGCGTCGGGTTTACACACCCCTTAAATCGTACCTGCTATCACACCTACTCCCCACCCACTGCCCCCACCGCCCCGCCCTCAACCCACCCCTATGATGTCATTTATAGAGCAAACAAAGCCATTTATAGGCCATGCTAAACATTAACAGGAAAAATGTATGATATTCATGCATTGAAACAACATCATTTGGGCATCATAGGGGCAGAGACGTTGGAAGAAGAGGGACATCAACCAGCCAGCTGACATGCCTAAGCACTTTTACAAAATGGGATGTTAGCTGTTTTATTGCCTAGGACTGAAGTACATTTGGGAGAAGGATGGAAGTCACTTGACACGCTATTGTAAAACTATGGTCATGGCCCCTCCCCACCCCCACCTGCATCTTTCCCCTTCAGTTTCTGCTGCCTGTAGTTTCTTGTTTCTTGAAAATTTCTTTGTATTTTTAACTGCTGTTGCTCATCTTTCATGTACGGGCAATTCTTGGGTTGTTACTTCCACAAGTCAACTTAATAGAATTATTTTACAGATCAGCCACCTGTGTCAAGGGTCTTTTCTCATCATTATTGTCCATTTAGCCCTGTTGTGAGAGTGTGGTGGCCTCTTGGTTAAGGTGTTGGACTTGTAATCCTAGGATTGCTGGTTCCAGTCCTGCCAGGTTCATTACCTTGTGTCCTTGGGCAAGATACTACATCTGAATTTCTTCTCTCCATCCAGGAGTTAAATGGGTACCTGTGAGGTAACTTGCATCATTTGGCACTGATTTAGCAGCAGCCATCTGGATGAATTGTTTTTTAGGATGGGTTACTGCTGACCAGGGGTAATACTTGTGCCTTGGTAATATTTGTGAAGTGCTTTGATACCTCCGTGATAAAGCGCTATATAAACCAGAAAGCCAAAAGACTTAGTGATTCCTTGCCAAAATGGGGTGCATTTTTACTCTGAGGTTCATCTCTCAAATTTTTACCTCTTGACTATATCATTTTTTACAATGTTGTAAAAATTTGACCTCTGTTGACCTCACATGATCTTTGAACCCCACCAAAACTTGACTTACAAAAAAGTAAACAAGTGTCTGTGCTTCCTCCCTTGTAATGTCACATTTACAAAATTTCACTTTTCGACCTCTGATGACATCAAATGACTTGTGGCCTCCACCAAAAACAACATGGTTCCTCTCACCATGACAAATTTATATAAAATGTATGAAAAGCGTCTGTCGTTCCCATCTTAACATATCAAGTTCATGAGGTTTTCATTTTTTGACCTCTGGTGACTTCAAATGACCTTTGATATCCACCAAAAACAATAGGGTTCTTCATCTCACCATGACAAATCTATATACCAAATATGAAGTGTCCATCATTGTTAACTTGGCATATCATGTTTACAAGTTCAGTGTCACATACACACACACACAACATCACGATCGCATAGATTCCTTGCCTGCCTTCATCAAGGAATCAAAAAAATGAATAATATTATATATTAATATATACATTATTATTTAATATGCCACCATTAAAAGATGCTACTTTTCAGTGCACTCCCATGCGTGCCTGTCATAGATGACTCTGGATGATACTTCCGACAGGGCAGCTTGAACAGAGTTTATTTGCACACATTGCTGATGAAATGCTAAAAAAATTCATTGCTCTTGAATCATAAGGGTCCAAGATTCCATGAAACCTCATATATCTTCTTAATTTCAAAGTTTCGGGGAAAAACCCTCATTCTATTGATGCACCTTAGGTGCTCTTTTGTGAAGGCTCTCCATAGACCCTTTTCCAAATAACAATTACAAAGGATTGTGGGATAGAGTTTGGTATGCGTCGTTTTTGTCAGTGGCATATTGCTGTGGTGAAAATCGACGCATACCAAACTCTATCCCACAATCCTTTGTAATTGCTATTTGGAAAAAGGTCTATTAATGAATGAGCTCTCCAGTCAACCCACTCTTGATTTCCCCCTACAAAGTGATGGCATTTGAGGAACAGAAAGAAGAGGGGAGATTGTAGCATAATTTGGGTCATGGTTGGATGCCTCAAGGGCCGCAGGCCCAATTTTGATGTGGGGAGCTAATTGTCAAAGTGGCCCAATATATGTATGTTCAAGAATATAAAAGCCTATCATACCAGTTTAAGGCAGCCCAAATGCCCACAGCAGAAAAAGTGTGGGAGCTAAAGTCCCCTAGACTCCCCCCCCCCCCACTCTGCAATTCCTGTGCCTGATATTTTCATAGGATCCTGGTCAAAAAAGGTTGCCAACTGCACATATGTAGTAAGTACTCCTTAATGTCTTTTTAATGCCATTTTTTGGAGTCCTTTGCATGCACTCACCTTGGCTATGTTACTTGTCTTATCAGAGAATGGAATAATCACCCCAAAAGCATATGGGATGGATGGGACCCCTACTATCATCCATCCTACAAGCCTCCTGAAACACCAAATCAACTGGGCTTAAGTCTGTTATGTGCACTTCCAATGCCACTTGAAGACAGTTACATGCTTCATTTTAATGCTTCCAGGGGCTTTGCTCCCAGGTCCCTCAGTTCACAGCCATCTCCAAAAATTTTTCAGCAGAGCAACATCTCAGGCAATCCCACTATGACTTGACATGTAGTGTACCAAGAAATTTTTTGGCAAAACACTTCCCATATTGCCGTTCATGACACTTTCTGTGTCTTAATAAGTTTCATATCAACAATCTTTGTTTTAAAATGTTGAAAATTTCCACAGATCAATGTGATAAAAGTTTTCCTTTGAAAATTTCTGGGGAGGGGGGACTGCCTTGCTGCCCCCTCTGCTGCATACAGCCATGAGAACATTGTTCCTGGACCCCACCAGGGGCCTCAGGTGGCCCTGGGCTCCATGCCCTCCAAGAAGCCCTTTCACTCTTACAATGTCTGTGGCACCGTCCACCATGTTCAATTACTTTATCTCCCTCACATTTCACACTTGACACTTGAACATAGTGCAGATGGTCACTACAGTTTAAACAGGAGTCTGGGTATCACAAGACTATTCATCTATGAAGAGCCCTTCATTTGAAATCCAGAATTTAAGCTTTTGTAATTATTATCTTCTGTACGAGTTAACGCAACTACAAGAAACATGTATAAGAGTTTTTAGTCTCAGATATCTCTTTCTGCTTAAAATAGATTGCACAATCAATGCAGGTATTTTATACATTTCTCATGAGTGAGCATGCTTCCAGCTACAAGACATAATTCCAGCAAGAAGACAAGTCCACTTTCTGAAAAGTACTGAAGCACTATGAGAAGAAACAAAATCATTTCCTCTAATAAAAGTCTTGCAGTTTAAATAATGTGACCAATGCTTAAGAGCAATCATCAAATAATTGGTAACATTTACATTGCTGACCTAAAAAACTTTCCATACTCATAACAATAACCTTGAACCAATATGAACCAGATAGTGAGTTTATATTTCCTTACCTCTGACACCTATTACTTTCATACAGGGTAACATGATTTGAAACAGTCTATACAATTCTAAACATGTGGTTGCAAATGCCTTACAGAAGGTTGACTTTCATGAATTTTAACCAAACCTGCATACTCACTTAGAGGGTATGTCCAGGACAGAAAGCCCATAAAATCAACTTAAATTATTTGCATTGTCAGTCACAAGCACTGGAGCCCAGAAGTGGTTGTTTCCTGGGTCCTTGAGTACTCCAATTGCTTTGACTCAGGCTGCATTTCCTCATATTGAACTGTCTGATTTTGGTAATTTATAAACTCCACCTGAAAACACAAGTTCCTGTTCTCTTACTTTCTTATCCAAAAACAATTTCAGTTCATGTTCTGAGATCTCTGAAGTGGTTGGGCCAGGCATGGCAAACATTTTAAGCATGGCATGTATTCTTTCAATTGGCAAACTATTCAAATTTGTCAACATTCCCTCGATGTAAGACCAAAAAACTTGCAGTGTTTGGGATTGTGTTGACGTTGTTGCCGACTCTACATCATCATCACTATCAATGAGGACATCATCAGTTTCTTTGGATGCCCTACCACTGTCCTCTTCCACTAAAATAAAACAATCAGGAGGGTCTTCTTTGAGCACTCCCTGGCTCTGCCAAAAAGCTATTTTTCTCCTCAACGTTGTACTGGGTACCTGCATCACACTGCTAAGTTCTTGTATTGTCCATCGATCTAGAAAGACGCCCAGAAAAGTAAAGTGAATTCCAGTTCACAAATTATCAGCCACAGAATAATACTCCCTTCAATTCAAAAATATATTACATCATTGTATACGTGTGTTGAACCAACACTGTAAATAACAAATATCTGTTATTTTGATTCCAAATACCGGCTGCAAAGGTCCAATAACAATAATTGAGAATGAGCTTTATACCATATGCTACACTGTAGGCTATTGCACACTACGGGGGCTGCTCTCTGTTCTGACTTCTCTTTCTCCTGATGTCTATATATTCTGGCAAGTCTACAATGAGGTTAGTGTTACGATAAGGATTAGGTTAGGATGGGAGTATATTCAGGCAAGTCTACATTGCGGTCAGTGTTAGGATAAGGGTTAGATTAGGTGTAGGAGTAAATGGGTTATGTGTGTTGGAACACAGACACATTGGTACATAGCGGTGTTACCGCACATTACAACAATGCACTGTTCCATTTGCATAAAGTTAGACATTGGGACCAATCAGATGTAGTTAGTTAGATGACATTTAACGACACACTAACACGAATGTGTTATATAGTGTCAACCAGGTAAAACGTAAAAGTTTACATACGGTTTCAAATACAGTTCAAGTTCGGTTTCAAATTCAGTTCAAATACAGTACAAGTCCTCCCCTTTAGTTGCCTCTTACGACAGGCAGGGAATACCATGGGCACATTCAACAACCCCCAGCCCACAGGGGACCCAATCAGATATAAGAAAAAGACAAAATTTGTACAAAGTATAGGATAAGAAATATCAGTGGGTAGCATCAGCATTCTAGGTAGATTTTACTAAAGGCAATACACATGGAAAATGAAGAATGTCCTCCCATATCAATATTGAACAGCAATAATCGGTTAAACGCTAGTAAACACTGTCCACTGAAGAGCTGTCTGACTTGCAGCCGGAAGGTCTAGGGTTCAAATCCTGGTCGGGTCATACCAAAGACTTTAAAAATGGAACCCACTGCCTTTGTGCTTGGTGCACAGCATAAGCAATGGAGTAGGGAAAACAAGTCAGTGAGCCACAACTGGAAAAAAGGCCGTGGTCGTCTCGACTTGAACCAATTGGTTGGAAACTGGGACGTTAAACCTCATCTAACTAACTAACTGTCCACTAAAATCTATAGCCATTAAGGTTATCTCTTAAGTTTTAAAACCTTGAACTAGTTTGTGTGAGTATATCAGTAGAATAAAGAGGACTAAGAGGCTTAAATGGTCATTGAAAGATCTATCCATAAAGACTACACGCATTCAGTGTTTACATTTAAGATTCCTGTCTATCAGCAATAACCTTTTTTAATGGGAAGGCCAGGGGTGGAACAATGTTTTCAAAACATAAAAATGAAAGTGATGAGTGCTGGTTCATGCATCTGACATATTGCAATGAGATTTAAATTTGTCTATATTCCAAGGCTTTGGTTTCAGAGCCCCTCCCTGCCTTTAAGACTGCAATCACTTTCAGCATCTTCAACATGGGTACATAATGTATGTTCAGTCGTTGCCACCCTTTCTAACGGCTACTCCCTTTCAAAAATCATACATCCTCAATATGGTCATTACATTTGTTACACTGGGTCATCATTCCTTCCTGACCAGTGAAGGTCTGATGGAAGGGTAGAGGGCACATTTGCCTCCCTGTGTTAAATCTCTTGACCATACTTGCAACCCCCCTCCCCCCCCGGTTATTCCCTGAAATGATGCAATTGTACCATTGAAATACCACTGGACTCACTGGTTTCTTCTGTCCCCCTTCCACCCCTTTCCTCCACCCCTTCCCCTTCCAAAACCCTTGGGCTGCCACTGTTTCTGACACAAAAAATTGTTACTAAAATTACCCTTCTCTTCAAAATGCATAATGATGGTAGCATGTAATGGTGAAACAGACAAGGAGAGGGTGCGATCTTTTAATTCTAGATCAAGGGCCACTTGGCCAAGATGGGGCTTCCAGATGAGTGTTCTTGTTGCTTTAAGAGCCTGAAAAAGAAAACACACATTACCAGAGTCAACTTTAGCAAATACTAGATGATTATTGATTGGACAAAGGAAGACAGAATACATGAAAGGAAGTTTAATATTGTCAAGGAAGCACAAAAAACATAAAATTCATGTGCAACATTTAAAATCCTTAAATGTCACAAATTAATGAATTAAAAGACAACCAGTACAACAACAACAACACAAATCCAATATTTGGGGCACTTATTTCAAAATTAACATGTCTACAAATCTTTTTATTATAAATGTTATTTGTCATGAACAGTAGACAATCAGTGGTGGCAAGTGTCATGTATCTTGCATGATGTACTGTAATGTATAGGTAGTCTGATACAGCTGGACAAGGGCCCTGTTATACAAAGGATGAATAGATAACATCAGGTTTGACTCTTCATTGGACACTTCATGCTTACAGTATACTGAAGGGTTCGGCAAACTAGGGGTCACGACCCTTTTGAGGGTCGCGAAAATATTTTGGAGGGTCGCGAAAAGGATTTGGGAGAGAAAATATTTGCCAGTCTCTCATCGACTTGTCAATTTGAGGGTCACCAAAATTACGGAGTAGAAAGCTTGGGCCACCAAGCAAAAAAGTTTGGAGACCCCTGGTATACAGTATAGTATTAGTATGCCTAAATTAAGTTCACTGTTCTCAGCTGAATGGGAAGCAAGAAACAAAAAACACAGCAAATCACCTACAATGACATTTCCACATAGAAGAGAAACTCCATCCACCCCCCAAAAGGTCATTCACTTAAAGAGGATATGGTATTCCCCCAAACCACGGAGTTGCTCAACTCTCTGCCCAAACATATTTAACAACTGCACTTTGATTGACATTCATTCAAACAATATAGTACACTCTGGTTGGTCAACAATGTTTGCACAGTCAGTTGTGCGTTCCCAATTAATTATGCTCACAAACACTGTGTGCACATGACAATATTGCCTCAAGCAATTTAAACACAGTGCAGGCTACTGTCGCTCTGTCTTGTGAGTGTACTAGACAGGTGTTTTGGCTTAAATTGGAAGTTGGAGGAGGAACTTGAAGTTAACTAAGGGAGAATTTTTACTGTCTGGGTTGTGAGACTAGAGAGTCTTTAAACAAGAAGAAGGCACTTCAAATACAATATCTCTAAATACTGTTTTGCTCTTGAACATGACCTATGCACAGCTCCACATATTTCCTCTTGCACACTGCTACCCCACAAAGCCTAACTCTTGACAACACAGAATTTGACAAGAAAACAAAACTTAGCAGTTGATCTTTTAGACCACATCAAACACAATTTGTAAGCAGAATAGAACACAGAACTTGTCCTTTTAGACACAGTAAACTTGTCAGTCCAGCCTCCCACCTCAATGTTAAGTGTTATAGAGGGGTTTCAGTCACGTGACTTTAACCAACTAGACGCAATTTTGAAGGGCAAGATTGTGCATCTTTTATGTTTTGAAGGGCGAGTGTCCATTGTGTCACAGTAGTATCCATGGTTATGCCGTGCACATAAGTTGTAAATTCGCTTACTGCGTGTGTGTTTTGCCCTTCAGTGCCTGGGAATCCATTGCGCGTGACGTTACATGAAATCCCTCTATACTAAGCACTAAGCTGCAATACTTCACAGGCTGGTACAATAAACAAGCTTTTGATCCTCTGAAACATGTCTGACATATCCAGAGGCTTGAAAGACAAGAAAACAAGAAAGAATGATCCCTAGCATGAAGTGTTGTTTTCATAAAATTTACTAAGGAAAAATCCCAGTATTTGACGGTACCGTTGGTACTAGAGGGCAGTATTCCAATACAGTATTTGCTTTCTGCTACACCCTAAGACTCTAAGCACCACTAATACAAACCTCATATGACTTTGTATACTTTTCCAGCTGTGACTCTACTTTACTGTGAAGGACCAACTTCTCTTCTTTCAGGTTTGGCCAAAACTGAGCTGACAAAATCATGGCTTTGAAATCTAAATTCTGTTTGAAGGAAATTAAAAACAAATTATTAGTTGACAAAATAAATTTACATTTGATGATACTTTTTGGCTTGTATACATATCAACTACCTTTGAATATAGACTTAACCAACCATTTACCACCTTGACCACAGAAGTGGCTTATGAAGGTCAGGGGAAGAAGGGATATGTACATGGGCGGCAATCTCGGGGGGACAGGGGAGACATGTCCCCCCAATATTCTTAGTGGGGAGACATAATATCAAATGTCCACCACAATATTTACAGGTATGCAGACATAAAGAAATAGTGTAACCCATATTTTCGATATGTATAACTGTGAAATTAGCCTATTAATTTGCTATTACGCAAATCTAAATTGACTGCCAATGACCACCTCCGCCAGAAGGTCAACAATATGTCTGGTCGGATTGGATACAGGCCAAGAAACAGTCCATAAAAGGTGTGATGGAATTTTCTGAACTTGTGCTTGTGACATACCAGCTTTCCAGATGGAGGAGTCTTTTCTGCAATTTACAGTGAAACGGGGAAAAGAATCGCCAAGTATGGTCTTGAGGCTTTGAGGTTACCCAGAGTGAGGGTACCCCCTAAGCGACTGTCAGGGCCAGCTCCAAGCCACCAACCTGATGATGCGTTATATGGAGGGAAACTTAATATTCAACAGTATATGCAAGAAAATACACATATTTCAGGTGTGCGATCAAGAAGAGTGCTTGAAAAACGAAGAGGTTTACAATATATGCTATTCTGGGATCTTTTAATAAAGCATCCATTCTTTTTTTCATTCTGTTGTTACTGGAGGGCCTGGAGGCAAAAGGAATCCATGCTGTCAAAATGACAGACTGGCGGGGAGTCTGAACATTTTATTTTAGTGCTAGTGGACTTCCTGTAATGAGCACATATAGATGGTCCTTCTTTTAGTGGTCCAGGGTAGAGCTTATCTAGAATGAAAAACTAATCAGAATACATTTGCAAAAGTCCTCAAGATTCAGCAGGTTTCTAACTTTTCGAAAAGGCCGAGTCTCTCCAGTTTTTTCATCATCCCCGGTCGAAGATATAATTGAAATATAGGATCCCATTTTATGGCAGCTAAAGGAAACTTTAGACAAGAAATATGTGATCTGTGCCCTATAGAATGCACCAAATGGCTTGGCTTTGGACCCCAATGGGAACCTATGGCGGTCTTCTGCACCCCTGGCCAAGGTGCAAAGCTTTCACGCAAGCAAATGTCCTCCCCCCCCCCCCAATAATTTTAACAGATCGCTGCCCTCTGGATTACATAACAAAAGCACCAAAGCCCGAATTTTCTATGAAGTAAGTCAGTCAATATCTTTCCGCGGAGCAAAAACTTGAACTAGTGGTCCGCCTGCTAGCTTTGGAGGCCACTTTACTTTTTTTTTCTAATTAGTGCGTAAGTCAATGTAGGATTTATTGGAGGGTGTGTCATCTTAGTAAAATCGTATGATAATACAGTAGCAGGATAACATACATTCAAGAAGTTTCCTCCTCTCCAAATATTGACTCACACATTTCAGTCCCTCCAGATTTTGGAGGGTACAGCGTAGACCATGTTGTTGTACTAAGGGATGTGTTCAGCCTGTGATGTGGATGTTGTAGCAAATGTATCAGAGGCCGCGGAGCCAGTTCTGAAGTGTGGGGGCTAATCATCGAAGCGCCCCAATATGTTCAATAAAATAAATGCAGTTTTAGGCTGCCCAAAATGCAGTTTAAGGCGGTCCAAAATGCCCACAGCAAAAAAGTGCGGGGGCTAAAGCCCCCCTAGCCCCCCCCCCCCCCGTCTCCACGGTCCCAGTGTATTCAAGTACTCATTACGCAAAAATGGTTGGAAATTGAAGACACTTTAGGCAATGTTTTGCCTTATATCCTTCCCCTAGTACGGAAAAGACATTTTAATTGGCTCAAGTATCAAAGTGGTAAGCCCCTGTCTTACTATAGACGCTCTCGATGCTCAAAATTCCAATGGTCATAATGTCGCACACATTTGAAACACTATGAACAGCCGAATCGGAAGATTTGCTATGGCAGGTCAGGGAAGCCTGTGCTTTTGCTAAACTTGAACACGGACACAAAGGCCGCAAAACAGGCTATGCAAATTTAAGTGTTTAAGTTAAATATTAAGGAACACTTTCGGGTTCGTTAAATAAAGCTTTGTGCATCCTCCTATATAGGCTTGTTCTCTTTCTTAATTTAAAGGGTGGGGAGGGAAGACTTCAAGTTTGACAAACGCCGAGTATAGCGGCCTGTGGGAGAGAGTAGAAAAGTTTCTTCAACCCGGGACGAGCAGCCTCAGCCCCCTTCTCTCTCTTGATACCGTTCGAATGCACAAGTTTTCTTCTGGTTACCAATCATAAAACAACCGACAAGCTGACCGTCAGTAGATAGTTAATTTACCATATCATGACGGTAAAAGAAATCGACAAAAAGTCGCAGCATTTTTAACGTTCAACTAGCGCATGTGGCAGCAATCAGTCCTCCATTGATTCACATGCTTGATTTGGGTCCCTTTGAGGGAACTTGTAGCATGCGAAAGTCAAACGTTAATAAAAGTAAGAACTCTACAGCAAGAGAAGGGCGTCGACAATCCTTTGTTTGTACTGGAGGATTCTTTGCTCTTGATTGAAGACCAAGGAAAGTCAAAAAGACGGGGAGACTGGTCGTCATTGGATCAGGTGACGCCAGGTGAGGGTAGTGGCCATGTCTCTTGTCCGGGAAGAATTTCACATGGTCGGGTAACTTTTCCAGGTTCGTCGGGAAACGATAAAGTATGAAGGACCCCACAGACAAGGGCAAGTCGCCTCTGTCATCAGTGGCGGATTTAGACGGGGGCGCACCCGGCGCGCGCCCCTCCCCCTAAAATTTTCCAAGGTTTGTTTTTTTACCTTCGTAGAACGGATCATTTCGCCTACTTGATTCTTCATCATGTTGTATTGTCTTATAATTGCTACAAAATAATAGCGGTTTAAAAGTATACAGTTTCAAGTTTTCCGATGAAATGGCAACAGGGTGACATCGAAGACCTCGACCGTATCTCGCAACTTATAGGGCATGGGAAGGGCTATTTCCTGCAATCTGGGGGGCTCATTTTGCAAAATTTCACTCTTACGCTACGCGCGAACCAGTGATCGCTTACGGCTTACAGATACTGGGAAAGTCGAACTCCAAACTGGTCATTTGTCAAATAGGCGTACAAGGCAGGGGCAGAGGGCAGACTGTCCCCAAATTTCCACAAGATCTTAATTTCTGGCATGGATTTGCACAGCCATTTGAGTCTTAAAAATCTCGCATGTTTTAATTCCACTCAAAATTCCTATCGTGACCGAATTCTTCCAAAGATTTGCCAGAAAAATTAAAAAGCGTCAAAAAAACTTTTATTCCTCAGCCTCTTTTTATAGTCTTGCGCAACACTTTGCCCGAAAAGTCCGAATCTCCCAATTCTTTGAAACATTTGCCCGAAACATAAAAAAGCATCATAGTCAAAGTAAAAATTTCATGACGAAACGAAAAGAACACAAAAATTCGCGACACATCCAAATGGTAGAATATTCCCTCGAAAGTTGTAAAAAAGTTCTGGGATGTTTTCAATTGCTAGATTACACTGACAGACGGGAGGGTGTATAGGTGTATACAAAGCCCAAAATTTTGCCCAAAGAAATTAATCAAAGACCATTTTTGACGTGTCATATTTCTTTATGACAATACTACCAGTAGTCATCATAAGGCGAAGATTCGGTTTAGTCGGGACGTATTCGGGCAGCTATGTGTGGTCACGATTTTGCATTTTTCAATGTGAGCCACCGTCAATTGTGCAAAACTTGCTACTTATAGGCTGCAGTGCTTTTAACCCCAAATCGGGCAACGGTAAAAGTATCTTTTTCTTCAATTTCACATATGAATTTAGTGTGAGAAAACATTCCCATAAGTCCGCCTGAAAATTCTTCAAAGCCATCTTGGAACGTGACATACCGGTTTTTCTCAGAAGGTGTTAGTAGTAAACTCAGTAGCGTGCGCACTGGGGGAGGGGGACGGGTGGGCCATGGGCCCCACCTCTATAAGTTGTCGGAGGAAAATCAACTGGTCGGGGGAAATCAGGAGCAGTCTGACCTACTCTGGCGGAGCAACAGGCGCGCTCTCCCATGTGTGTTTTAATATGCTTCAAAATGTTTCAAATATAGCACCATTTTGCATCTCAGCTCTCTTTCTTAGGCAAAAGTTTCTAGACCCCTCCCCAGGACAGCAAAGAATCAAACCTTGCGCACCTCTGTTAAAACTTGTTTTACCTTCCAAATGTTTACCACTAAATAAATAGCAGTTCTGAAAAAAACGGTAAATCATCTATTGATCTATAATTTGACGAGTATGATTTTTTTAATTAATCATCTAATTAATCATCTATTATAAGCCAAGGAGGAGGGGCGAAGGGGACAGTCCCACCTTATTTCTAGCATTCTATGTTTATTTTTTTACAATATTGCTAGTGTTTCCCCAAATTTATATGCGGTAAATAGGCCTGGGAAGTGCCATTTCCAGCTATCTGGGAGGTATTTTGAGCCAAAATTTCCTTGCGCTCCGCGCCAAACGAAGGTGGCGCGGAGCGCTGAGAGTCTGTCTATGGGCTACGTCTCCCCCTCTCCTCAAATTCCTGCGCACGCCACTGAGTAAATTCATCTATAGTTGGGAGTTCGGGCAGCAATATAGACAGTGGCATAAATTCAGTGGACCTTCAGTTCGGACAAGTGTCGTTAAAGATACGCAGTCATAAGCATGTTTTCAATTCCGTTGTATGGTTTTTTTGTCCCGGAAAGGTACAAGACCATTTCATCCAGTGGTAGTGGTACATGTTTTCACTGACCTAGCCAGCAGGGGGAAGAATGCCCGCACAGAAATTTTTGGGACGCGGTCGACGATGTTGAAAAAATGAAGGGGATCAAAAATAAAACGGCGAGAGGAGGGACGGATGGAATGTTGTTCGGGTGGAAGGGTGAAGGTTAGAGGCCTAGAGCTAGATGGAGGGTAATTGGGAAATATTTCCTTCACAACTGTGATCTTTTTATGATATTGAAAACTATGACGAAACAGAGTAACAGAACAATGTAGGCGTCCACATCGTATTTCGTTTTTCGTAAAAATTATGAATAATATTATTCATTGATAGAATGAAAATCAAGACATTTTCAGCACATGGATCTAGTGTGAAAAGAAGCAAAATATAGCACGATTTTTTAAGCCCTTCGGGACAGCAAAAAAATTCTAAAGGAAAGGGGACACTCCATGACGGCGGTCAAGAACGGGAACTATGAAGAGACTTTGCCCCTGCATTTTATTTGGTGAATTTTTAATCATTTTGCAATTTTTTCATTTTTAATTGAAGGGAATTTTTTTTTGCAAACGAAAGCTCAAAATATCGACTGTTTAGACTCTACTTACAAGCCTGGAAAATGCCATTTCCGGCTATCTGAGGGGTCGCGATTTTTCAAAATTTTCTGTACGCTCCGCGCCAACTGATGGTGGCGCTCCGCTTAGATAGTCGTTCCGGCGGATGTTTGGCCGTCAGCGCGCCCCCCCCCCCCTAACGAAAAATCCTAGATCCGCCCCTGGTCATTTACTTGATATTTTACTTTAAATGAGACAAATCCTGTAAGAAATCCCTAAAATTTTCCAATTTTACTAACTACAAACCCAAAATTCGCTCCCAACATTTCGCTCTCGACAACCGTTCGGCAACCCCTCGCCCGTGTCGGGGCTTCAGGCTGCAGTTTCTCGTCGGGGAGTTTGGATCCCTGTCATGCCTGGCGCTACCTCAGCCTCGGGTTTACACACCCCTTAAATCGTACCTGCTATCACACCTACTCCCCACCCACTGCCCCCACCGCCCCGCCCTCAACCCACCCCTATGATGTCATTTATAGAGCAAACAAAGCCATTTATAGGCCATGCCAAACATTAACAGGAAAAATGTATGATATTCATGCATTGAAACAACATCATTTGGGCATCATAGGGGCAGAGACGTTGGAAGAAGAGGGACATCAACCAGCCAGCTGACATGCCTAAGCACTTTTACAAAATGGGATGTCAGCTGTTTTATTGCCTAGGACTGAAGTACATTTGGGAGAAGGATGGAAGTCACTTGACACGCTATTGTAAAACTATGGTCATGGCCCCTCCCCACCCCCACCTGCATCTTTCCCCTTCAGTTTCTGCTGCCTGTAGTTTCTTGGAAATTTCTTTGTATTTTTAACTGCTGTTCCTCATCTTTCATGTACGGGCAATTCTTGGGTTGTTACTTCCACAAGTCAACTTAATAGAATTATTTTACAGATCAGCCACCTGTGTCAAGGGTCTTTTCTGTCATTTCTCATCATTATTGTCCATTTAGCCCTGTTGTGAGAGTGTGGTGGCCTCTTGGTTAAGGTGTTGGACTTGTAATCCTAGGATTGCTGGTTCCAGTCCTGCCAGGTTCATTACCTTGTGTCCTTGGGCAAGATACTACATCTGAATTTCTTCTCTCCATCCAGGAGTTAAATGGGTACCTGTGAGGTAACTTGCATCATTTGGCACTGATTTAGCAGCAGCCATCTGGATGAATTGTTTTTTAGGATGGGTTACTGCTGACCAGGGGTAATACTTGTGCCTTGGTAATATTTGTGAAGTGCTTTGATACCTCCGTGATAAAGCGCTATATAAACCAGAAAGCCAAAAGACTTAGTGATTCCTTGCCAAAATGGGGTGCATTTTTACTCTGAGGTTCATCTCTCAAATTTTTACCTCTTGACTATATCATTTTTTACAATGTTGTAAAAATTTGACCTCTGTTGACCTCACATGATCTTTGAACCCCACCAAAACTTGACTTACAAAAAAGTAAACAAGTGTCTGTGCTTCCTCCCTTGTAATGTCACATTTACAAAATTTCACTTTTTGACCTCTGATGACATCAAATGACTTGTGGCCTCCACCAAAAACAACATGATTCCTCTCACCATGACAAATTTATATAAAATGTATGAAAAGCGTCTGTCGTTCCCATCTTCACATATCAAGTTCATGAGGTTTTCATTTTTTGACCTCTGGTGACTTCAAATGACCTTTGATCTCCACCAAAAACAATAGGGTTCTTCATCTCACCATGACAAATCTATATACCAAATATGAAGTGTCCGTCATTGTTAACTTGGCATATCATGTTTACAAGTTCAGTGTCACATACACACACACACAACATCACGATCGCATAGATTCCTTGCCTGCCTTCATCAAGGAATCAAAAAAATGAATAATATTATATATTAATATATACATTATTATTTAATATGCCACCATTAAAAGATGCTACTTTTCAGTGCACTCCCATGCGTGCCTGTCATAGATGACTCTGGATGATACTTCCGACAGGGCTGCTTGAACAGAGTTTATTTGCACACATTGCTGATGAAATGCTAAAAAAATTCATTGCTCTTGAATCATAAGGGTCCAAGATTCCATGAAACCTCATATATCTTCTTAATTTCAAAATTTCAGGGAAAAACCCTCATTCTATTGATGCACCTTAGGTGCTCTTTTGTGAAGGCTCTCCATAGACCCTTTTCCAAATAACAATTACAAAGGATTGTGGGATAGAGTTTGGTATGCGTCGTTTTTGTCAGTGGCATATTGCTGTGGTGAAAATCGACGCATACCAAACTCTATCCCACAATCCTTTGTAATTGCTATTTGGAAAAAGGTCTATTAATGAATGAGCTCTCCAGTCACCACACTCTTGATTTCCCCCTACAAAGTGATGGCATTTGAGGAACAGAAAGAAGAGGGGAGATTGTAGCATAATTTGGGTCATGGTTGGATGCCTCAAGGGCCGCAGGCCCAATTTTGATGTGGGGAGCTAATTGTCAAAGTGGCCCAATATATGTATGTTCAAGAATATAAAAGCCTATCATACCAGTTTAAGGCAGCCCAAATGCCCACGGCAGAAAAAGTGTGGGAGCTAAAGTCCCCTAGACTCCCCCCCCCCCACTCTGCAATTCCTGTTCCTGATATTTTCATAGGATCCTGGTCAAAAAAGGTTGCCAACTGCACATATGTAGTAAGTACTCCTTAATGTCTTTTTAATGCCATTTTTTGGAGTCCTTTGCATGCACTCACCTTGGCTATGTTACTTGTCTTATCAGAGAATGGAATAATCACCCCAAAAGCATATGGGATGGATGGGACCCCTACTATCATCCATCCTACAAGCCTCCTGAAACACCAAATCAACTGGGCTTAAGTCTGTTATGTGCACTTCCAATGCCACTTGAAGACAGTTACATGCTTCATTTTAATGCTTCCAGGGGTTTTGCTCCCAGGCCCCTCAGTTCACAGCCATCTGCAAAAATTTTTCAGCAGAGCAACATCTCGGGTAAGCCCCACTATTAGTTGACATGTAGTGTACCAAGAAAATTTTTGGCATAACACTTCCCATATTGCCATTAATGACACTTTCTGTGTCCTTACAAGTTTCATATAAACAATCTTTGTTTTAAAATGTTGAAAATTTCCACAGATCAATGTGATAAAAGTTTTCCTTTGAAAATTTCTGGGGAGGGGGGACTGCGTTGCTGCCCCCTCTGCTGCATACAGCTATGAGAACATTGACCCTGGACCCCACCAGGGGCCTAAGGTGGCCCTGGGCTCCATGCCCTCCAAGAAGCCCTCTCACTCTTACAATGTCTGTGGCACCGTCCACCATGTTCAATTACTTTATCTCCCTCACATTTCACACTTGATACTTGAACACAGCGCAGATGGTCACTACAGTTTGAACAGGAGTCTGGGTATCACAAGACTATTCGTCTATGAAGAGCCCTTCAATTGAAATCCAGACTTCAAGCTTTTGTAATTATCTTCTGTGGCAAGTTGACACAACTACAAGAAACAAGTATAAGAGTTTTTAGTCTCAGATATCTCTTTCTGTTTAACATAGATTGCACAATCAATGCAGGTATTTTATACATTTCTCATGAGTGAGCATGCTTCCAGCTACAAGACATAATTCCAGCAAGAAGACAAGTCCACTTTCTGAAAAGTACTGAAGCACAATGAGAAGAAACCAAATCATTTCCTCTAATAAAAGTCTTGCAGTTTAAATAATGTGACCAATGCTTTAGAGCAATCAGCAAATAATTGGTAACATTCACATTGCTGACCTAAAAAACTCTGCATACTCACAACAATGACCTTGAACCAATATGAACCAGATAGTGAGTTATTTCCTTACCTCTGACACCTATTACTTTCCTACAACAGGGTAACATGATTTGAAACAGTCTATAGAATTCTAAACATGTGGTTGCAAATGCCTTACAGAAGGTTGACTTTCATGAATTTTAACCAAACCTGCATACTCACTTAGAGGGTAGGTCCAGGACAGAAAGCCCATAAAATCAAATTAAATTATTTGCATTGTCAGTCACAAGCACTGGAGCCCAGAAGTGGTTGTTTCCTGGGTCCTTGAGTACTCCAATTGCTTTGACTCAGGCTGCATTTCCTCATATTGAACTGTCTGATTTTGGTAATTTATAAACTCCACCTGAAAACACAAGTTCCTGTTCTCTTACTTTCTTATCCAAAAACAATTTCAATTCATGTTCTGAGATCTCTGAAGTGGTTGGGCCAGGCATGGCAAACATTTTAAGCATGGCATGTATTCTTTCAATTGGCAAACTATTCAAATTCGTTAACATTCCCTCGATATAAGACCAAAAAACTTGCAGTGTTTGGGATTGTGTTGACGTTGTTGCAGACTCTACATCATCATCACTATCAATGAGGACATCATCAGTTTCTTTGGATGCCCTGCCACTGTCCTCTTCTACTAAAATAAAACAATCAGGAGGGTCTTCTTTGAGCACTCCCTGGCTCTGCCAAAAAGCTATTTTTCTCCTCAGCGTTGTACTGGGTACCTGCATCACACTGCTGAGTTCTTGTATTGTCCATCGATCTAGAAAGACGCCCAGAAAAGTAAAGTGAATTCCAGTTCACAAATTATCAGCTACAAACTAATACTCCCTTCAGTTCATAAATATATTTAACAACATCAGTATACACGTGTGGAACCAACACTGCAAATAACAAATATGTTATTTCATTTCCAAATACCGGCTGCAAAGGTCCAATACCAATAATTGAGAAATGAGCTTTATACCATATGCTACACTGTGGGCTATTGCACACTACAGGGGCTGCTCTCTGTTCTGACTTCTCTTTCTCTTGATGTCTCTATATTCTGGCAAGTCTACACTGAGGTTAGTGTTACGATAAGGATTAGGTTAGGATGGGAGTATATTCAGGCAAGTCTACATTGAGGTCAGTGTTAGGATAAGGGTTAGATTAGGTGTAGGAGTAAATGGGTTATGTGTGTTGGAACACAAACACATTGGTACATAGCGGTGTTACCACACATTACAACAACGCACTGTTTCATTTGCATAAAGTTAGACATTGGGACCAATCAGATGTAGTTAGTTAGATGAGATTTAACGACACACTAACACGAATGTGTTATATAGTGTCAACCAGGTAAAACGTAAAAGTTTACATACGGTTTCAAATACAGTTCAAGTTCGGTTTCAAATTCAGTTCAAATACAGTACAAGTCCTCCCCTTTAGTCGCCTCTTATGACAGGCAGGGAATACCATGGGCACATTCAACAACCCCCAGCCCACAGGGGACCCAATCAGATATAAGAAAAAGACAAAATTTGTACAAAGTATAGGATAAGAAATATCAGTGGGTAGCATCAGCATTCTAGGTAGATTTTACTGAAGGCAATACACATGGAAAATGAAGAATGTCCTCCCATATCAATATTGAACAGCAATAATCGGTTAAACGCTAGTAAACACTGTCCACTGAAGAGCTGTCTGACTTGCAGCCGGAAGGTCTAGGGTTCAAATCCTGGTCGGGTCATACCAAAGACTTTAAAAATGGAACCTACTGCCTTTGTGCTTGGTGCACAGCATAAGCAATGGAGTAGGGAAAACAAGCCAGTGAGCCACAACTAGAAAAAAGGCTGTGGTCGTCTCGACTTGAACCAATTGGTTGGAAACTGGGACGTTAAACCTCATCTAACTAACTAACTGTCCACTAAAATCTATAGCCATTAAGGTTATCTCTTAAGTTTTAAAACCTTGAACTAGTTTGTGTAAGTATATCAGTAGAATAAAGAGGACTAAGAGGCTTAAATGGTCATTGAAAGATCTATCCATAAAGACTACACGCATTCAGTGTTTACATTTAAGATTCCTGTCTATCAGCAATAACCTTTTTTAATGGGAAGGCCAGGGGTGGAACAATGTTTTTAAAACATAAAAATGAAAGTGATGAGTGCTGGTTCATGCATCTGACATATTGCAATGAGATTTAAATTTGTCTATATTCCAAGGCTTTGGTTTCAGAGCCCCTCCCTGCCTTTAAGACTGCAATCACTTTCAGCATCTTCAACATGGGTACATAATGTATGTTCAGTCGTTGCCACCCTTTCTAACGGCTACTCCCTTTCAAAAATCATACATCCTCAATATGGTCATTACATTTGTTACACTGGGTCATCATTCCTTCCTGACCAGTGAAGGTCTGATGGAAGGGTAGAGGGCACATCTGTCTCCCTGTGTTAAATCTCTTGACCATACTTGCAACCCCCCCTCCCCCACGGTTATTCCCTGAAATGATGCAATTGTACCATTGAAATACCACTGGACTCACTGATTTCTTCTGTCCCCCTTCCACCCCTTTCCCCCACCCCTTCCCCTTCTAAAACCCTTGGGCTGCCACTGTTTCTGACACAAAAAATTGTTACTAAAATTACCTTTCTCTTCAAAATGCATAATGATGGTAGCATGTAATGGTGAAACAGACAAGGAGAGGGTGCGATCTTTTAATTCTAGATCAAGGGCCACTTGGCCAAGATGGGGCTTCCAGATGAGTGTTCTTGTTGCTTTAAGAGCCTGAAAAAGAAAATACCCATTACCAGAGTCAACTTTAGCAAATACTAGAAGATTATTGATTGGACAAAGGAAGACAGAATACATGAAAGGAAGTTTAATATTGTCAAGGAAGCACAAAAAACATAAAATTCATGTGCAACATTTAAAATCCTTAAATGTCACAAATTAATGAATTAAAAGACAACCAGTACAACAACAACAACACAAATCCAATATTTGGGGCACTTATTTCAAAATTAACATGTCTACAAATCTTTTTATTATAAATGTTATTTGTCATGAACAGTAGACAATCAGTGGTGGCAAGTGTCATGTATCTTGCATGATGTACTGTAATGTATAGGTAGTCTGATACAGCTGGACAAGGGCCCTGTTATACAAAGGATGAATAGATAACATCAGGTTTGACTCTACATTGGACACTTCATGCTTACAGTATACAGAAGGGTTCGGCAAACTAGGGGTCACGACCCTTTTGAGGGTCGCGAAAATGTTTTGGAGGGTCGCGAAAAGGATTTGGGAGAGAAAATATTTGCCAACCTCTCATCGACTTGTCAATTTGAGGGTCACCAAAATTACGGAGTAGAAAGCTTGGGCCACCAAGCAAAAAAGTTTGGAGACCCCTGGTATACAGTATAGTATTAGTATGCCTAAATTAAGTTCACTGTTCTCAGCTGAATGGGAAGCAAGAAACAAAAAACACAGCAAATCACCTACAATGACATTTCCACATAGAAGAGAAACTCCATCCACCCCCCAAAAGGTCATTCACTTAAAGAGGATATGGTATTCCCCCAAACCACGGAGTTGCTCAACTCTCTGCCCAAACATATTTAACAACTGCACTTTGATTGACATTCATTCAAACAATATAGTACACTCTGGTTGGTCAACAATGTTTGCACAGTCAGTTGTGCGTTCCCAATTAATTAAGCTCACAAACACTGTGTGCACATGACAATATTGCCTCAAGCAATTTAAACACAGTGCAGGCTACTGTCGCTCTGTCTTGTGAGTGTACTAGACAGGTGTTTTGGCTTAAATTGGAAGTTGGAGGAGGAACTTGAAGTTAACTAAGGGAGAATTTTTACTGTCTGGGGTGTGAGACTAGAGAGTCTTTAAACAAGAAGAAGGCACTTCAAATACAATATCTCTAAATACTGTTTTGCTCTTGAACATGACCTATGCACAGCTCCACATATTTCCTCTTGCACACTGCTATCCCACAAAGCCTAACTCTTGACAACACAGAATTTGACAAGAAAACAAAACTTAGCAGTTGATCTTTTAGACCACACAAAACACAATTTGTAAGCAGAATAGAACACAGAACTTGTCCTTTTAGACACAGTAAACTTGTCAGTCCAGCCTCCCACCTCAATGTTAAGTGTTATATAGGGGTTTCAGTCACGTGACTTTAACCAACTAGACGCAATTTTGAAGGGCAAGATTGCGCATCTTTTATGTTTCGAAGGGCGAGTGTCCATTGTGTCACAGTAGTATCCATGGTTATGCCGTGCGCATAAGTTGTATATTCGCTTACTGCGTGTGTGTTTTGCCCTTCAGTGCCTGGGAATCCATTGCGCGTGACGTTATATGAAATCCCTCTATACTAAGCACTAAGCTGCAATACTTCACAGGCTCGTACAATAAACAAGCTTTTGATCCTCTGAAACATGTCTGACATATCCAGAGGCTTGAAAGACAAGAAAACAAGAAAGAATGATCCCTAGCATGAAGTGTTGTTTTCATAAAATTTACTAAGGAAAAATCCCAGTATTTGATGGTACCGTTGGTACTAGAGGGCAGTATTCCAATACAGTATTTGCTTTCTGCTACACCCTAAGACTCTAAGCACCACTAATACAAACCTCATATGACTTTGTATACTTTTCCAGCTGTGACTCTACTTTACTGTGAAGGACCAACTTCTCTTCTTTCAGGTTTGGCCAAAACTGAGCTGACAAAATCATGGCTTTGAAATCTAAATTCTGTTTGAAGGAAATTAAAAACAAATTATTAGTTGACAAAATAAATTTACATTTGATGATACTTTTTGGCTTGTATACATATCAACTACCTTTGAATATAGACTTAACCAACCATTTACCACCTTGACCACAGAAGTGGCTTATGAAGGTCAGGGGAAGAAGGGATATGTACATGGGCGGCAATCTCGGGGGGACAGGGGAGACATGTCCCCCCAATATTCTTAGTGGGGAGACATAATATCAAATGTCCACCACAATATTTACAGGTATGCAGACATAAAGAAATAGTGTAACCCATATTTTCGATATGGATAACTGTGAAATTAGCCTATTAATTTGCTATTACGCAAATCTAAATTGACTGCCAATGACCACCTCCGCCAGAAGGTCAACAATATGTCTGGTCGGATTGGATACAGGCCAAGAAACAGTCCATAAAAGGTGTGATGGAATTTTCTGAACTTGTGCTTGTGACATACCAGCTTTCCAGATGGAGGAGTCCTTGCTGCAATTTACAGTGAAACGGGGAAAAGAATCGCCAAGTATGGTCTTGAGGCTTTGAGGTTACCCAGAGTGAGGGTACCCCCTAAGCGACTGTCAGGGCCAGCTCCAAGCCACCAACCTGATGATGCGTTATATGGAGGGAAACTTAATATTCAACAGTATATGCAAGAAAATACACATATTTCAGGTGTGCGATCAAGAAGAGTGCTTGAAAAACGAAGAGGTTTACAATATATGCTATTCTGGGATCTTTTAATAAAGCATCCATTCTTTTTTTTCATTCTGTTGTTACTGGAGGGCCTGGAGGCAAAAGGAATCCATGCTGTCAAAATGACAGACTGGCGGGGGGTCTGAACATTTTATTTTAGTGCTAGTGGACTTCCTGTAATGAGCACATATAGATGGTCCTTCTTTTAGTGGTCCAGGGTAGAGCTTATCTAGAATGAAAAACTAATCAGAACACATTTGCAAAAGTCCTCAAGATTCAGCAGGTTTCTAACTTTTCGAAAAGGCCGAGTCTCTCCAGTTTTTTCATCATCCCCGGTCGAAGATATAATTGAAATATAGGATCCCATTTTATGGCAGCTAGAGGAAACTTTAGACAAGAAATATGTGATCTGTGCCCTATAGAATGCACCAAATGGCTTGGCTTTGGACCCCAGTGGGAACCTATGGCGGTCTTCTGCACCCCTGGCCAAGGTGCAAAGCTTTCACGCAAGCAAATGTCCTCCCCCCCCCCCAATAATTTTAACAGATCGCTGCCCCTGGATACATAACAAAGCACCAAAGCCCTGAATTTTCTATGTTCCTATAGTAGGATCTTTAATTAATAAAATGGCTCCTACGTGTCATCTTAATGTTATCTATGAAAAAGAGAAAGGATAAATGTAAAATTACAGCCATGTTCAGGTACTGAGGGCAAATCCCATACATGAAGGACTTGAACAAGTCTACCACAGAAGTGATTTTCTGTCTTTACATATCTTACCTCTTTCTTTTCCCCGTCGGTTTCATCAGTGCCACCACCAGTAACCTCCTCTTCATCCTTTTCTGCCTCTTCTTCTTTCTCCTCTTTATTTTCTTTATCCTCTGAATCTTTTTTAACCCCTTTAGAAGACTTAATATTCATATTACACCTCCTGGAATCTGCCACATCTTTAAGCATCACTTCACAGTGATGGAGTTGCGTCTCCCCAAACCGTAACTTGAGTAATTCTAAATTCCTAACCTCACGATCTGTGTCGAAGTTAAAATGGGTGAGGATGCGGTCGGCCAAAAGACTACGATATTCGTTGACAAACAATTCCCTACTACCATAGATATTTACTAACATGCTAAGAATGTCGGCAGATCTTTTGCTGCTAGGCTTTTGACCTGTTTCAAAATAAACCAGAAAAGTTACTTTTATAGTTAATAAGGCAGATTGGCAACAGGAACAGGACATGTGACAAAGTTTCAATTTAAAGCATCTTATACTGTTATCTTAAATAACATAAAAGTGCTGACATGTACTACTGCATAGCCATAGTAAAGAATTTCTTTGAGGGAGAAAGTAGTTTCCTTGAAATTCATTTGTATTTCCGATATTTTTGTTCAAAGAGGTACAACACAGCAATGTGGTTAGAAATTAAAGATGTTACAGACTCTAGAAAACTCTTAAAACACACAGAGAGACAATCATTTTAAAACAAAGCCCATGCTGTAGGAATCAGCATTTACGTAGTTACAACTTACTGGGATCAGCATCCACAGGATCAGGCTCCCATTTGAAGGGATCCCCCTCTTCTTCACAGTCATCTGACCCTTGACCTTCTTGAATATTCAGTGGATTAGATTTTGCCAGTTCTTCTGCTAGGTCACTGTTTCCTTCTTCAGTCAAACTAGATACAATACATCTCACTGTATCATCTCTGGTTCTAAGTGGATGGAAAATGAGTTACGGAAACAATGTAAATGACATGAACAAAGTGGAAAAAGTTACAGCAAAATGTTCCAATCTACAACAAATTTAAGACAAAAACAAGACATTAGGGTAAATACAGACAGAGGTTCTCTCTTGGGGTATGGGCTGTAATCAGTTAATGACGTAGCATTAACAAGAATGGTTTCTAATTTATTAATCAATTAAAGTAAGATGAAAATTAGTATTTGGAGTAGATGCTTTCCTAAGTTATACAGCTTCAAATGGCAAGAAATCTGCACAAAATAGTGAATACAAGTGAAATTGAAGACTCCCTGCCATCTTGTATAGCCTTTGTTTGCTGTAATATGTCATTTACTCTGCATACCAGTACTGTACTTAAAGGTACTTAAAAGAAATCAGCAGTTTCCTAAACCTTCTTTTGAAACATCCACTATGGCTTACAATTCTCCTCTTATTCCTGATAATTCTTACAAACACCTTTCCCCAAAGTATGTTTTATAACATATATAGTGCATATTTAAGGTAAGCCAAGGACTTACTTTGCATCACATTACTAATGCAGTAACAAACAAAGTCCCATGTTTAAAAAGCACCACATACGAATCAGCATGCCAGGTTATACTAATTCAAATCAGGGAACTACTGTACATTTGCACTTTTGCAGTATAATATGCTTTACAGTTATCACAAAATTCTGAGTTTTGGCATCATGTCAGTTCATGTTGCTTTAAAGTGGACATCGAGGTTGATTGGTGAATTTCAAAAAAAAAAAAAAAAAATCAAACCTGTTGTTTTTCCCTTATTTCTTGATTATTTGCATTTGCCAAACTAAAAATACCTGAATTTCATCATTGACAAACACATGATAGATAATGAGATGAATTAATGATTTAATATGGTTTTCAAAGCACCAGTAGGAATACTATAGACCACATGCATGGCACATTTATTCCAGTACAATGAAAGACTACCACAACACCACAATACAAGGGCTCATTGTTCATTCATACTAAAATTTCCATGGAAGTTATAATTTCTTTTACAGAATCGCCAGAATTACTCTCATTCTCAAAGTACTTCCCTGAAATACCATGAATGAATTCATATAATTCATTGATTTCATGTAATATGTGAAAAATTACAGGTCATGCAACACCATTAGTCAGGCAGTACTAGGAACATTCTTGTAGTACCCTTGTACTATAAATCCCCTTAAACACTCTTGTACCCTTAAAAATCCTTTCAAAATAAAAGTGTATCAACCCAAACTGCTGCTCTATTATGGAATTAATCATGCTGTTCACAAATCTAATTTATCTTGTATTGTACTACAAAATTAGTATCAAATCAAATTTTCCAGTTCTCTCACCTGAGATAGCTTCTAACAGGCTCACAGACTCTTTCTAAAACAACACCTGCTGAATCTAAAACTTGGAGTGCTCTTATGGAAGACACATACTGAGTCAAAATATCAGCAGTATTCACACCTGAAAATAATAAAATTTGGAGGAAACTTGGAGAGAATACTTCAAAAAAACATTATTTATATCAGGATGATCACTTAAGCTGCCTGTTCTACTGAATGATGTTTTGCTCGGGGGTGGGGGGGGGGGGGGAATGTGGGTTAAACTAGAAGGAGGGGAACTCGCATGATGAATTTAAGCAATTTGTATTGAATATGCTGGAGGAGAGGACAGAAAAGAGAAGGAACTGTTTTAAGATTTATTTCAAGGGATGGAGTGGAGTCACTTATTAATTATCTCTACTAGAACAGGACTGCAAACATTATCACACTTTCTTATTTCCATGAAGAATGAAGGTGACTCCTTCCCCTCTTTCTTACATCATCATCTACTGATCTTAGTCAAAAAATGATACAAGATTTCTTACAGTACCTGGATGTAGTAACCTTGTTTCCATGGCAACCCGTAAAGATTGAATCAGGTGGGACCTCAAGTCGGTCTTTCCTAGACATTCTTTAAGATCTTGTAGAGCCGGCTGGCTGTCAGGATATTCTACAATGATGTTAAATAATTCACGAATTCGTAGTTTGGCGTAAGTCTGATACAGGAAGTAAGTCAGACGTTCCTTCCACTTGGAGAGTGTTTTTGATGGAGACTCCCCTAGTGATAATTGAGTTTGGTCACCACTGAAAATTGTCCTTAGCCATCCCATAACTTGATTGCTCAACCACTGTAAAAAGAAGTGAAAACTTTTTTTTTAGTCTAATATTCTTATAATTAAATTTAAACAAAAGTAGTGGCTGATTATTTGAAGTTACAAACGGTTAAAACTGTGAAAGATGATGGTCAATAATGAAATCATAACTTAAAAATTAGGTCACTTTATTACCATTCCACTTGAACAAGATATCTGACATGAGGTGAGGGGAATGGGAGTATGGTGCTTATCTTCTTGCCTTGCCAGCAACCACTTCATCTCTCCCTGACTTGTAATTACATATAGGACAAAATATTAAAGGCTTTAAGAAATTTTTCCCAGCAGTTTTATCACAAACAGTTGGTACCAGTTTCTCTCCTGTATGAGTTTTTCAGCTAGTAACTGTTGAGACCACTTACCAGTGCAGTCTTCATTCATAATAGTTACCTGTTCAAGATCTGCTATGAAAGATTGTTCAAACTCTCCCTTGCACCTCTCCTCAACAAACTGCTCTATTCTGTCATTGATGATAGATGTCACAGCTTCTCCACAAACTCTTTCCAACAGGCCAGAAGCAAACCTAATGGAAAAAGCTTACACTTTTGAATCAAATCTCTACAGTCTTCACATTCATCAACAGGTAAGAGGCAAACCTAATGGAAAAAGCTTACACTTTTGAATCAAATCTCTATAGCCTTCATATTCATCAACAGGCAAGAGGTAAAACTTATGGAAGAAGTTGACACTTTTGGAGCAATGCTTTATGTAATTATTGCCTATACTTTTGTAAACAAAACAATTCTTGCTTGCACTAAACATGTCTTCTCTCCATTTTGGCCTGGTGCTAAGACATAGTGGATATAAACAACATTTAAAGAAACATAGCTTAGCAATTGGAACTTGCAGCTTTTACTTCAAGTAAGGTCACATAAGGTTTACTTTTTGCCAAGCATTTCCACATAAACTCATCTCCAAACTTAAAACAAGCTAGTGCACTGAAAGCTTAAAAATGCTCCATTGGAACCCAACCCTTTGTGTACCTTTCAATGATGCTGTTATGTTACAATGCAATCTGATCACCAAAGAGGAAGCCTTTTAATTTTATTTTATACTACAAATTTTCTTCTGTTGGCTGGTCAGTTCAACCCTTTGAGTATGGAAATTCTCAAACTGGACAGGCAGCTCAGACAATAAACTTATACTAGTAACAGTTGAACAAAGAGATCAGGAAGGATAAAAATCCTCACAGCAATGCCCTGCACAAAGAAGGTGCACCTGTAACTTGCTTGAGAATACTCTTCTTTCTTTGTCCTGGTTACAGAAAAATCCTTCAAATGAATTTTCATGTGCCAATTTTCACAGCTTTAAAAGCTATAAAGCATCTAGATACTTATGATAGTTAAAATATGAAAAACATTTTTATGATCTTTCTTTCAAATACTCACAATTGTTTATTTATCCTGTGAAAATGCCTCATGATATCTTGATTTGAAAACTGGTCTGACTTAATCACATGACCAGATATATTTGCATCCTTTTTTGGAGACAGCACAGTTTCTTCCTCTTCATCAAGAGATTCATCCATATTCATGTCTGAGCTATCACCAGTAGAATTATCCAGAAAACTGCCTCCATCTGAAGGCACTTTGTTCCCATGAAATGCCCAAAATGCTCTCAGGTAAAACTGACGTACACATTTCTGAAAGCTTACTGGCATTTGATAAAGTAGCAGAGCTCTTATTATAGTTTGAACTTTGACCTGAAAACTGTCGGGATCCTCACTTGGCCGTATTTCTTCAAGAGGATCTGTCCTCTCACAAATCTTTTTAGAGATGTTCATATATGGTTGAAGACTTTCAAATAGCTTGTCAGTGGCAGATATAAAGGCCAATAGATCTTCTTCACTCTATAATATGAAATCAAAAGCAAGCATCTTTTTGTGTATATGACACAAACAGTTAAAATTTCCTTAGTCCCCCTCCCTTATTCCCTCAAAGATTGATTATATGTTACTTAATAAACTGGCAAATGCCTGCAATGCACTACTGCAGTACCTTCAGTACTTTGGGGGAAGTCCAAAAAATAAGGAGAAATGACTTCAACCTGAGTTAATTACCTTTAGTCATGTCTGGACAAAAGAGATTAGGACTTGGAAAACTAATATTACATTTCCCAGTATGGTCATGTAACATTCACCAGATTCAAGTTTGTTCAATAGGGCTCAACCTCAAAGTTAACTGATTGTAGCCTTGAGGTACATTAAACAATATACTGAATGGGGACTAGAGTAGCAGCAGCCAACCAAGCTTCAGCACTTTCATAAAAAAAATTACCATAATTTTTCACTTTAGTAGTTAAATAAGTGCATGCAAATTTGAATGGAAGGTTACTTGTAAGCATGACCAGAGGTAGTAAGAAGAATCAGGAGATGAGGAAAGAATCCAACAGTGTTTGTGACAGACACTACAATTTTGATGAAATGGTGAGCATCATGTGCAGTGTCCTTTAAAACTTGGATACTATTTCCATTTCGCACCAAGGGTGGCGCCAGCGGGGGGGCCAGGGGGGCCATGGCCCCCCCGTCGGGGAAGGCTGGCCCCCCCCGTCGGGGAAATTTTTCGGTTTCGTCGGGGAGCTGTTATGTATACGATAAAATATGTAGTCCCCGACAACGCCCAGTCGCCCCGACTATTTACTTCATTTTGGTCTAAATTAGGGCAAATTCTTCAATAAAAACCCCAAATTTTCCAATTTTCTTCTTCAAAGCCCCATTTTTTCAAATTTTTCATGGGAAATGCCGGTAATTTTTTTCAAATTTTTCCAAAAAGAGCCCAAAATTTTCGGCGCGCTTCGCGCACCAAAATTTTCCTTCAAACATCGTTTCGGCACTTTATTTCCTTCATTGAGACTTGGGGTTGCTGGCCCCCCCGTCGGGGAGCTTGGCCCCCCCTGTCGGGGAAATCCTGGCGCCACCCCTGTTTCGCACCTTTTACTTTAACTTTGCATATTATTGACGAGTCCCTCAACATTGTGTTTTTCGTATTGCAGGTGACCATTAAAGAACATGACCCTCTTCAAATTGACCAAGAATTCAAATATCAAGTTTACAGCAAATTGTGTACAGGACATAGCACATCACAGTTTTAAACATAAAATGTGTACAGTAAGGAACATGTGCAGTTTCACATACTATATGAAGGTTCTGAGGTTTTAAAATCCAACAAATCTAGTGGGCATATATCAAAATCAAATCATTCTGAACTTTGATATACAAGAAGACAGCAACACGACCATATTTGTTTACATATGGAAAATATTGATCACCTTATCCTTCTCTGATGTTAGTGGAATCATCTCCCAAAATGAAGGGCCAATCTTCTCTTGTATCTCTCGCCGCAGGATGCTCAGAAACCAGTCTTTGATGTCTGGTAGGTATTCATCCTCCACAGATTGATCAAGTAAAACCTCTAGCTCTGACAGTTCCTCCATCTTTGCGAAATACTGCCAAGACACTGAAAAACTCAACTGGAGAGAGCTGAAGGAAAAGAAGAGTATCACATTAAGGAAATGGTTACTGACAGGACAGGCTTGAGCAAATAAAAGTGTGATACTGTAGAAACTCAAGCAAGGCTTTCTCATAAAATTTTGATTCAATTCTCAATGTGGTTCTTGGGATAATAAGGACATGAATTTACTACAGTTCCAACTAAAAGTTATTAAACTTGAAGCCAGAAAGAATAATGCCATCCCCTCACACTGATGAGCAATGCTTTGTTTTTGATATATTGCTTTGACCACAAAATACACCTGAACAGGGATATTATTTTACTCATTCAAAATGTCAATTTCAAAACATCCCAGTGTCTTGTGGGTGGAGCTGGCATGACGGTTGAGTGTACTGCCTTGCATTTTAAAGGTTCTGGAACCACTTGCAAATTTTCTGGTGTGGCTCAAATTTGCTTAGCACAGTTATCTGCTGTCACACTGAGGAAATTACACTGGTGAATTCCAATTGGGCGTATGGTGGTTTATCTGAAGAAACTGTCGAATTCTGGTTCAGCAGAGCAGGGATTCTCCATCCCTTTCAGCCTCTGGCATGTGGTTACAGACTGGCAATACACTCGCATCTGTCTGATGGGGACCTTAAATCAAGGTCCCTGTAGCAGAATTGGGAGCAATTCGAACACCCTTACCTAGTAACCCTCTGAGCACCAGGTGAAACTATGAGGCGGCTAATTCTGCCAGTGTTCATCCATGATCGATCTGATGAAGGGTCCTTGATGAGCCCAAGCAGCTTCCTGACCATGAAACAAAACCATGAATCTCTCATGCAATCACATCTCAAAAGTATAACAGTCTGGAGGCAAAAAACATGTCTTTATGCTACAGAAGTACAAAACTTTATGGGTAAATGTGCTGCAATGATTTTACCTGTGTTAAGTTGCTTCAAGTTAACTTTGGGCTGAAAATGTGATAAATTCATCTGCAATTAATATCTTGAGGACCACACAAATGAACAAGAGCCCAATGGGCACTGTGGTTCCTTGCTGAATGTAATGAAACTGAGCCAACTACTGAATGAAGCAGTATTTCTGTTGATTCACAAAATCTGCTCTGTAGACAATGCACATCTTGTGTTAACACATTCAAACATAAATAAATTGTTCTGAAGAAATACAGCCTACAGGCACTTCAGGGGATATCAACACAGACAGTATACAGTTACAATTTGTTTTATTCAATTAAGCAATCACAATTCATGCATGCTCAATGGTATCTGATCCAAATGATCAGTAACTTGGTTCTCTTTATAAAACTAACAACCCATAGTAGCATTTAATTAATCAATTCTAATTTCCAATTCCTGCAAGCTCACATGTCCTAATCTAAGGACAAATGTTGTCTGTCTAGGGAACTTTCACAACAGTCCTCTGCTTTGTGGGCAGAGAATCTTCTGCAATATTAAAAAGTAGTACTTTATGCACGTTTTCATAATGGCAGGATTATGGATTAAAATCATAATACCATAATTTCAATTAAAATTGAGATACTTGGCATCTCTGAAAGATGTCCCACATCTTTCAGTCAATGATACAGTTTTGTGCTTATATTTTTTGACTTTAGGAATTCTTGGGAATTTGCTTTTCGGCATCTGGTGATTTCAACTCTGACATCCAACAAATCTCATATGGGTTTTCTGCTAGATTTAATGCAACACCTCAAAGCAAAAATCTATTCAAGCCTCCTACACTGAGATATAGAGTTGAAAAGGTTTGCAGAGTTTGACCTCCAGTGACCCCAGGTGACCTTTGGTCTCCACCAAAATTTTTTCCCCACCATAAGGCATCCACTAAGTATGAAATTTATCCAAGCTACCTACCTTGAGATATTGTGCTAACAACAAGGGAAATCAGTTTTTGACCCTTGGTGACCCCAGATGACCTTTGACCTCCACCCAAAACTGTATGGCACAGCTTCTCACTATGGTGGATCTATATACCAAGTATGAAATCTATCCAAGATTTTTTCCTTGAGATATTGCGTTAACAAGGTTTTCAGTATTTGACTCTCAGTGACCCCAAATGACCTCAAAAAAGTAGGGGATTTATTACTGCTAAACCCTGAGTCCAAATTGTTGCTGTCTTTGGCCAAAGTTACAAGTGGGTTCATGGGGACAAAAGCTTGCTTCAAGTCTCCTATAAGGTGCAATTTGAAGGGTTTAAAGGCTATTTATATTGGTAAGTTCAAACATTGCTGCAAAAGTGTCCTCTTCTTAAGTAAGAAACCAAAATATTGACAATTTTTTATATTTTTATGGAAATTAAAAGGAGAGGATTATACCCTCCTTCTGGAAAGGGGGGGACAAATCTCCCCTCCCCCCCCCTTGACAGAAACCCTGCTTTGGCTGTGTCAAAAATTTGTACACTCTGCACAAGGGCAGTGATGGAATGTACCTGAAACACAGCTCTGCTCAAGAACTAGAATGTAACATTCGTAAGGTATTAAATTCAATGAAATGTATGTTTTTCTCAAAAAACAGTGCATGATGGAAATCTGTGATGCCATCTTTGCACACATATTTAAGACATAATTCTGTATTTCTTTATGATGTTCAGATGTTGACAACTGTGTGGAAACTGACAACTGTGTGGAAAGGTTTGCTGTACCCCACATATATGGTTAGCACCTTTGTCAGGTGTAAAAATGAGTCATTCTCAATGATAATATGGAAAGGGGTGGGAGGAGAGGGGTCCTCTCCTCTCCCAAAACTTGGGTTATGAGTATGTACATAAGATGTCAAATTGCATAATTTTTTTAATGATTTGACCAGAGGGCAGTTCCAAGCGTTATACCGTGACATTTAGAAGACTTTTCCAAGATTGAAGTAGCTCTATCATACATACCTTATTATAAATCACTGAGCAAATGACACAACATAATAGCTGAAGCTATGGCCTCTTTTAATAATGTGAAATTTTTTTGAATGATTTTATGTATTAGTGAAATATGGATAATAAATCATGGATGTTATACCGTGACATAAAATGGACATGACTTTTTAACCTAAAAATGCATTCTCAAAACTCTGTGAAGTTTCAAAAGTTGTCAAGTTGGAAATACTTTTGTCATTTTCTGTAATGTCTTAGCTACATTATGACACCAAACATGTGATGATTGATTAATTGATTAGTTATGTAATGAAAATTGAACAAAGGAAGTGTTATACCGTGACTGTTATACCGTGACAAATGAAACTCCCACACAAAGTCAATGTAAATTGTAAAACTATGGCACAGATGGAAATGATTGAATTATTTTATGTACCAGTGGCCTTGGTGGTCCAAAGTTTCTCCCAACTTTCTGATGATACCCTATAATGAATGTTTACTCATTCCTTATGCAAAAACTTAGGATTTCTTGAATTTTATGAGATTAAAAACAAAATTAGCACAGTGTTATACCGTGACAAGACAACACATCAGTCAGTGAAAGTTTACTTTTAATTGTATCTTAGCCATACCTGCTTTTGAAAATTTCAAATATTAGCATGTGAAAATACATGAACTTTATGCAAATGACATCACACACCTTTATATACTCTCTTCTCTTCAACATGATACACACTGCTTTGTACAGTGTGTAAAAAAATATTTTGTGCTTCCAAGTTAAAATCTGAACTGACACCATACTGTCCCACCTACAGTGTCTCAATGGGCCCTTTCACTCGGCCAATTCATTGATCCAGGCAGTTTCCTGATTGTATGAATATGTGTACAAGTAATCACACCTGTATGGCTTACACCAGCTTGAGAAAAAACTTAGCTGCACATTGAATTTGTTGTGCACCTTTTCATATTTATTAGGTGGATACATGTTTATTAAAACCTGAGCTGAGAGAACTTTTGGACAACAGTACTATGACAAATTAATAACATAAACTTGTGAACACTCCAATCAATGTGTAATAACTCAAGGGGTGTCCCACACACAATTACAAGTAAATAACAAAAGAAAAACATGTCCAATCATTTACTTTGTAACCACAGGAAGCTGGATTTCCAAAATCTGCATGCAAGTTAATGGAATGTCACGGTATAACGTTATACCGTGACAAACTTTAATTAGTGATAATTAATTAAAGGGAAATAGACAAACTTCAACTCTGCATGTGCTTGAAGGGTATTGATGTTCCAGATTTGCAAACAAAAAAACACTGCAATTTATTGTCTGCTAAACGAATAATTGGAAAAAATATCAGTATTCACCGTTATACCCTGACAGATTTTCAGCAAATTTAATTTAGGTCAATGAACTGTAACAAATTATTTTACACCAAAAATGTGGCTATTATGTTAGTCCCTGGAGTTGTAAAATCACATACCAACCAGGGTTGTTGATTTTTTGATTTTTTTTAAAAAAATAAAAAAAAAATCAGATTTTTTTTATTAAAATCAGATTTTTTTGATTTTTTTATATTCTGTAAATCCTCAACACAATTTGTTTGCAAATGTTTTTGAAATCTCTGTTCTGGCAGTTACACTGACTTATGTCATCAAAAGCCCAATATTTCCCCTTGTCCCTTGTCCCATAAATGGACCGCAAACTATTTGACTGTTGTGGTGTATTAAGATGCAAGGCTGTGTCAGTTCTATTGTTAAGCACTGTGGGGCCTGTTTGTATACAAAGAGCTTAGTGGTCCAGCCGGGTATCTGCCTCTATACACAGGAAATACATTCATAACACCCATAAGTTGATTGGGGATTAGGTTCTTGTATTCCTTACAATGTTTGTTTACACTTGACTCAGTGGATTAATTTATAAGTGTTACCCTCTTTTTCAATGTTTAGACTCATCTAGGGAGGTTTATTGTACACATCAGTGTTACAGTTCAGTTCAGTATCACATACTTCATAGTGCATAGCAGGTCCAGTATATTTTCACCCCTAATTTCAACTGAGTTACAACAGTTAACTTTCATGAAGGAATCAAAGAAGAAAACTTGTGCATGTTAAGAAGTTGCTCTCTGCTGTGGCTGCATCTTCAGGTGTCAGAGAGGGTCTTCAGCCTCATATGGATCTGGTGCAGTCTAAAGAGAAATAGACTCGGCACACACAAGGATTGCAAAAACTTGTCTTCTTAGTTAAGGCTTATTGAACATGAAAATGGATTCACTGCACATGAATGTGAACCTTTTGATAAACAAGTCTCCGAGTAGTACACATGTTCGTTTTTGTGTTTGGAAAACACATTTTTTCCCATTTTATAGAAATAATGGATTTGTTTTAAGTGAGGAAAGACACACTGCAAAGGCAAATGCTGCTTGTGAGAAATTAAGTGACTCGCTCTTTTTAAGCTACAGTGTTCTTACAAATTTTTGAGGAGAAACTTTGAGAATGAAAAACAGAATCACAATTGTTTCTTTCTTCACTGTTAATCACTAAATCAAGACTTTTGTCTGCTATCCTAAGCCTATTAATACAGGATTAATGTGCACCATAATCGGATCTTTATACAAATTAAATAAAAACAAACATTAGATTCGTCAACTTGTACTGAGTTTGAAGTTTTTTCAATGCCAAAATAATGAATTTTATTCATATACAGTAACGCAAGTGTATGATTTGAGTAAACCAGGGAGTTGTAACAAAAAACCTTGGATGTAAGTATGGTTGACAAAAAATGTTGTGCAGGAGGTACAACTTGTGCTAAAATCATCTGAAAGTGTGTAATTTTGTCAAAATTAGTTGGTCCCAATGGTTGTATTGATTTTATTCCAATTTTTCCATCCAAAAAATTTAAAAAATATAATAAAGGTGATTTAAATCAGTGATTTTTTAAAAAAATCATTTGATTTGTAATCGCGATTTTAATCGCTGATTTTAAATCCCAGTGTGATTTTACATCAAACCAACCCTGATTACAACCTAAGTTTCATAACTCTTTTTGGTTCGATTGATCCATGTAAATAACAACAATCTCTTCCAAGTATTTTCTGATATTATTTTTGTTATTAACATTTTGTACTAATTAAAGTATGCAAATTTTGATGAATGAAGTATAATGAAACCAATTTTTATGCCAATTATGAAAATTTAAATTCTATAGCTTCAATGTTGATACCACCAAATTTGTAAAACGACTAGATGAATTTGAAATTTGGGGAGTCATGGTCCTGTTTTGCTTGTGAACTGCTCACAGTGTCAGGCTTCAAAATGGTCCATTCACTTAAATATAGGAGGTTTTATAGGAAGGATTTACTGATGAATATATAGGGTTTTATAGGATTTTTCAAGGAGAATATAGAGTAAAATATGAGGAATGTCAAACACTAGTGGTTGAAGTTCGAATATCTTCAAAATTCCTCAAAGTTGTGCATGGGGGAAAACACAGTACCTTAGGAAAACATAATAAAACTAGACTGTTTTAAATGGATACAAATGTGGATTAACAGTATCACACGTGTGTGGGCCAATGTAAGCAGAACAGTGTGGTTCTACCATCCCAAAAAAAAAAAACAATTTTTTTTGAAATTAAGAAAACCACCTAAATATTTTCGGTGGGAGGGAATGGGTAAATCATTTGACGGTCGTGTTATTTGCACTATTGTGACACTGGAATAAAGTATCCATAAATGTTATATTTGTGCATACCAAAACGGGCGACCAAAAATAAGCAATATTAGAAGGTTGAGAACCACGGAATGTGACCATCATGGTGCTTTGAATGGATGGGTAGTTAATGTGGACAATGAACTGTTGCAAATGTCCTAAAGTACACAAGCAGAATTCATCTCAGCTCCAATAGTAATGAGGTTGAGGTGAGGAAATTTTTGAATTTTTTGCTGCTTAAATAACAGGAAATGGTCTCTTAATACATTTTTCTAAGAGAGCAAAACTTTACAACTAGTATTCGATAGTCAATATTGAAATGCCACTGAAAAATGCCTTTAATATTTTGTACTCTGTTCTTTGTTTGATATATGGAATAGACCTTATGCATATGATGTCACAGAACAAAAAGTATCCCATTCCCCTCCAATAGAGGCAAGCATGTATCATTGCAACTTACACCAACAAATGCACACAGCAGTTTGTGCACCAGGACATATGCCCATAAGTCCACTTAAAGTCTTAAGTTACACGCGTGAAATCTACACTATGTGCTTTATTGTTTGCATCCAAATTGAGTCGCCATGTCAATGACACAATGCCATACCTTAAGGGTACTGTAAACACTAACACAATGCATAAACAAAACATCCAGTAATAGAGGGGGTTCTGCAAACATTTCAATGCTTTTGTTTGTGTTTTACATGATGATTTTTCATTTATTAAAGCAAAAAATGTTCTACAATTGAAAATTACCATTCTTATATGCTTTCTAGTATGGAAATTCAAATTCAGATGGCTTTTAGTAAGCACTGCAAAATCAGAGGAAGGATGGCCAATACTGTAGTACTGTATACCTCCCACACCCCTGTCACACATAAAGCAATGCTCATAGGGTGTCACATTTTAAAGTTATGGTAACAATGCAGGGGTGGCACCAGGATTTGCCCAAAAAGGGGTCCAAGCTCCCTAACAAGGGGGTGGGGCAGCAACCCAAAGTCCTTACAAAGGCAAAAGGTTGCCAAAAATTTGGATTTTTATTAGAGAAAATTTCTAAGACTTTTATTAAAGAAAATGTGGATTTTTACTGAAGAATAATTTGAAAAATTCAAGGTTTTATTGAGGAAAATTGGAAAATGTGGGGTTTTTATTTTAGAATCTGCCCTTCCTATGAGCAATATCAAGCAGATCATTGAGACAACTGACTGTCATTGGAATTACATACATACTTTATCATGTACTTTATGGAAAATTTGTCACCGGGGGGGGGGGGGGGGGGTACGGTCCCAACAGGGAACCCATGTCCCGCCCCCCACTGGCACTTTCCTGTAAGGTGTAGTTAACAGAACTCCAAGTTAAAGGGTGAGCATTAAATGAACTTCCAAATTAATGTTCACAGTGTCAATTAAGGGCCAGATATTAGACAGATATACTGTACTTCCCTGTTTATTCTGAACAAATTTCAATGCATGCTTGGTTCCCATACAGTACTGTACACACCACAAGCTTTCTGCACCAAATCTTTTCTCCACAAGAATAATTTGACAATGCCATAAAACTGTCAAAACACATTGTTTAATCACTACCAAACCTAATGATGTCATGCTCTGTTCAATTAAACACACACAGTTTGGGCAATTCACACACATGGATGAACAAAGTCAGGAATCTGGGAAGTGCCTTGCTGGGAAATTGTGGTATGTAGTGGGAAATTATGGCAATTAATGGGGAGGTTTGCTTTTCTTTCTTTATTTTGGTTCCTTTTTTTGCACGTGTCAAAAATTGTAGGTATTTTGACTTGCTTACTGGGCATTTTTTCCAGCCCTGTTCACGCAATTCCTATGTTCATTCATTTTTTTTTTTTTTACTTAGCCAAGGTATGGAGTCAAAGAAAACTTTGAAGTCAAATGACAAATAAGCATTTTTTCAAAGTGTAATACATTTCAAATCTAAAATATTACTTGATGTGTTCTTCAAGGCAAACAATGCTTAACTAAACTTAATTCAACATCTGTTGTCCTTGTTTTAGTTTCTATGTGAAGAATTGTATTTTGTAATGCACTTAGTCTATTGAACTGTGCTGTTTTTTCAAATTATGCCAAGTTTCAGATTCATATACATTCAAAATATCAAGTTTGCTTCCATTTACTAATATCAATATGTTTTTTTGACAGGGTTTTCTTATTTCTCATTTGTGATTGTTAAGACCATACCGTGGTCTTAGTCAGCCATGTAAAATACTAATGAACTAATAGAACAGCATTAGATTTTATTCTCCCACAGTTCTGACACAAAGAACCAACTTAAAGTTAAACATACGTAAACGGGGGGGGGGGGGGGGGGTTAAAGTTAGAGAATTTAAAGCAAAACTGTTAATGAAAGCCTACACTTGATTTACTGGTTCTGAAAAAGATGCGCAATACAACAGTTCTGAATATAATCTCATTTGAAAATTTGAGAGCTTGAACAAATAAATGATTCTTTAGCTATGAAGCAGAGCACTTTCTTTCCATGAGGTTAGGTTAGGTCAGATGAGGTTTAACGGCCCAGTTTCCAACCAATTGGTTCAAGTCGGGCTGGCCATGGCCTTTTTCCAGTTGTGGCTCACTGGCTTGTTTTCCCTTCCTCCATTGCTTATGTGGAGCATCACGCACAACGTGAGAACCTTACTTTGTAGAAAGGAATAGTCTGAAAAAGATTAACTCATACTGAGACCATGGGACTACAGTTTTCCAGCCACATACAGTACAAACATCATGCAACTTAGGTCAGTCCTTTTTAAATTTTCAGACATTCTACTGGAGAGATTTTCATTTTATTTTTACAAACATTCAAAACAGTAAACTCAGCTGGCTAAAAGAGCTAATCTCCCCCACAGCCTTTTAAAAAGCATAAAACCATTAAAATACACAAAAGGTCAGATCAGGCAAAGGAAATGGGTGCAGAAAACACAAGACACTTAAGACTAAAGATGCGAAGTTGGGCAAATTATGCTTGTTAAGTTTCTGAGACAATGACCATAGAATACAAACTGTGAATAAGGAAGTTAGTATACTACTTTTTACATGCTTAAACTGATCACCTTTAAATACATATAGTGCTGTTGTCAATAACACTCTTTGAAGGGCCTCTAAGCTCACCCCAGACAGTAACAATTCTCCCAACTAACCTAACTTCTAGCCCCACCTCCAATTTAAACACAGACAACTGTTTTTTAGTAGAACACTTCCAAGATGGGGCCACAGTAGCCTGCACTGCAGAGTTTCAATTGCTAGAGGCAATATTGAAAAACAAAATGTGTGATTGTGAGCCTAATAGTTGCTCACAAAAGAAATGAAAATTTTCACTCAGCAGTGTCAGCCTGTCAGGCATAAACAAATACCATAGCATTCTTTTTCATTAGATGGGTAAAAGAAGGGCTTTCTTGACAATTTCTTTATATATCAAACATTTTTACAATGGCCTACACATACAGAAACCACATGCTGGCTGACAAATAGTATGAAAAAATTGATTAGCATTCATTGCTAATCAATGAATGTTCCCATTCAATTCCAGTTAGAACTTTGTTAAAATCAATGGTTTAAACACACACTTTTTCAAAGCTATGATTAAATTGAATCACAAAGTTCTGAGGAATCTCGTGTTACCAACGGCAATGCAAACCTATTTCACTCCTTGATGTAATACATACAACAGTATCATATTAATCTAGCCTATATAAGGTTGAACTGTTCCTCAATCCAGGTCTTCAAGGCAATTTTATAGCTAAGTAAAACAAAGACATATTTTTATGAAGTTGTGAGGTGCCAAATTTTCAGAAATGGCTTCCCAAAGACTGTGTCAATCTTGATAACATATAATATGACTAGTCCTTTCTCTAACAAAATGAAGCACAATGGCCTCTTAAATTCTACTCACTCCACTTCATCTCATTTCCTGCTTTCCTACTTCCCCCTGCTCTCCTTAAACTTTAATACTGCCCCACAAAAATCTTGATGCTCAAACCAACTTCCGAACTTGGGCTAACTTTTTGTCTTTTCTTTTTCATTTTCATCAACTTTTAATTCAAAAAGAAATGAAATTATGGAGAAAATTTGTGAAATTAGATGCTGTTAAAGTTCAATTTGAATGATCAATGTAGTAAAGTTCTGCTAAAGTACTGTATGTTGTGAGAGGAAGCCATGTACAATATAAATGCAGCTTGTGAAAAACTTCAGTGCAAGTTCCATGCTTGTTTGGAATCATTTCAATTGTTAAAAATTTCCTGCTTCTTCAAAGTTATTTGTGTCACCTGAAGATAGGACAGGGTTAGGAATAGCTTATCTCAATGACATGTTTCAGTATACTTTTGAATAACTAACCAAGGTCTATTCACTTACAATCAAAGAAGGGCAAACACTCCTCTATGTGAATAATTCCACCTCGGTATGTAATTTGCCTTGTAGGCTATATGCATAAAAGCTTTCATTCCAACCTAGTACAGTCAATATTACCAATTTAAGTTCCATGAATTCAATAATTCAGAAAATATTTTTATAAGAATCTTGATATTTCAAGATCCCCAAAAGGGTGAATGACATTCCAAACTTTCAGGGGCAGAAAGTACTGCTGTATGGGGGAGAAAGTAACAGGGTGGGAAGTAACTGACCTCCTAGTCTGGTACTCCAGTAAGGCTGAGGTTCTACATTTCAGTAGGTCAATTTTACCACTAATGGTCCATGAATTTTTCAATTCAAAAAGGGTATTCTGTTCCTATGATTCTTGTTACTTCTTGGTTCCCAAAACAGTGAAAACAGCTCAAAGATTTTATGGGCAGAAAGGGTCACCTTTTGAGCTGTAAAGTAACAGGGGAAGAAAGTAACCTGTCCCAAAGGTGAGCAAGCCCCTTCCCTAACATTTCCCTTCATCCTGGGTGCATTCCATACACAGAATTCTAAAGATCCATTTTGTAGACAAAAGGAATCTCTTGGCATGGCTCTGTGAGGAGTCATTCGATGTGGCCAGGGTGCATTCCATGAAATCCAATCTGAAGATCTTCAGTGTGGAGTTGGCATTTGCCTTATGTTTTCTATTGTTTTTCTTGGCGTAACTTTGGCGTGGGCCTGACATGGAATCGGAATGCACTGTGGGATGTGGCGTACCTATTTGTACTACAAAGTAGGCGTAAGTTTAAACCAGGGCAAACTGGCAATGGGGCAAAATGACCTGGTACCTGTACAACATAGGCTATGCAGTGGCCCTGCCAGGGTTTGGTGATTGGGGGGTAGAATAGATGATGTCATAATGCCACCTCAGTTTTCCCCAAAGTCTGCTTAAATTGTACCATTTTTGTGAGCCCCTGCGATTGTACACAGCAGTGTGGAATCCTTTTTGTCACTACATAAAGGTACTGTCCTGGGGGCGGGATCTAGGGGGAGGGGGCCCCCTTCCCTCCCCTTTGCAAAATTTTTTTTAATTTAAGGTTGCCTAGATGTAAAAATGGTGCTATCTTTGGGGTATTTTTGGAACTGATCATATATGAAGTGGAAAATGTCCTTATTTAGTGGATTCTAATTTTTGGTTTTGGTTAGGAGAAAGAGGAGAGTGTGTGCCCCCTACGATGTTATACAGCACAGTGGAATCCTTTTTGTCACTACATAAAGGTACCATCCTGGGGGAAAGGTCTAAGGGGAGGGATGTCCCCCTCCCCTTTGAGAAATTTTTGTTAATTTAAGGTTGCTTAGATGCAAAATGGTGCTATCTTTATGATATTTTTGGAACTGATCATATGGCTGGAAAATATTCATAACTGAGTGAATTCTAAATTTTGGTTAGGTTAAAGAGGAGAGTGTGTTGTCTTAGAGAAGGGTATCTTGTCAACAAACCTCCCCAAGCCCCCTTACGGCTACAGGCTTTAACGCCCTCTATTCAGGGAAAGTTTTTTACGAAAAAGTACGAGGGTGGAGTCCAAGGAAACATTCTTGGATGACTACGAAAATTTTCGTTTGTCTCATTGTGCATTATAAAAGGGTATCTAATACCAGGGAGCTGTTATTTGGATGGAGACAGATCGCTTTGAAGTGAGGTTTGTACCGCCAAGGTCACTCAGTAATCCATCGCTTGTATCGTTCTTGACATTTCTGTAAGACTTACACTGGATTAGGAAGTTAACACAAAAGGGATTTGTCGTCTGCTAAATCTACAGTAAGACTGAGGGTTTTCCTCCACTGCCACCGCATTGCCAGTCGTCAAGGAAAATAAAAAATGTTGCATCTTTCGACGCTCGGCGATGCGCATGACAGTATATCAGTTAGGTTTTATGTTGAAATATGAACAAGAATCTATATCTGGTTATTTCAGGAAACTTCCGGAAACTTTTCATATTGTTGTAACAAAAGCTAGACTTATACCTCGTCAACTCATTTGCATACGGTATCTTGTATGGGAACCGGCTAACTGCATTCTTTTAAGTTCAACTGAACAGCCGTTTCGAGTTTATTAACACCTGCTCTAAACATGTTGGCGGCGCAAACCTACACATCAAAGTATTGTTCTGCGCAGGCCACTTGTTAAAGGATTACGTGACTTGAATGATATCGCAAGGTGAGTGCCATCAAATTGGAGCCACCAAACAAAGGAAAAAATGCCTTTGCTCCAAATAAACGGCTTATCGTTGGTAATCTTCCCTCGATTTAGTGGGTCTTAAAGTATTAGCATAAATTAAACTTTACGTTCTATCTCCATCCAAATAACAGCTCCCTGCTAATACTGACAGACACTGGTATAGGTATAGGTAAAGCAAAATGGGTTAAGGACTAAAAGGTGCATTTCAGAATGTTTTTTTCTCGTAAGCGTATTATTAATAACCATCTATACCAGTAGAGGCTGTGCGTGAAGGTCGGTTAGAATTTTTGAAAAAAGTACAACGGTAAATACACGCGCTTTCAACCTTCAACATCATGCTACAAATTAGATTGAAAGATCCCATAGGCCCCTACAGATGTTGGGGATGGACTTCTGTTTTTCGGAAAAGTGTTGTGATCAGAATAGTTGCATGTGTTATAACCTTAATAATGGTCATGAATGAGTTGGAGTAAAAACTGTGACGAATGCCCGCGAAGCACGCCGAAAATTTTCTTTAAATAAGATAACCATGACAAAACCTGCATTCATGCTCTGCATCTACACACTTTCAATTCCCCAACAAACCTATTTGCCAATCACAAAGCCAGTCTGATTTTACCTGAGAATTCATAAACAGGTTTCAGCTTTTGTTGCTGTGCTTCTGCGGGAGTTGCTGTTGGAAATTACTGATAATCAGGACAATATTGAGGTAAGGTTTGAAGCGCGTGAAAATTTTGAAAGTTTGCGAAGGATTTGCGATAATGCTGATAGGCCCTAGTTTGAGAACCATTTGTGATAGAAAATGGTTACAATAGATCCATCACTCGGTCGAAAACACACCTCACCCTACCCCATACAAAAATCTATAGCTGAAATGCCTTTTGGGGATCATTTTAAAATTTTTAAAAAACGTTCCCCCCCCCCCCCCCATGCTCCCGTGCCACTGGGCTATGTACACACAGAACAGGTCTACATTTTGACTAACAGAGTTTCTGTAGATGGAAGCAAGCTACCTTTGGTGCATGCATTCTGCATGTGGATGTGATCGGGATAGTTTGCTGGACATACCACTATATGCACAAACCACTTACTGCATTGCTGTATCATTAGTAGCTTGTGTCCTTCAACTACGTTTGGTGCACATACTGACTGCGGAAACTTGATGTGTACATCGCTTGCTCGTGAGTGCCATTATGAAAACTTTGTGCAAAGATTATTCTGCCTAATTTAGCGATCGCTTGCAACACTCATCTGGCACTAGGCCTATTTATTGTGCCAGACAAACTTCATTGTGCCCTTTTTCTGGTGCAGCCAGAGCAGTTTCTGGTGCTTTTGTGCCAAAGCCCAGTTCAAATTTAGAGCCGTTGGCCTGCTTTGAGATTTCCTGTACAAGGAGCCATTCGTCCCCAAAACCCACTGACCTCTTAAACTGTGCGTCCTGCATCATTTTGCATGTATTTCACTCGAGGTCTTGGGTTATTGCAAGCCCTGCTTACCTTAAGTTTTAGCCTGGGCCTTCTTTAAAATGAAAGTTAAAAAAAAACACATGATCACCAGAGCTAACTCACTCCTGTGGATAGGTCTTAGCCTAGGCTACAACTGTAGGCTAGCCTTAAATGGTTTAGCATGTAAGTTATTCTTACCTTGCTCTTATTGTATTGGCCAATTCTACTTCATCAGGGAGCTGTTATTTGGAAGAAGATTTAATGCAAAGTTTAATTTATGCTTATACTCTAAGACCCATTCATTTCCAGGGAGATTATTAATGATAAGCTACTTATTCTGTTGATGGGGAATTCCTTCTTTTATTCCTTGGCTTCAACTTGATATCATCATCATCATCATCATCATCATCATCATCATCATCATCATCATCATCATCATCATCATCATCATCATCATCATCATCATCATCATCATCATCATCATCATCATCATCATCATCATCATCATCATCATCATCATCATCATCATCATCATCATCATCATCATCATCATCATCATCATCATCATCATCATCATCATCATCATCATCATCATCATCATCATCATCATCATCATCTTCAACTTCATCATTATCACCATCACCATCATCATCATCATCATCATCATCATCATCATCTTCAACATCATTTTCATCACCATCACCACCATCATCAATCATCATCATCATCACATCATCCATCATCATCATCCATCATCATCATCATCATCCATCATCATCATCATCATCATCATCATCATCATCATCATCATCATCATCATCATCATCATCATCATCATCATCATCATCATCATCATCATCATCATCATCATCATCATCATCATCATCATCATCATCATCATCATCATCAGCATCATCATCATCATCATCATCATCATCATCATCATCATCATCATCATCATCATCATCATCATCATCATCATCATCATCATCATCATACTCATCATCATCATCATCATCATCATCATCATCATCATCATCATCATCATCATCATCATCATCATCATCATCATCATCATCATCATCATCATCATCATCATCATCATCATCATCATCATCATCATCATCATCATCATCATCATCATCATCATCATCATCATCATCATCATCATCATCATCATCATCATCATCATCATCATCATCATCATCATCATCATCATCATCATCATCATCATCATCATCATCATCATCATCATCATCATCATCATCATCATCATCATCATCATCATCATCATCATCATCATCATCATCGAAAGACGTTGTTGGCCAGCAGGGTTTGCATTTTACGCCGAAACGGGCCTTTTTTACACCGGCAAAAATTTTACTTACGACCAAAAATACAGTTCAGTCGTAAATATAAATTTTGACTTGCCCATTTTTACAACAGAAAATTCAACTCACTGAACACTCACCTGCTGAATTATAATATTGTTCACACTACGCATTCCACTAGTTTACCGTAACGATAAAAACCCTAAAACCGGTAGCAGTCGCATTGAGGGCAGCTGATCTACTGCGCTGCTTTACATGGGTTATTCTAGACTAGTGCTATAGTAGACTAACGTTAGACTGACGAGTGCTCACAACAAATTCTTCGTAAAACGTGTGCGCAGTCTGTAATACTGGGCTGCCCTGGATACAAGTGATACAACATACAATGCATGCATACTGTATGTACACTTAATGGAAATACATTTGTCATTGTGTGTAATCTAATATTGCTAACGTTAGGTAAAGCTACACCTGTTGCTGGATGATACACGGAGTATGTTGGATATTTTCAGCTAAATTTCTCTTTGAGGGAAGTGAAAATAATTTTTATTATCCAAGGATCATTTCTCATCATAAAAGACAGATCGCTATTAAATTATTTGGTTCACACTTGAATTTATTGATAAGTTGCGCTAACGTTGTTGTAGGCTATAGCCTACAGGCTAGGCTAGGCTAGGCCTAGGCTAACGTTGCCATTTACGGCTTATCGTGGTACACATTGTATATTTAATCATTTACGCCAGAAATTTTAAAAATTACGACGCGAAATTTTGAATGGTCGTAAAAAAGAAAATACTATCATGAAAAATTACGACTACTTTTTCAGAGAAACACAAACCCTGTTGGCCATAGCCATTTCATCCGTAATAATTGGTTAGCTGTCATGTCCGCCTTTTAGTCAAAATAAAACTCGCTTTGTTTTATTCGATATCAATATGTTAGCAACTTTATTAAGGTCTAGTAATCCTATCACAATTGGCTTACTCAGGACAATGCTTTGATGAGTAGGTTTACACCATCACCAATTTAGGGGCAGGTGTTTCAAAACTCGAAATGACTGTTTCATTGAAATAAATCAATGAGGTCTTGCCCTTCCTATAGAATGAACGTCACGCAAATGAGCTGAACCAGATTGGAAAGCAGTGCTCTAGCTTCGCTGTTTCACAGGGGCGGCCCGCCCCGCCCCTCTTTTCGCCCGCCCTGCCCCTTCTCTTGACTTCCTATCCCCGCCCTGCCCCTTCTTTCAGCCGCCCTTGTAATTTTCCGCTCTGCACTGCGCCAAATTATTAAAACGGAACAGACAAGACAGCTGAACACGTTTATATGTCAGTGGTTATGCTTACTATAGAAACGTACAGCGTGTTCTTCACATTGCAATCTATTATCGAAGCACCATGCATTGACCTGCGATCCCAAAGTTGTTTGTTCAGCTTGTAGATATGGAATACGACAATGTTGTGTGTCAGAAGCGCGGAGATCCGCTACGCAGGCTAATTCAACGACCAGCCTTTAAAAATTCCCTACACATACAGTGTGGAAAAACGCTCGCATTTGAGCGAACTCTCTCACGTGCTGTACGTACTGTAGGTTAGCGGCTGTTGTCCTGAACTCCAGTCTCTCAACTGCACCTGCGCAAATCATACCGCTGTTCGCGGTACGCCAGACTCAGCATCTTATATTTAGGAAAAGTTTCTCGCATACAGGTGTATTTATGGCATAATTTAGTAAAGTTATCTACGCGATTTTCTGGGAAAAGGTTGCAAGAAGCTAAGCGAGGTCTATACAGTATGCACTGGCTTGACATGAAGTAGTGAAGTTGGGCGGGCGGGTTTCGTAAACCAGTTCAGTGTTTATAAAGCTTGCAGCTATGCTCGCGGACTACAACCAACCAATAAGTGCGGGCAGTTAGGCGCTGGGGCCCAGCAGAAGGCTACTCATTACGTGTACATATGTAAAACGTAAGATGGCTTCGCAAAACGCAGGCGCTCACAGATGTAGTCTGAGTTGCATGGTACACGTGTACACGTAGTACACAGGTGAACATCGTTATCAACAAACTATTCAGTGACTTGATCGCAACACTGCTTCATTATAGCGAAGTCACACATTGCAAATGGGTCAACACAAATACTTATAGGCCCCTTGTGCCTCCATTTTAGGGTGGGGGGGGGGGGGAGGTTGAATGCAGCATAACGGAGAGAACGTTCATGGTGGGAGATAAGATGGAGGCATAACTGAGCAACAGTTTTATATGCCTGAAATTTAGAAGTTGAATGCAATGTATACTTCGACCGCCCAATTGCATGATGATCGGGGCTCTTGTATAAAGTTTAATTTACATGCGAGGCATTTTTACAGCATTCAAAAACTTTCATACAAAGCAGTAACTGCATCTAATCAGTATGTACACCAGCGACTGACAAATATAAATGGCGGATGTTGTGGACAGCTACCTGACCTCATATTTTCCAAGTTTACAATTAGCTTATAACAGCAGTGCGGGTATAAAATAAAAGTATGAAAATACTGTAGAGTCGTGGGAATTTCACTTTTTATCGTCTTTAACAAACACGCCATAACTTCAGCTAAAGCAAGCTACTGAGTTAGTTATTAATAATCAGTCCTGTGAAGGACAACATTTTACTGACTGACAGATTATGTAATCAATCATGGACCGTCATAGATGCGATCCCACTTTCCTCGGCTGTGTATGCACTGAAACAATAAATTCTGGTCTTTCAAAACTTTTGCGGTTTAACAATGGAGTAGGACTGCTGTAATATGACATTCCACAAAATGAAACTGGCTGTCAAGTGAACACTTCTGGGTCAGCAATCACATGGGTAAAACCTGGGTTGCCATGTAAGATCCAGATAATTAATGGGTGATTTCTTAATCACAATCACCACGTTAGGGGAGATTGGTAAGAGGTGAAAAAGGGTTTAAATATAATTCAGTGGTTTCATGTTGAATTTTTGAATCGGCTCGTTTGTCTCAAGAATGTTCGTATGTACGTGTAAGTCAGTAACAACCAGTGTCTCTGAAGACACATGAGGACCTTAAAACAAAATGTACTACGTACTTTGGCTATCAAACATTGATATATTCCCAAATGCTGCTGCTTCAGTTTGATGCTGCTACACTTGATAATAATATGACTTTAAGGTCATTAAAATATGTTGTTGTTTTCCAGAGAAAAAGATTTTATATATTTCGTGTAAGCTAACAAAGGATATTTTGTATACTAAAACTGCACATCATTTGCCAATAACTAGAGGGGGATGTGTAAGATAAATTCCACTTTCAAAACCACATGCCCATACAAACAGTATGTAGTCTGTAGTATTAATTTAGTAATTAATATGCAGTCAAGAAATATTAAAGGTAAAGACAAAATAATACATATATCTATCATACATTCACATTTTTCACTTGGCTAAAAACTTAGGGTCTGGAATCTGCATATTCTGTGGCTCAGATTCTTCCAGTCTATGGGTGTTGAAAGGTAAAAAAGACCATATTCTGGGTTGAGAGAGAAGCTAAAACCCATGAGCTTCCGGGGGCTTCCCTCCCTGGACCCCAACGGGGCGTTGCCACTGGACCCCCGGCCAATGGTGCGCAGCGCTTCGCAGGCACAAATTCTGCCCTCCTAATGTTCCTCCCCCCTGCCCCTTTTTCACTGAAGCTAGGGGTCTGGAAAGTATGGCACTTTTCGCTGAGATCTCGGGTGTGCACGAAAAAAACTTGAAGTGTGCAGTATGCAACAAGGTGTCAAATGCACACTTGAAGTGTGAACACGAAAAGTCAAGTGTGAAATAAATACTTGGGAGAAATTTAAACAAAATTCTTGAAGGCCTCCTTAACATCCAGAGTGGAAAGTATGAGATCGATACTGGATCATAAGTTCCAAATAAGCCTCACTCCAGGGGTCTTGTCCGAGTGATGGCCGACACTGCATACATCATTCAATCAAGTCATCAGCACGTCATGAATACGACTTTTGATCATCCAATAGGCAAAGTCAATAGGGGGCCTATAACATATACCTAGGGTTACACGAGGCAATTGCCATCCGTTTAAAAAATCAGGTGTGCAATGTGAATTTTCAAGTGTGCAATAAAAATCTAGAAAAAAAATCTCGGGTGTGCAATTGCCATGCTTTCCATACTGGGAGCTGAAGAGGCAGGAGTCTAATTTTTGTCACAGAAATTCGTAAAGTTTCCAGAAGTTTCCTGAAATGACCTCGTATAGAATCATGTTCACATTTTTACCTAAGTTAGGCCTAAAACGTTACTGGTAGCCTAGACACTCTCATAGGCCTACGCGCCATCGAGCGTCCAAAGATGCAATATTTTTCAATTTCCAAGCGACTGGCAATGGTATGGCAATAGCGACTAACCCCCAGTCTTACTGTACATGTAGCAGACAACAAATCCTTTTTGTATGAATGACCTAACTTAGGCCTAATCCATTGTAAGTCTTACAACAGATAGCCTACTTTTTGTATGAATGACCTAACTTAGGCCTAATCCATTGTAAGTCTTACAACAGATAGCCTACCTAGGCCTACGCCTACAACTTACAAGTTACAACTACAAGAGACATAGGCTAGGCCTAACGTTACTACTGTGTGACCTTGGCGGTGTAAACCTAGTCCTCAATCAGGCCCTACACACTACGCTCCATTGGCACTTTGCTCCGTGTAGTAGGTCCTTAGGCGATACATTGACAAAATCAGGATTTAGCCACAACCGCGGCGTTGTGGCAAACACTTTAAGCTCTCACGACTACAAATCGGCTCGGTTACTCACCAAACTGTCACCGATGTAAGTTGACAACGATAAAAACACTATTACACCTTCAATGAGTGAAAATTTTGATAAATTTTACGAAAAACTGACTTATTATTTCACTACCAGGCTGCCTTCAAGTAGTCGTCTGCTAAACCTTACTTCAAAGCGAAGTATCTCCTTCCAAATAACAGCTTCCTGATGTCACTGCCCTGACAAGTTACTGTTATTAGTGTTAACAGTCCTAAATACTTGACTAATTTTGGCTAGGCCTAGGCCGTCAAGTCGCATAGGCCTAACACCCCCCCCTCCTTTTCTTTCTTCTTTCTCTCCCCCCCCCCCTCTCTCCCCCCCCCCCCCCCCCCCCCCCCCTCCCCCCCCCCCCCCCCCCCCCCCCCTATTAGCCTACATTAAGTCTGTAAGTCGGTGGTCCAAACTTAACTGTTACTTGTTAGGCCTACTATAATTGGCTAGGCCTTCGTAAAGTTGCTACGAAATGCTAGCCCATGTTAGGCAGCTGCAAAGTGTTCTGAATTTACCAGAAGACTGATGGTACACAATGTTCCCCTCCGTTCAGAATACCGTGTAATATTACTTTCTTTACTCAAGTTACTCCCAATCTTTCCAACATTTAGCCTTGTCGCTAACCTTCAACTATGTCACGGTGTGTGACTTGCTATCCAGCCCAAGTGTGAGTCAGATCTCAGACATGGCAAAGTATACCTAGCCTCAGTGTTTCTACACTCTAAATTCATTTTTCCTGAAATGGAATTTAACATTTCCTGAAATCGACTTGGTACTGTATTTCCTGATATCTTCAGTAACGCTTCTTTTATGCTACTTAAATCCAGGATCTGGATCTGGAAAGGTACTGCACAACACTTCTAGGTGGAGTCAAACGTGCAGGGTGAGGTGTGCAGGATGAGTTAGTCCTCCTCCTGATGGAACCTCAAGGCGGAGATCTTGAATCTTGGGGTCCTCGAGAATTTAAAGAGTCTGGGGAGAAGATTCCAGTCATCTGACGGTGCGAGGAATAAAGCTAATAATTTGAAGCAGTCCCTTATCAAGCATGTATAACAGAAAACTGTTGCGACGTGGTGGTGAAGTAGAAGGCGGGCCGTGCACCGGTTTGTGAGAGATTGGCAATTGGCAAAGCAAGGAGGCCCAATCTAGCTTTGAAAAGAACAACAAGCCTATTTACTGTTCTTCTCTTAGATCCAGATCCAGGATTTCACCCTGTCAAGCCATACGTTATTTCCATACGCCATACACCATTTCCGGATTTCCCGAAATTTCCCGAAATTATCCTCCTTCCCAAAAAATTTCCCGGAGAGCACCCAGATTTCCCGAATTTCGGGTAATTTCGGGAAGAGTGGAAACACTGCCCATACATCCTCAGCCTGAACAACTGTCAACAATGTATGTGTTGTCAGTCGTTACTTCCTCCACGCCAAAGTCGTAACTTTATTTCTATGGTACAATTCACAGTACAATGTATATAGTAAACATAGCACCATAGAGACACACTGTGGTACCTCGAGGCTTTCCCCACCTCGACTATGCAGCCCAGGCTTCAGGGCTTGGAGTCCCTTCTATGAAAAGGACAAGTTTCTTCTATAGCAGGTTCAGAGGAGAGCCACTCGCCTTATATCCGAGGTGAAACACCTACCTTATCATATTAGACTTAAAGCATTGGGCTTACCACCCTGGAGTTGAGAAGGATTAGGGGGGACATGCTTCAGGTGTACACTGGCAAACTTCTCTCTGAAAGGAATCCTTTGTCATCTTGCAATTATTTAAAGGTTCAAAGTAATTCTCGGGTTCGAAGCCGTTGTAAGAAGCTAGTTAAGTGTTTTGCGAGGCTCGACATAAGGAAGTTCACTGAGCTTCTCTCATAGAGTTGTTAACGAGTGGAATAGTCCTCGCCTGAAGTGGGTAGTTTAACTCGCACATCTATGCACTGCTTTTAAAGGACAGATTTGGCATCCACCCCAAGTATGACTTTTAGTTGGGGTAAGCAAAAAGTCTCATTGGTTACTACATCCTTTGAGTGAACATCAGAGTTCAAAATTAAAAGATCAGAAGCAGCTCATATACACAGCACGCACCCAGATTGTTTGATTTACACTGTGGTCTTAAATACTCACCGAATGAGCCTTGACAGTGAACTATGTTTGTGTGGCACAAGAAGCAGTAATGACAATTATTGGGCGGGCTTACCACCGTTTAAAAGTCATACTGGGTGATGCAATCCCTCTTTAAGGTTAACATTGACATAGTTCTTCCATAACTGAGGTCGAATCTAATTGGCTGGACGCGTTTTGTGTTTGGGTTGGTTTGTTTGTTTTCAGTTAAGGTTGTATGGACTTCAGGCATCTTATGGGGCCCTTATAGCATCCTTTGCCCTTTAATTAACCCCTTATTTATGTAATGTTATGTTATGTTATGTAATGAATCTATAGGTGCACCTTACTAGTGGTATTCGTTGAAGGATCGCGAACAGTTCTAGATTTATCGAGACCCGATGTACGTAATCGTTAGCAACTGACTACAGTAGGGGACATAGCTAAAAGGAGTACGATGTAATTTAACGAGAAAGTACCAATCGCAGATCAGAGATATAATAAGGTTTGAGCGTTTTGAAACTAAATTAATTTGCATCGACTTTCTTCAGCCAAAATTGCGAGGAAAGACCCATATTGGGCTAAACAATTTTCAAAAATATCACCAAGAGGAGACATTGGGACAACGTTTGCACTATGTTACCGTATAGGATGGAGAGGGGGGGGGGGTTGTGTCAATTCAGTATAAAAGAAGACTACATAAAGAATCACTGGTGCCAAAATGATTGGGTCAACTGAAGCAATTTGGAAGAAATTATGGGCTTAGAGGCTGGCGACCGCAGATCAGGTTTTGAGTGATTAAAACGTCTGGGTAAAGGTAAGGACACTTTGAGCTCCGATACAAAAAAAAAATCACGACCATGGTATGGTAAATTGAAATTCCAATGAATTGCTAACATGTCAGTTTTGTGACGGGTAAGCTTATAACTGGGGAAAACTTCTACAAGGTTTTAACCTCCAGCTAACGCATGTAGCAGCAACCAGTTCTCCCTTGATTCGCGTCCTTGATTTGGGTCCGTTTGAGGGCAACTTGTAGCATGTGAAAGTCAAACGTGAATAACAGCAAGAACTTTACACCGCAAGAAGGGCTCCGACAAATTTTTTGTTTGTATTGGAGAATTTGTGCTCTTGACTGAGACCAAGGAATGTCAAAACGTCGACGGGGGAGACTGATCGTCGTCGGGACAGGGATGACGCCAGGTGAGGGCAGAGGCTATGTTCCTGGTCGGGAAAGGATCCCACATGGTCCGGTCAATAATTTTCCTGCTTCGTCGGGAAAACTACAAAATATGAAATACTCCATTAGCAAGGGACAATCGTCTCCTCTGTCATTTCTTGATCATATGCTTTAAATCGGAAAGCAAATCCTGTAAAAAATTCCCCAAACTTTCCAATTTTATTAACTAAAAACCACAAAAGTGGGCCCAAAATTTTCCTCTCGACAACCTATTTAACAAGGTTTTCAGGGTTTGACCCCGGTGACCTTTGACCTCTACCAAATACAGTAGGGTTCTTCCTCTCAATATGGGGCATCTATGTACCAAGTTAAGTTTGAGAACTGTCAGAGCTTCCCTTCTTGAGATATCGTGTTAATGAGGTTTTCAGGGTTTGACCCCGGTGATCCCAGATGACCTTTGACCTCTACCAAAAATAACAGGGTTCTCCCTCTTATCATAACACATCTACATACAAAGTATGAAATTCATCCAAGCTTCTCACCTGGAGATACTGTATTAACAAGGTTTTCAGAGTTTGACCCCAGTGACCCCCACCAAAAACAATAGGGTTCTTCCTTTCAATATGGGGCATCTATGTACTAAGTTTGAGAACTGTCAGAGTCTCCCTTCTGAGATATTGTGTTAACGAGCAAAGTGTCACAAACACGCATACACACACATACGCACACTCGATGCCTTACAGGGTACTGACAAAGGACCCTGTAGGGAATGAAAGGGAATTTCCCAGCAGGGAAGCTGCCCGCGAAGGAGCCAAGTAGAGGGACGTGCTTGAGGGTGGGCTGTACTCCAAGGCAGACACGTGCAGCCATGCGTGACTTCTCTTCGCAGTGACTGAATATTCAGGCAGCTACGCCAGTTTCGAGCTGCGCGTGAGCTAGGAAAGACATGCGAGAGCCGAGCTCTCGCCGCCTGCCCCGGTACCCGCTAAGGCCACGCTGGTGAGTGCACACATACACACACACATACACACATACACCCATACATACACACACACCATCATGAATGCATAGGTTCTCTTATCATCGAAATCAAAAACTGAATCCAATGGTCTTAATCCCATCTTCACATGACATTTCTTAGCGGAGATATAGAATGTTGAAGCTTATTCACTCAATACAGTGATATGTGATGCCATTCTTGAACTACTCAAATTAACGTCTTTATTTTTCTGTTTTTTTTTCTGCAGCCACTGCACCTTGTGCCTAAATGTGATCACTGTCTTACTGTTAATGGGCGACTTGACTACACAAGCTGTCTCTGTACAACATGCTATGCAAGAAAACAGTAAAAAAAAAAAAAGGGGTCATATAAACATTTGGGTTTCAAAAGGAAACAAAAGCAGGCACTGTGAGTTGTACAAGGAAGATATCACAAATCATTGCACAATGGACTATTTCAAATTATTTGAATAGATTTTATTGTTTTATATCTCAGCAATGGAGTAAGCTATGAATCTGGGAGTTGGATGAATGAGATCCATTGTCCAACCTCTAAAATATATATATTCTTATAATTTTAGACTTTAGGTACACTTTAGTATGTATACTGTAAATACTGACAGGTTACAAAAAACTAAGAGAAATCTGATGTATGTACATTACACAAATTTATGGGGCTACCACTATCTTCTTACTGTATATGATGCAGACCACAAGTTGTAGAAACTCCATCTTGATTTATCTAAAAGTCCCTCAAGAACAAGAATCAGAATTTTTTCACAACAAGGCCAGCCAGACCAGATATCCACAGTACACCTACAGTTGTATTCCCTTACAGTCGCTTGGGAAGAGTATGTTACCTTCATATTGTATGTACATGTCTGTATAAAGGTTACTTCAGGTTAAGTTCATAGAGTGATACTGTATGTTACTAAGGGGTTCAGTGAATGGTTACATTTGGAATTGGGTTAAACTTAATTGACCATGGGGGAAAAGGCAGTCATTAAAGGACCATTCACCTGAGTGCCAAATTTGTGAGCAAAGGAGAACTCTTTACAGCTCATTTCAAGGATAATGTCCCCTCCCAAGATGGATGTTGCAAATTTACTGAGGAAAAAAGAATGTTGGACAACAAATAGGCCTACACTTTTGCCAGAAAAAACTGGGAAATGCATACCTTTAAGCTTAAATTATACCATATCCATGTACACTTTTAATGGGGGGAGGAGGGGATGGGGGAGGCTGTACAGCTCTATTCAATATGCCAGTGAATGCTAATTCTTTCAGCAGGAGGATCACCTTTACAGTGCACCAGTGGGTCTTTTTCTGTACCAGGAGGCTGGCTTTAATACTCTTATTGAAAATTACAAATTGCTTTTCTGTATTGTATAAAATTCATGATTTTTTCATTTTTGTGAAAAAAAAACCCTTTTTCCTTTACTGAGGTTTGTTTTGCAAAAAACTTCACTTTGTACATTCTACAAACTATGACATTCCTCATGGGTAAGGGGTGTCAGTGAGGTGAAAATCTTCCCTACCAGAAAGCCAAAAGGTTTAGTGATTCCTTGCCGTATGGATATATTGTAACAAACATGAATCACCCACATGACAAGCATGAGATCCCTCACAGTTATCCTACTTGAGATATCATGTTAATAAGGTCAAAACCTTTTGAAGTCTTGTGACCCAAAATGACCTACATGCTAAATATGAACAATGCACAGGCCAAGCATAAGATCCCTCATAGTTATCCTCAAAACATCATGTTTACTAGGTTTGACCTTTTGTGACCTCAAATGACCTCTGACCTGCACGAAAAATAATACAGATCATCTACTCAATAAGAACAATCCACATGTCAAGTGTGAGATCCCTCACAGTTTTCCTTCTTGAGATATCAAGTTTGCAAGGTTTTGACCTCTGGTGACCCCAAATGACCATTGACCACCAAAAACAATAGAGATCATTTACTCAATATGGGCAATCCACATGCTATGTATGAGATCCCTCATAGTTACACTTCTGGAGATATCGTGTTTACAAGGTTTTGACCTTTTGACCTCTAGTGATCCCAAATGACTGTTGACCTCCACCAAAAAATAACACCGATCATCTACTCAGTATAGGCAATCCACATGCTATGTATGAGATCCTTCACAGTTACCCTTCTGGAGATATCGTGTTTACAAGGTTTTGACCTTTTGACCTCTAGTGACCTCAAATGACCTACTTAATATGGGCAATACACAAGGTAAGTATAAGATCCGTCACAGTTAACCTTCTTGAGATATAGTGTTTACAACGTTTTGAGTTTATGACCTTTGGTGACCCCAAATGACCTTTGACCTCCACCAAAAATGATAGGGATCATCTACTCAATATGGGCAATCCACATGCTATGTATAAGATCATTCACAGTTACCATTCATGAGATTGTGTTTATAAGGTTTTGACCTTTTGACCACTAGTGACCCTAAATGACCTTTGACCTCCACCAAAAATAATAAGGATCATCTACTCAATATGGGCAATTAAAATGTAAGTATGAGATCCCTCACAGTTACCCTTATTGAGATATAGTGTTGAAAAGGATTTGACCATTTGACCTCTGGTGACCTTAAATGACCTTTGCCAAAAATAATAAGGATCATCTACTCAATATGGGCAATTAAAATGTAAGTATGAGATCCCTCACAGTTACCCTTATTGAGATATAGTGTTTACAAGGTTTCAACCTTTTGACCTCTGGTGACCCAAATGACCTTTGACCTTTGCCAAAAATAATAGGGATCATCTTCTCAATAGTTTTGGGATTTAGGTTAAGTTTTTTACTGAGCTAGTTTAGTATGGAAGCATATGCCTAGACAAAAGCAGTACATATAAACCATTGTTGACTACAAAGAAGACCAAAAAACCTGATAAGTTGCATAAATTTTGCATAAATAGTCATACTTTACACAACTTTCCCCATTGTACTTAATCTTCAATTGTGTGGTTTCCTACATATTCATTATGTGTTCAACTCCATAAGTCTTCATGTTAGTTTCCTACCAGGTAATTGCAGTTTTAGCCAGTTCTCACGTGACCAGATAATGTTACAGTTGTCTCTTTGATGATTGATCACACTCCACTTGGCTAAGGGCTATCACCGTGGAAACCACATACAGTTTCTCACACACTTGGCTGAACTTGTTGATAAAAAAACCATTTCTGTTTACAAAGTATTGAGAGTGTGTGCTACACAAGCTCTGTTGATGACTCTGCTGTCCTGACAGTTATGGTCAGACTATTCAACCTTTGAGAGGGTAAATCCCTGCATGGCAGAGTGGGCAAATTTACAAAATGTTTGCCTGACTGGTTACAAAATCCTCAAAAAAGCTAAACCAAACATGTAATGTTTTAAATCATCAAGTCTGCCTTCCATTGAATTAACTGTTTCATCACAGGGTTTGTAGTTATCACATTCATTTGGTATTGATTTGCATATAGTGTTGTGAGCAAGGGTAGGCTTAACAGTCAGTATATCATGCTAACTGTCTGAGGTGCACAAAATTTGGCAGGTTTACAATCTTGTCAGCCATTCAGACAGCTGGTGTGAAAGCATGGATTCAGGATAAAATCTTAATTTCACTCAATGAAATTCATACCAAATTCAAGCTAACACTTCATGAAATCTGTTTATCCATTGTTTGTGAAGTTTTCTATTTATTTAAGGTAAAATTTCAGTCTGTAATATTGGGTGTTGAAATTCCATCCATCCATGGTATTGAGTGTAGGCCTAGGCTTTGTGCAGTTTGCCAGTTTACATTTATGTAGATGATCAATCATGAATGAACATGAATGGGAGTACTTTGAGTATTAATGTGACTTTGGAGATTCAGGGGCTCGAAATAACCAGCAGCACCGACCGCCATGGCTGTCTGGCCCTTACTGATGGCCATGGTGCCCCTCAGTCAATATCCTATGAAATAACATTGACTGACAGCCAATTTGCTCATTTTGGCTGTGCTCTTTCCCAAGCTTATTTCGATCCCTGGAGATTGATCTGGGTGTTCTCACTACAGGTAATTTGATGGCATCAAAACAGTGTGCAGCTACTGCTGCTAGGGATAATAGGGTGCTGGGATTGATCAAGAGGAATTTCAGTAGTTTAAGTTAAGAAACTGTACCATACTGAATTTGTATAAGCAGTTGGTTAGACCCCAGCTTGACTATGGTGCTCAGGCTTGGAGTATCTTCTATCAAATGGACAAGTTTCTTTTAGAGCAAGTTTAGAGGAGGGCCACTTGGCTTAAACCTGAAGAAATCTTCCTTACCATAATAGACTTAAGTGTCTTGGGCTTACCACTCTGGAGTTAAGATGGATTGGGGGGACTTGCTCCAGGTTTACAAATTTCTCTCTGAGAAGAATCCTTTGTCATCTTGTAGCTACTTACAGTAACGGTTCAGAATAATTCTCAGGTTCAAGGCCATTGTAAGAAGCTAGTGATGTGATTTGTGAGTCTTAACATTCGGAAGTTCAGTTTCTCTCAAAGAGTAGTCAATGAGTGGAATAGTCTGCATGAATGTTTAGTTAACTCCACTTCAGTCCACTGTCTAAAGGTTAACATTGACAAGTTCTTCCATGACTGTGGTAGAGCCTAATTGTACTGGGAGCACTTGGTGCTGGTTTGGTTGTATGTTTTAGTTAAGGGTTTGCCAGACTGTAAAGTTTTTTTTTTCTTGCATAGGGAAAGAAAATACAATCGTTCAACAAGCGTGGATTACTGAGGAAAACACATATCCCAGACACCAGATGAGGACAGAAACTTTTGTGCGTGTGTATGCATGATGTACATACCAAGCCAAATTTCTACTATCCTGCATAGCACCTCTCTGTGGCTTCAGCCACCTGAACTGCTGCACCTTCATTTGTCGCTGCACTGACCTGAACAAAAGAGATCTTCCCGCTCCTCAGGTATATATGTGGGTATACAGTACATATGCATACTGTAGGGGAGGCTGCACACATTTTACCTGCAGTCTGTGCACTAGCTGAGTTAGTCTGCAGTCTGCTGTCCTAGTATTTGGGTAGCTTTGGGCTTCCCAAACTAGGTCAGCAACATATGCCATTTGCAAAATTGAGCTACCGCATCTTCAAAAAGTTCATCTGGTCTCAATTTTTCTTTAATGCACATATATGTCACAAGTGAATATGGACATGTTTTGGACACAAAGTACAAGTCTTCTTAGGAGGAAGGGTCTTACACACTTCATCCTAAGAATACTTGTACTTTGAATCCAAAACATGTCCAGATTTATTCAATTGTGACAGTCCATAGCAGGGGTGGCACCAGGATTTGCCCAACAGGGGGGCCAAGCTCCCCAAAGGGGGGCCAGCAGCCCGAAGCCCTGACAACGGCCAAAAGGACTAAAAATGCAAAAGGTGTGGCACGCGAAGCATGCTGAAAAATTTTTGGATGTTTTTACAAAAATTTAAAAATTTGGGAGTTTTAGTGAAGAAAATTTGAAAAATTTGGATTTTTTGAAAAAGTTGGGTTTTTTGTAAGGAAAATTGGAAAATTTGGGGTCTTTATTGAAGAATTTGCCTTTCCTATGAGCAAAATCAAGCAGATCGTCGGGGCGACTGAAGGTCGTTGGGACTTCATATTTCATGGTACGGATTAAGGCTCCCCGACGAAACTGGAAAATTTCCCGGAGGGGGGGGGGCCAGCCGTCCCTGCCATGGCCCCCCACTGGTGCCACCCTTGGTCCATAGCTATGGTTACATTCGTATAAGTGCATGTGCGTATGCAGCAACAATCACCGCAGCAATTCATGCAGACACATCTTACTCTCACAGAATAATGCAGGAAAAAAGTTGAACATAGCCCTAAATAGCCTAGGCCTAGTTCAAGGAACAAATTACATGAGAACTAGGCCTAGGTATCCCAGGCTATACCTGTGTGTACCTGTATGCATGCAGTACTCATTAGTCACTTTACTCATTAGTTATGTAAGTACGGTGTGTGTACTAGAATTGGTAGCTGCATGATCAGACTGCATGGTACACATACACAGTCACTGCACTGTCCTGGAACTGTCTGACTGTCCAGTATAGACCCCACAGTACTGACAACCAGTGTTGTAGCAAGTCAAGTCACTGACTCTGACTCGAGTCGACTCGAGTCGCATATTTGACTTGACTTGACTTGACTTGACTTGACTTGGTCATCAGCCAAAATGACTTGACTTGACTCGACTCGAGTCACCACCTAAAATGACTTGACTCGGACTCAAGCATAGCATGACTGGAGTCTGCTTGAAGACTCGAGTCAGGGAAAGTGACTCGAGTCTCCTGCCGCGACTTGAGTCCTTTGACGCAACTCTGATGTTTGTAAATGTACCCAATTCTGGACTGTGCACGTGCATATCACAAGGTTGACACGACTGCAACACACAGTCCCGAGTGTAATCAATACCAGCACTGCATGGCTATAGTATAGTAGTCACTTGACAAATGGGCTACGCCGGGCAGTTCATCAAATCCACAATCACTGCTGCATGTCATATCAGACTGTCTACACATCATGCCAGGCATGGACCATTATGATCACAAATCTCAGTGGTTTTGATCGAAAAACATGTTGCATAGACAGGGTTGCCATCTGGATGGTTCTTAGTGTGGTTCAGGGACTTTCGTTGTACGAGATTTTCAGTATGAGTCTGTTCATTCTTTCCTCTCTATAATAGTTTTGTTGCCTCTGCGTAAAGCAGTACACAATAATATTGCTTGTGCAAATCTGATGGGACTGGCTTAGTCCTCAGTGAAGGCACGTGTATAGCCGGTCGCCGATAGCTGCCTATACAGGGTCCTCACTCGACCCATTGAAAATCCGGGTTACTGGTCGAGACTGATTTTTTTCTTATAGCAAAGCTAGGACCTAAAGTCCTTATTTTATACTGCCATAACTTTTCCTTATCAAATCTTTAACTAATAGTGCAGTTGTTTTTGAAAACGTTTAAAAATAATGAAAACAAAAAATAACGAAGCGAGGCGAGACAAGAGAAACTACAAGAGAATTTTCAATAGCCTAGTATGATTAAACTTTGCAATGTTAAATGGAGGAAAACATTAATATCAAACACCATAATATCAAATACCATAAAAGGAAGATTCTTCTCTGCGTGCTTCATGCGGACCTCCATTGAAAACAGATTGAAATACATTTGAAAATTTGGCCTGGCACCGTAAAATTTCTTTCAAAGCATGGGCGTCGCCTACGCCCCACACTATTGTGGCTTGAAGCTCTGACATTAGAGTCACTGAAAGTACTGTATGCCATTCAATGCACCCTGGTCCTGCAAAAAAATCCCAAACTCTAACCATGTACTGTATAGGGAATCACAATTCTGGATAAATTTTTCGTCATGCTTCTCATGAGCCTAGTATAAATTGATGTCTCATTAGTGCTGCTGTAAGGTTGTGTGTGGGACTTTGGCTGAATTGCCTCGTTATTATTTCCTGTAAGACAGCTTGAGTAAATTATTATTTCCAAAACCCTCACTACACCTCTCGCTGTCCACTTCTCGTCCAACATAGGCGTACGAGGCGGAGGGCAGCGGGCAGACTTTCCCCGGCAAAAAATTTCTGAGGTCGAAAATTCGGGCAGGAAAGGACAAAAATTCGGGCACAGAATAGGTGAAATTCTGGCATAGATAAAGTAAAAGTGAAAAGATTGCCCAAATTTTCTACTGAGTTCCCGAATTTTTGATCGAATGCCAGAAAAATTGCCAAAAATTTTCGCGCACTAAGCACGCATTTTGTGGTTTGGTGGTCTATTTAATGCACCTGAACTGCAACGAAATGCGGGCAACTTTTTGAGATTTGGACAAAAAATTTTCTGCCCCCCAAATTAGAAGAGTCCCAACTACTACCATACTCAGCAAATTGACCGAAGGTTACCATCATAAATTTACGATTATCACAGAAACCTATTTCATTAGCATTTCAAATTACATGTGGAGAAGCACAATTTGTTCAAGGAATTATCCAGAATTACCACAAAAGCCATCAAATTAAAGAAAGAAATACTCGGGGAGGACGACTTAGTCTCCAGCCTCCAGATTCCCGCCTTCGGCACTCACGGTTAAAGGTTTCGCCGGCCACAACTTCCCAAGATGCAGCCTCCAATGAAAATTACTTCCCCGCATGGTATTAAACTGACTGCAGATGGCCTTGGCCATGTCCATGTAAAAACTACCCATAAAACATTCCATTTTTTTAAATTATCATAATTGTACTATACAACCTGATAACCTTCAAAATCGACACTACCTTATTTTTCAAACTAATAAAAAAGTTGATGGGGATTGTCCCAGATCATCGACAAAGATGAAAGATGAAAGAAAGAACCATGCAGCACTACAGCAGGACAGGCCTATAGGTAGGAATTTTTCTATGTAATAAACAATACAGTATACTGCATTTAAAACTAAAGAAAAACAGTAGGCTACAATTAAATGTCTCATTGTGTTTTCTTATTTCGGTGCACTACACGCGCACCCGTTTTAAATACTGTGCCGGGATTCCAGCTGACTTCCTGTAGAACATCTCACTTTGCATAGCTTCGTTCAAACTCTTCCATTATCATTGAAATACTTGAATTCCCCATTGCCTTACGCAGCGGTGTAAATTTACAGACTTTTTGAAGATTATTAAGATGCAATTTGTAAGGATCCAAAGAGTGTCATTTCCAGTACCGTAATATGGGACAGGCGCTTAGCGAAGGAAGGGGGATGCAAGAGCCCTCTCCTTGAGGATACCTTTCTTAGCTTTTTATAACTCATATCTCTAAAAAGTCTAAAAATGGGATTTTTTTCAGCGCGCTTCTCATATTTATAAACTTATTCTTCCGAAGTCCCAGCCTTTGGCGCGGCTTGCAGTCAATACGGCCGGGTTTGCCCTCCCCCCCCCCCGGTCTTCACTTCCAGACATCAAATCCCGCCCCTGGTCACTGTGGCCATTTTTATTCGTTATTGACGGAGTTAATTTCCAAGAGGTGCACAGTGCCACTGCTAGGTCCTTGACCTCTTCGTTCGATTAAAGTGTTTGTTACGCCATGGCTCAGCGCCATCTGTGGATCCTGGGGCGATGACATTTAACATTAGGCCTACTTGGCAAAGTGAAAGTGAGATTGTGCCACAGCCAGCAGATATACATTAACATTGCTTGCTTGAGTAGTTTTAGCATTCGTATATTGGGCGCAACCTTGGTATGTACTCCTGGCAAATTGCATGCAAAGTTATGTGAAAACAATGTACCTGTGGCATACTGTACCATAGAAAAAGATTGCAGTCAGTGACAGGTACACTTCAGAAGAGGCTGAAAGGAACCAGTTGTCTCCAGGTCTCACCAAAGAAGAAATACCAGTTTTAAATGTGCTATGATTATGTGAAGTGTGACTTGGGTTAACTTATAGACAACACTAACTGACTCGAGTTGACTCGACCACCGTTGACTTGACTTGACTTGTGACTCGACCTATGGGTGACTCATTAAAACACTGTTGACAACCTTGATGTTGTAGGCCTTAAACTAAAGCCAGACTGGAAAGTTTGCATTTTGCGCGGGCAAGTAACTTGTTATTTCTCGAGTGAGTTTTGCATTAGCTTTGCATTAGCTTTCAGGTAGGCCTACATTTTGCCTCATAGCATTGTGGTTGCGACCAATTTGCATCGGATGTGTGGCTAGATCTATGACCAGCAATTCTTTTGCAGCCAGGTGCTACACTGCGCAGCAACCAAGGTGCATTTTGTGCACTATACGCCAAAGATGTTTGGCGTAGATGAAGGAAAACGCTTGGCTTAGCAGCATGAAAATTCACTCGAGTTGGCGTACAATTTACCATAGCGGCAAGAGGATTCACTCGAGTTGGAGTACAACTAATAACCTGTCGACTATATATTTTGTACTGCAACTAGTCTAAGTCAAAATGGCAGCTATAAAATTTTCTGCTGCATTGTGTAAATGGGAAAGAATGTGTGAAACTTTTTGCTTAAAGTATGATGAATGCTCATTGCACAGCAGGCCATGTATGTTATGTAGGTTGTGTGGTATAAATCACACCTTTGGTACTGTACATGGTTTTGCTGGCATACAAACGATGACACCTCGGCGTAATTTCGGCACACCTTTGGTTTTGTTGGCATATGAAAGCTGACACCTCGCCGTAACTTCGGCGTGGGCTTTACATGGAATGCACCCTGGTGCAGCAAGCTGCGCAGGCCAGATCTTGCGTGCACAAGGCAAACTTTCCAGTCTGGAACTAAAGTAAGGTTTGTAAGAAAGTTTCTACTTTGTGCGACAAATTCTGTGTAGCCTAAAGTTGAACTTTTGGCATGGATTTGAAGACAGCCAGAGACACTTCGTGGACACATAATTGGCCACTTCTGTTTGTGCAGGGAAAACGCTCCTCCACACAGGCCAAACTTTACAGTCTGGAGCGTTTCGACTTCAGGACATTTTATTGGGCATTAGGCTAGCCCTCCTTTGCCCTTTAACCTTGTGTTAAGTGATGGTAAATACTTCATATAGGCGAAGTTTTCCTCAGACTAACTGGTTAATAGACATTTCGGATCATGGCCACTATCTGTCCAGTTGGACTATTCCATTAGGCTATAAAATAGGGGATTTGAAATTTTTAATTTCACATTTTTATGGTATGCTAAATGATGTGTCATTCTCAATATAATTCTTTCCAAGACAATTTCAAAATTAATTAATATAGGCCTAATACAAATAATAGCATTTTGAGAATGACTCTTTCAATAACTGTTTAGGCCTATTTGTTTAGCAAAAAGTCTGAAAACTTCATTATTCACCTGTTATTCACCTGTGTGCCACCTGACGAAGCAGGTGGCTGACGGGGAAGGGAGTCAAAGACTCATATAATCCCCCATTAGACGCCCCAAACAGTCTTTGGTGAGGAAGGACTTAAAGGTATTGATGGATGTGCAGTCAACAGCTTCAGATGGCAAGTCTCTAGAATTGGACTAATTTGCCAGACGGATAGTTGCTATGATCCGACATTTCAAGGAAACAGAAGGGTTTGTAAGTGACTATTCACATCTGTTTGAGGTTGGCTTGCATGAAGTATAATATATGCCTACCAAAGTGACACTTCTGTCAGCATTTCGCAAAACTAGACCCAATGCAAGCCTTCAGGACAAGGGTTTTCATGTATGAAGACAGTGACGGTGATGGTGACAAGCTGTTGTGAGATTGCCCACAGGCAGTCCTAGCGTTATATAGTAAATACTACATATATATAATAATGGAAAGGTAGCGCACTTCACGGCCTTTCGGTACCAACTTCGCCTAACTGAATTACGATTTTTATGCCTCAAGGTTCGCATTAGCAGCGGGATTGCGGGAATCACGCAAAAAGGTTTCAGTTCCCGCATAAAGAAAACTTGCAGAGGGGGAATTCCCGCACAGATTTTTGTGTAGACCCATCCTCAAGATACATGTACTTTCTTCCTTGCATTCAGAGTAGTCAAGCTCACCAATTGCACACACTATGTCAGTGCAGTAATGAACTTATTAATGGATGTACAGTACGTTCCGTACGTAAATCCCATGAACGCTTCTTGCATGCACTGACTAGTTAGTTTAAACAGTACTTATGTTGTGCTGAGAGAGCTTGACACTGGTGGTACAACATAAACTCTGTGTACAGTTTGCATGTGGCTGCTTACAAGGTGACTTTTAACGTTACAGGCTAGGCTTTCCATGTATTCATATAGACACGTTAGGATGGCGTGTGAGCTGGTGCCTGCAGCTCTAAAGAAAAAAAGTATCGTACGTCAAAAGTAGTGAAGTAAAATTTTTGAAAATGTTGGTTAGGGCTAAGTTAAAGCAGTTGGCCAAGGAGGTTAAGGTAAATCCGAAATCTTTTCATGCCTATGTTAGGTCTAAGCAGAAGGTTAAGGAGGGTGTTGGGCCTCTCCAAGGTAATGAAGGCACACTAGTTAGTGATCATCAGGATATGGCTAATTTATTAAATGATTATTTCGTTTCTGTTTTTACCAAGGAATCATCTATTTTGGGGACTTGTAGGGGTTCTGATAATTCTTCTTTAGTAAGTGACGTTGTCTTCTCTGAAGAGTTGGTTTGTAATAAGTTGAAGAGTTTAAAAGCTAGTAAGGCCCCCGGGCCTGATGGGATCCATCCTGCCATTCTCCATGAATGCTCCGAGATTTTGTCAGTTCCTCTTTGCATTATTTTTCAGAAGTTTCTGGATTCAAACTTTGTACCTGCTGACTGGCGGATTGCTAATGTTACTCCAATTTTCAAAAAGGGGGATCGGAGCTTGCCTTGCAATTATAGGCCGGTCAGTTTAACCAGTGTTGTGTGCAAAGTTATGGAATCTGTAATCAAGGATTGCTTGCTTAAATATCTTTTAGATAATGGGTTACTCAATCTGTCACAGCATGGTTTCTTACCTAGTAGATCTTGTGTTACTAATTTACTAAGCTTTCTTGAGGATGTGTCTTTATCTCTTGATTCTGGTCACAGTGTTGATGTCATTTACCTTGATTTTCAAAAAGCTTTTGATAAAGTTCCATTAGGTAGACTTATGGTTAAACTGCATAGGTTAGGCATCAAGGGCAGTTGTGCTGACTGGATAAATTCATGGCTCAATGGTAGATCTCAGAGAGTGGTTGTTAATGGTAATTTCTCTTCTTGGAAAGAAGTTACAAGTGGAGTTCCACAGGGTTCTGTTCTTGGCCCGCTTCTTTTCTTGATTTTTATCAATGATATTGATAGCTCTCTCACCTCTAGTATTAGTAAGTTCGCTGATGATACGAAGCTCTATAGGAAGGTTAGTGATAAGGATGATGCCTCCTTACTGCAAAAAGACTTGGATAGGTTATATTCTTGGTCTCAGACTTGGCAGATGTCTTTTAATGCAGATAAGTGCAAAGTCCTTCACTTTGGTCCTAAAAATTTCAGCTATGATTATAACATGAATGGTAGTATTCTGAGTGATGTGACTTTTGAGAAGGATCTGGGTGTAGTTATTACAGGCGATTTAAAGCCATCTAGACAGTGTGCAGCTGCTGCTGCTAGGGCTAACAGGGTGCTTGGATTGATCAAGAGGAATTTCAGTAGTTTTAGTAAAGAAATTGTACTAAATCTGTATAAGCAGTTGGTAAGACCCCACCTCGACTATGCAGCCCAGGCTTGGAGTCCCTTCTATGAAAAGGACAAGTTTCTTTTAGAGCAGGTTCAGAGGAGAGCCACTCGCCTTATACCTGAGGTGAAACACCTACCTTATCATGTTAGACTTAAGCATCTTGGGCTTACCACTCTGGAGTTGAGGAGGATTAGGGGGGACATGCTTCAGGTGTACAAATTTCTCTCTGAAAGGAATCCTTTGTCATCTTGCAATTATTTAAGGGTTCAAAGTAATTCTCGGGTTCGAGGCCATTGTAAGAAGCTAGTTAAGTGTTTTGCAAGGCTCGACATTAGGAAGTTCAGCTTCTCTCATAGAGTTGTTAACGAGTGGAATAGTCTGCCTGAGTGGGTAGTTAACTCTACATCTGTGCACTGCTTTAAGGTTAACATTGACAAGTTCTTCCATAACTGTGGTAGGATCTAATTTGTGCTGGGCTCGTTTGGTGTTGGTTGGTTGTTTGTTTTCAGTTAAGGTTGTATGGACTTCAGGGCATCTTATGGGGCCTTAGCCCTCCTTTGCCCTTTAACCTGTTATGTTATGTTATGTTATGTTAAAGTATTTTACACATGCCTCACACATATTTAAATGCCAACTACATAATTTTGGACACCTGTAAATTTCACGATGTGGTTTGCTTCTAAGACTGCAGCCTTACACATTTAGTGTGTACCACAGTGGCATTGAAATTTGAAGACTTGGATGGTCGGAGGCATGAACTTTTTGGACCACAATGTTAGAATTTTAGATGCATGTTTAACTGGCAAAACCTTATAATCAACCTTAAAAAAGAGTTGAACAACTTGAAGGTTGTGTAAAATTTAGTAGCTGTAGCTTATAAAGGATTAGGCTAGGCCTATGTGGTGACAGTTGATACAAACTCCAGGCTTGGGACCTCAAGTATATAGCCTAGACTTATTTGAGTATAGTTCACTCGATGCCTTGAGTCTGCCCAATGTGTGGCTGCAAAATTAAGTCTATGCAGAAAACATGAACTTTCCTAAGGAATCAGTGCTGATAGACAAGGTCTGGTTGTGAGGATTTGTAGTAAATGGTCAAAAGGTCAAACTGGCTAACTTGCAATTGTACATGCAGTACCTAGGAAGAGGTGGGGGAGGGGTGGGGGTATGCATGGGTTACAACACTTTTGGTTTATGCCCTGGAAGGCACGTGTCATTTTTTTCCCAAGATTTGACTTTGCTCAAGTCTCCCCCCCCCCCAAGATTCTCAGATCCCCCTCAAAATTTAAGACCAAGGGGGGAATTCCCCCCTTAAATTTTTGAGCTGGCGCTAACCCTGTTATGCCTTAATATCCACCTTACCTCTTTTCAATGCATACGAATGTTCAAATCGCGTGTTGCAATCACTTGAGTAGTATCATGATTCATTTGGATCAAAAAATGTCTTCCAAAAAGAAACATTTCTCCGCGAAAATTTGGTTTCCACACTATCGCGTTCAGTGAAAAACAGAATCCGGGCCTCCTATTGGATAGTTCGACCCTCATCATGACGTCATGACGAGGGGCCGTATACTATTCAATGGGAAAGCCGACGACTGAAAGCGATAGTGTGGAAACCAAATTTTTGCGGAGAAATGTTTCTTTTTGGAAGACATTTTTTGATCCAAATGAATCATGATACTACTCAAGTGATTGCAACACGCGATTTGAACATTCGTATGCATTGAAAAGAGGTAAGGTGGATATTAAGGCATAAAAATCGTAATTCAGTTAGGCGAAGTTGGTACCGAAAGGCCGTGAAGTGCGCTACCTTTCCATTATTATATAGGCCCCTAGGCCTATATGTAGCCTAGTATTTACTAGGCCTAGGCTATATAACGCTAGGACTGCCTGTGAGATTGCCCATCAGAAATACACTGCAAGTGCAACTTTTACCTGAAGACACGGTTTTCCCTTTAATGATAGTGACAGTATCAGCATTTTTGTATTTTTTTCTTCAAAGACAAACCGTCGTGTTGTTTGTCGGAGATGAACTGCAAACAACCGATTAGGTCTACCCACATTGCAGTGAACTTTCTCGTTAGGCCTAACGTATAGGCTACTTACACACTCAGTTTCCCACGTTCAAAACAAAAACTTGGTCGTCGTGATTTTATGAAGCCTTTCGCCTGAGGTTTAGTTGTTTTGAAAGTAATAAAATTCAGGGCTGAAAAGACGAAGGTTACTTCCCTAGTTATAGTCGGTCATTTGTCAGCAAATCAATACGAGCTTCCTGTCAAGGCTGTCATGTTGTAATTCATTAGACGTATATACTACGTCTCATGTACTATGTACATGATGTTTTTGAATGTATGTTTTCCTGGCGGTGAATTACCATCGACATATAGACCTACGAAGTGAAACTAGACGGGCTACCCCACACCACGATAGTGAAGCGGATAACAGGTATTCCGCGTGTGCACCAAAGATATAATATCTACACAGTATTGGCTGATACTATCACCTTCCAATGGCTTAACTCAATGTCGCTATTTGAATACGCGTAGAGAGAGGGGGCGAAGGAGGAGACCGCCTCCGCCCTTTAGCAAATTTTTCTTTTTTCTTTCTATTATTGATATCGCTACTTTGGTGTGTAGGAAGACAAGTTTTGTATGTAAAATGAGGTGAAACATTGCTAACATGTTTTAATGCGATTTTTTTCAGCACGCTTCACGTGCACCCATCTTAGACAAAAAAAATTCTATTATTATTTAGTGTAGGACAGCTTGGCCCAGGTAAAATTATTGTTCCAAAGCCCCAGGAAGTACTCCCCTTGTCCATCCTCCTCTACACCGTCAATCTGTATCAACCAAGGCCGGCAGTAATAGCCAGTCGGAGTAAGTATAATTAAAAAATTGTAAGGATATAATTTAAAAAGTGTAAAATTGTGATTTTTGTGGACTGTTGAGTACCCATTTAGTGTCATTTGGGGGGAGATCAAAGCTCGACATTAGGAAGTTCAGCTTTTCTCATAGAGTTGTTAACGAGTGGAATAGTCTGCCTGAGTGGGTAGTTAACTCTACATCTGTGCACTGCTTTAAGGTTAACATTGACAAGTTCTTCCATAAGTGTGGTAGAATCTAATTGTGCTGGGCTCGTTTGGTGTTGGCTGGTTCTTTGTTTTCAGTTAAGGTTGTATGGACTTCAGGGCATCTTTTGGGGCCGTAGCCCTCCTTTGCCCTTTAACCTGTTATGTTATGTTATGTTAAATGTATCATTCCAGGGAGTGTCAAATAGCAACTCCCTAATCATTCTAATGTCCACAATTTCGTAAATACTAGACCACACCTAGGGTTTGCCCCTGGACCAACCAGGGGCCTCACACCTTTGGAGTCGGGGAGCGCTTTGCGCTCCCAAAGCACATTCAGCACCACTTTGTCACGTCAACCAGGGTGTCCCCCAGGACCCCACTCAGTTGACAAAATCCTGGCTTCGGGCTTAACATGTGCACGGTGTCAGTGTTCACCATGCATTGCAACCTGTGGTGCCATAGTTGTCATCATGGTATGGACACTGTTGGACAGTGCGCAGCAGTGTGTGCACGGCACTCGTAAGGACTGAGTCCTTACGAGTGCCGTGCCGTGCCGTGCACACAAACCTCAGTAAGGTTGCATTTCAGTCTCTCTTCAAGCGTTTGTGCTTCTTGAGTGCTTTTCTGTATTTTCAGCTTAAAAAGACTCATGGGTTAAGAAAGATTGGTCGATATAATATACTGGACGGTTAGAGATGCTCATACAGGAAGATTACTTTTCTATTTATTGATCGTCACGGCAATTTTAGAGAGCTTTTTGTTACAGTTAAGGTCTTGAGGATACTTGAGTAAGTGGACCAGGTAAGTGGGGTCTCCTCCTCTCGGGTGTGCTTCAGAATCAGCGCCCCCATCTTTTCCATCGTTGCACTCAGTCTAGTTCAATATAGAATGTCTATGACATTTACTACCGGCATCCTGACGTCATATTGTTCAGGTTGTGAGATGTGTAAACTATCCGACAAATCGGGGATTCCCAACTTCCTTTTTTCGTTTTTCGTAAGGTAACGGGGGGGGGGGGGATGATTGAACGGAAATGTTTTAATGCCATATTTAGAACAAGGATTCTGGTGACTGTACTGCGAATAATGCCCCTGTTGGGGTTTTAGGCTATATGAGGGGTTTGCTTGGGATAAGGTATGGTGACTATGCCGTGGTCTAGGCGTAGAGGTTAAGCCTTTTAGATTAGTTTGGGGGGTCCGGCTAGGGTTAAATAACCATGTAAATAATCAGTCATAGCATTATTCGCGCGGCTGTAGTCACCAGGGAGTTGTTATCTGGAAGGAGATATATCGCTTTGAAGTGAGATTTACACCGCCAAGGTCACACAGTAATGTGCCCCTTGTATCTTTCTCGGCATTTCTATAAGACTTTCACTGGATTGGCCTCATAAAAAAGGGATTTGCCGTCTACTACATCTGCAGTAAAACTGGGTGGTTTGTCGCTCCTACCATAGTAGCATTGCCAGTAGCTGGAAAATTAAAAAAAACATTACAATCTTTGGACGGTCGGTGACCTGAATGCCGAGAGTATATACCAATAAGGGTTTATGTAAAAATCTGAACAGGATTCTATATCTGGTCATTTCAGGAAATTTCCCAGACAGCACAATAACGTTGGGCCAACACTGGAAAATTGGTTGGCCAAACGGTTGGGCTAATGTTATATGAATGGTTGGGTGATCATCGGGAAAAAGTTGGGACTACAATCAATTTTATATTGGGCCAACTTAATTTTAGTTCCGACAAGTGGTGTCAACTGTTAGCTGGCAAACATTTGGCCAACGGTCTAGCTGGTAAACATTTGGCAGTTGTTAATTACACTTCACCAACATCATTCACCAATTTTCATATCCAACAGTGCAAAGAATGGTTGACACAATGTTGCACCAAAGAAACTACCCCTCGCTTTCCAAAACTTCTCCTAATTAATTGCTCATTTATGGGAACCCATAATGAATGTTCAGAGAAGTTACCTTCTACCAGCATTGTAAGTGCTAGCCTTTTTTCCAAAAGTCCCCTGAGTCTCTGGCGAAGAGCCAGGGGTGAAAACCAAACAATACTCCCGAAGGAGTTCTGCTCCCTGAAGGAGTAACAATGTCCCCAAGAGACAAACTTTGACTTAACTGACCCACCCGACAGTGGTTCCGTTCTAGACTGGCTGAATAGAACAGGTGCCACCTGGGAGCTCCGCCGTCGTGATCACGTGTAAGTGCTGGCCACTTTCAAAAGTAGTAGGACTTTAATTGAAATTCATATATATAATGAATAGTTTTGGTTTGGCTATTATGTATTCAGTGAGATTATTTATTATTATTAACGATTAATAATACAATTTTCTTCATGATATATCAGTTTCTTCTTCTTTATGTTGTATTGTAAAACTGAGAAACATGATTTCTTGAAAGAATTCACCATTGCCAGCCACAATTTGTTTCAATAAGAGCTGCATTAAGTGATAAACACAAATCTCCTTTGAAAAATTAGGAATGCTCCGTTCAGATGAAAGGTATATAAATCTGGTGATCCAATAGAATTTCATAGCATTTTAAATATTTTTCTCAAATTGTCTTAGCAAAGATTTCCAAACGGCAAGTGAACGTTTTGCAAAATATGCACAGTGAATGTCAAATTTAGAAATAGCAGTTATTAAAAGAACTATGAGGTTGGCTTGGTACCAAAATGACCAGCTTAGTATTTGTCTGGTGGTCTATAATTGTTGGGTCAATGTTGGGCCACTTTACCATTTGCCAACCGAAACCAATGTCAGCTTTTAGCAACCCATAAGCAATGTTGAAGTTGTTTTGATAGGTCTATCATCATCATCGTCATGATTATCATCATTATTATCATCGCCACCACCACCACCACCATCACCATCACCATCACCATCTCCATCACCATCATCATCATCATCATCATCATCATCATCATCATCATCATCATCATCATCATCATCATCATCATCATCATCATCATCATCATCATCATCATCATCATCATCATCATCATCATCATTATTTCTGATTTAATAGTTAAATCAATAGGTCTATACCACCTGATCCTCATGGCTTGTACAGTAATTACTGATCTGTGCTATGATTTCTTAGCATGTGCTACAGAAACTGTTAATGGTGAGATACGGTTGAGTGATTTACACCTAAATAGTTAATTTTAGACGGGTGCTTTCGAGTACTCTGCATGGTACTGTGGTAAAGAGTATAGACTCTTAATAGGCCTATCTTCTTCCGGGGTTTTTGTTTCGATTCCCCTTAAAGACACTCTTGTTTTGGGGGGCTATTCTTAATGACAGGTTTAGGGTTAGAGGAAAGATTCGTGATTTTTATATGTATTTCGTGCTATGATGCTCGTAGCATATCACAGTAATTACTGGAAATGGTCTTCCACCATGTACAGTAATCACTGTACATGCTACGAAATTGCCTGTCTAGACATAAAGTCGCTTAGCCTATACTGTTTTATTACGGTATCACTGTTAACGGCCTATGAGATATTTCAATAGTTTTAAGTGTTGGTCTTATATATGAAGCCCAACAGTAAGTCACTTAAAACTGGCTCATCGTTGGTTTATTACGTAATGCCCGACGGTTGCCAAAACATGGCTGGCTCAATGTTGGTTGAAAACATAATGACCAACGGTTGGTTTCATGAAAGTGGTTCAATGTTGGTTAAATGTAGGCGTAAAGCATTCAGGAGTTGGCTATATACTTGAAGTTGGTTTAATGTTTGTTAAATGTGTGATGCCCTACAATTGGCCTATAAATGTTGGCAATACACGTAATTAACAATTGTTGGCTGCATATGGTTGGAGAAATGTTGGCCCTGCCTTTAGTTGCCTGCACAACATAATACCAAAAGTTGCCAACAGTTGCCAACATTGGCCCAACATAACTTCAACGCTTTGTGCTATCTGCGTTCTGGATACATTCCGAATTGTTCAGTGACGTAGAAACTGGGGGCCAGGGGGGCCATGATCCCTTCAATATATTTTGTGGGGGGCAAACGTCATTTTAACCCCAAGATCGCGATAGTGTTCAATACATATAAAATAGATATGTACAGACTTTAATAAAGTAGGCCCCGTCGTCTACTTATCTGATGTCATGAAAACACAATCGTGCCCGCATTATACTCTAATACAATAATCTGATTATTTTACAAGAAAAAGCCATCAATAACACATCTATCAAGGTTAATACTGATGTTATAAAAAGTCAGCATTTCATCTTTCAAGCAAATTTCCCCCAAACGGTCAATTTCGGGAATTCACATTGAGTTCGGGATATTTTGTCGGAAATCAGACATTTTTGAGAAATAACTTGCAGGAAACTTAATTAACCCTAATACCTAGATTAGTTAAATTATTTATAAGTTTAATTTGAAGTCAATTATTAATTTCCGATTTTCAACGACTTAAAAAAACTTCCTTGGTAATTAAAATAAAGTTCTGATTTGAATTGCACTAGCACCTATATATTCGGTCTCACTTGACCAGTGTGTTTTTAATGGTTAAACTTGTATTATGATTATCAGTGGTGTATTTAGGGAGGCCATTGGCAATTCCCCCCCCCCCCCCCCCGCCTCACTGATGCCATTTTTTAGTACTTAATACACGCAAATTTTTAACACAAATTTTACTTCAAAGGAAGCATATGTGGCATCAGATTGCATGTAAGGACACCTAATGTTTCAAAAATTTTCAAAGATACCCCCTCCCCAGGCCGGCGATCACACAACAAATGCATGCCCCACCTCCGTGAGAGAAATCTTGGCTACCCCACTGATTATTATCATTATTATTGTAACGACTTCCCCAAAAATTATAATCAATACGGAAGGGTAGTAACACGGCAATTGATTGTAAATTGGCATGCGGTGTGATAACCGATGCATGCCTATATAATATGTATTGTTGTTGTTTCCTTCTTCTTTGAATATTTTTATTTTTTGTTGCTCGAAATAAAATTGGAAAAATTAATTTGATCATGTATGAAGTTTAGGTGTGGGAAGGTCGAGAAATCGCGTCTGGTCTGCCCTCCCCCCCCCCCCCATATCAAACATCTTCCTACGCCGCTGTTGTTGTGACTAAAGTTACACTTCTGCCTCTGCAGTTTATTTGCATGACGTTCGTTCTTTAGGAAGGGGAAGACCTCATTGATTTATTTCAATAAAACAGTATTTTGAGTATTGTAGCACATGCCCCTAATTTGGTGGCGGCATAAACCTGCTCGTCAAAGCATTGTCCCGAGTAACTCAATTGTGATAGGATTACTAGACCTGAATGATGTATGATGTATCGATATAAAATTGAAGCCAACGAATAAAAGAAAGAAATTCCCATTAAAGGAACAAGTAGCTTCTCATTGATAATATCCTCGGGATTTAGTGGGTCTTAGAGTATAAGCATAAATTAAACTTTCAGTTAACCCCCCCCCCCTTCCGAATAACAACTCGGTAGCACGGTGGGCTACGTAATACTGGTATAGTGGAAATCCAACTTTCAAAGGGACCAAAAATTACAATTGTCTTAAATTTTGTTAAGGCTACAGTGTTGTATAGGGGTGGAATGAGGTGCTGTATATTTTTTCAGATATTAGGATGTCATATTTCTCATATTTGAGTCACACGTAATAAAAATCCTCACTTTTCCGGCGCTTAGAGCATGATATTGTCGTTCCGTCTTCCACTTATGTACAAGGCAAGTCAGTATTCATCTACTGTTTTTGTCATGATATCCATTCTTATCGTTCTGTTTTTTGTGTTTGGTTTTTATCCGTCTAATTCATTTCATTCTTTCATATACATGATACTGAAACCAGATTACATGCAATGCATGGAAAATGGTAAGAAGATATGAGAGCATTTAAAAGCCTCCACAAAAAATTATTGAAATAAATAAATCAATATGTTAGCATGTAAGGCATGACGCTAAGTAATTTCTTTCAGTTCAGTTCATGTAACATATCGCTTCGTTTTTATGTACAATTTTCTTTTTCTACTTCTATCAAAAACCTATTGAATTTGAAAATTACAAGGAAAATCCTCTGATTTTTGGCTGTCTTAAAGTAAGGTATAAGTCAGAATCATCAGGTTTTTTCTACTTCACCTTTATTGGGAATGTAACCCTCCTTTAAAATGAGGTCTCCCAAAATGGAGAGTACTGTATCAAATAAGGCATGGAAAGTACCATTTACTGCTATCTGGGAGACATTTCTTAACAAAAAGTTTCTTGATAGTACTGATACATGCACTTCGCGCCAACGGATAGTGGCGCCCCGTTTGGACAGTGGGCCCTGCCAATAGAATTACCAACAGGTTATGAACTGCTTAAAGGGGAATTTTCATAATCCCAGACAGTTCCAATTCTCCCAACTATGCAACTTCTAGCTCCTCCCATAACTGTATGAAGCTCTTTCTTGTGCAGGAGTAAACCTGTTTTATTGCTTAAGGCCATGTCCTGGTGAGCATACAAGGCTATAAAACGTAATAAAAGCACTCTCTCTGCCTTGTGTGGAATGTGAGCTACTCTTCATCTTTCAAATTTTCAAGCTTTGATGTCAATCAAAGAGCAGTCACCAACTGAGAATTTTGATACCCCCACACTAAAAATATACTTTGGGGTGATGACTGCCTGTCTTTAAGTAAATCCTGATAAAAAAGATTGGGCACCACTGCTCTATGCGTACATTGTGAGTGTAAAACTGTCAGTTTCAAGGTGGCTGTGGGCCACCTTGTTAAGTGGGCGTGGAATTAATGCTTTCACGTATAAATCCTTCGGTAAAGGCGGATTTGGTGTAAACCAAAAGGCCGCCACCCTTAATGTAGTTATGGTAAGATAAGTGGGGGGGGGGGGGGGGGTAAAAGAAGAAACTGTCCGGGTGTCCCGGACCGTTTATCCTGAGGAGAATGCGTCCGGGACAGAAAATCCAGGGTTAAAACTGCTCGCCGGACACATTCTCTCCAGGAGAAAAAGTCCGGGGTTGGGAGAATCTGTCCCGGACAGACTTTCCAGGAGAAAGTGTCCGGACAAAACTTGTCCCGGACCATTTCTCCCGGGAAATGTGAGTCCGTGTCTAACTGTACAGCAATAACGGGTGGCACACCACCATAGATAAGTATATTAATGTGCCTATTTGTTCAGTATCACAAATATCATCAAGAAGAGACAGTAAGATTTTTAATAAATTAGCAAACAGGATAGGGTATTCTGTCAATAGAACTTATGCATTGACATCACACAGACGTCATTTTGGGTGAAAACAATGCAGCACACGTGCACGAACGGCATGGATTTCGCAGCACGTGTAGTAGACTTACGCGCGTATACGAATGGTTGACAAATCAGCTGTCTACATTTATTGGTGTAACTTGCAATGATACGCGCTGTTCCGCCATCTTCCTCCAAAGGAGAGCGCACTTTCTCCTTTGTGACGTCATATGCATAAAGTCTATATGATAAGAAAGCAGACCAAATTAAGTATCACTGATGCCAAAGTGGGATCGCCTGAATCAACTTTTGGGAAATTATGTATATCAGGCTGTCAGTCAGTAAAAAGGCTCGGGTAAAGCGCGGGTCACGCTAGAGCGATAGAATTACTGTCCGATTTTTGTAAGTTTTAGTTAAAATGTTCTCCATTCCTGGTCAGAAAGAGCCAAAATTTCTCAACCTGTTTTTAGTGAAATGGGGCCCGATTTGAGTGAGGGTGCTATCCCTTTATGGTGGAAATCAAAAAGGACAAAGAAGTGGCTGATTACTATGAAGTATATACAAGGTGAGCCAAAAGGATCATAGGAGCTACAGCTATTATTCAAATTAACATTATGACTTCACTTGCTTAAAAATAAGGATACTCTGACCAGACCTCACAAAGGGGAGGTCGGGTGTAATAAAATCCTTAGCTGTTCTTTAATTTGTTGTAAGAAACCACTTTGACTTCTAAAATAGCACTTAACCCCTTGCCTTTTTTCCAGTGGCGCTTTATATCAGTAACATTTAGCAGTGTGGTGCTCCTGAAAATTTAATTGAGCAAGCCTGGTTTACAGCAATATATATATGTCAATTCCCCTCTGTCATTATTGGGAAACAATAGGAGACCACAACATACTGTACATACAGCTAACAGCTGGCTAAGGCTTCCATTAGGGTTTCTTCCCTAGGGGTCCTCAAAACCCCACACACTTCCCTCTATGGGTCCCAGTCTAAAATTGGGGGTCCCTAGTGGGGTCCTCCAATAAAATTCAGTTGTCCCAGTGCAACATTGCTCATTCTTGTGCCTTGGCACATCAACAGAACTGGGCTATCCTATTATAATAAGTAGTTTGCTGAGCTGTGAATAAAACACTAAAAGTTAAAAGAGCACAGCCAATTTATTACAGCCGTGCAGTCATTCTTTGAGGGTTCAGAAAAGTTGTGATTTACTGTAGAGTCGTTCTTGATGAGAATATTCACTATAGGGCCTAACCCACGACAGGCAAGAGTATTGAGAGAATCGTAACCATATACTGTACAGCAATGTACTTGCTGGGATGCCACAAAGTTTATGTTTTCCAAATTTCAAGATTTTGGCAGACTTTTGTGGAAAGTTGAAAAAACCTAAGAATTTGCAGATTTTCATTAATTAATGATGTTTTACTTCCTTATTGGTTGTCATCATTATAAAGTGTTCCTACTGGGTGGACGCAAGTACAGTACCTACCTGTAGATGGGCAGTTTTAATTTGGCAAGCCAGAGAAGCTTCTGGCACTTTTGCACCAAAGCTCAGTTCAAACTTTGAGTCCTGACAGCAAAAAGTCATGCGTTCCCAAAACACACTGGCCTCTTAAACTGTTAACTGTGCCTTCTGGATCATTTTTGCGCGTATTTCACCCAAGGTCTCGGGGTTATCGCGAGCCCTGACTAAACAGTGTATACAAGCCTACAGTAGCCTACTTGCATCCTAACCTTTATGTGTATAATGTACAGGAACAGTTTTGAAATTTATCAGTTTAATAAGTTAACCTATAATTTTGCCTCCTGCAATGTGTTTTCAAGGTCCTTTTGAATGGAAAATGCCCAATATGCAATTTTGTCACTGCCCTCTGTCATTGGGAAACATTCGGAGGACGCAATTAAATATATACATACAGACATACAGTACGGTAACTATATAAGTCTGCAGTACATCCTGACCTGTGTATCATGTACAGGTATTGAAAGTTATCAGCTAGTTTAATCAGTTTACCTGTAATATTGCCTCTCAATGTTTTTTCCAGGTCAATTTGAATGGAAAATGCACAACAATATGTGAATATGTCACTGCCCTCTGTCACTGGGAAACATTAGGAGGACGCAATTAAATATACATACAGACATACAGTAACTATGTATAAGTCTACTGAACAGTATGTCCTGCAGGTGTACCTGGATGTGCAAGTATTGAGATTTATCAGTTTAATCAGTTTACTGGTAATATTGCCACTCAATGTTTTTTCCAGGTCAATTTGAATGGAAAATGCACAACAATATGCAAATATGTCACTGCCATCTGTCATTCGGAAACATTAGGAGGACCCCACATAGCAAGCTGACGGCGGGCCGCCGTCGACTAAACGACGGCACGGCGGCAGCGGCGTGCCGCTGTCTTACCGCCGGCGGCCCGGAGGCGGTGAAAAGTCGGCATGCCGACGGCGGGATCACAGCGGCATGCCGCCGGCGGCCCGACGGCGGTGAAAAGTGGGCATGCCGGCGGCAGGACTACTGCGGCATGCCGCCAGCGGCCCGACGGCGGTGAAAAGTCGGCATGCCGAAGGTGGGATGGTGGCGGCCTACCTACGGCGGGCCAACGGTGGCTAAAAGTCGGCAAACCGAGGGCGGCATTGAGTCGGCGTGCCGTTGTTGGGCCGCCGGCGGCTAAAGTTTGGCTTCCCGGCGGCGGCAAAGCAACGGTATGCCACCAGCGGCCCAGCAGTTATGAAAAGGCAAAAAAAGAAGGGTAACATAAGTTTATACAAAGGGCTGTTAATGGACTAATTGTGATTAATGGACAAGAATATGGCGGCACACAGTACAGGGGCCTTGCTTTTATGGGTAATTGCTGCTATAGTGTTTTCAACTATTATTGGATGTAAAATACAGCGATGGTATATTATTTTTACAACCATTAGCCTACTTTGCGGCAAATCACAAGAGTAAGAAGACATTGGCCTATTGCGTGGGTCCGTATCCACAAAGCAGGCTACTGTAAGTGGCAATCGAGATAGCTTCCGGTGGGGAGGGGGAGAAAAATTTTTTAGTGGGCGAGATAAACTGATGGTAATTTTTTCACTAGCCATGTCGCGAAAATTTTTCGGGCCCCTGCCCCCCTCTGGCTATGGGTATGATAGTGTTGGTACTTTCTATCCTTTAATGTGATCTTTGTTATCCTTCCCCGTCTTGTCTTCCCGGCTGAGCGACTTCAGGCGATTTCCTCTCTCACGTTCCATAAAATGAGTGCGACCAGAATCCCATTGGCCGGCTGCAGTTGCTCGTGCTACATTTACACGCATTTCGACATCCTCATTTGTTGTTAAAAGTTTGCACATTTTGCAGAGATAGGTCATTTAAATTTACATGAACTCACTTGCGAATCCTCGGTGATGAAATTTAATAACGCAACGACTTTTGGCAATGAACATAGAGTGAAGTTTACACAAATTAGAGCAGGAGTTGCAGATTATTCTCTACAGAGCTGTCTTTGTATATGTATTGTGTATATGCACCAGGCCAGCACTCTCACAAACTTAATGTTATACAAACACAAGTTCAGCTATGCACAACACAGTAAACCTTTTATATCCAGCTCTGACGCCTGCATAGCTACCCTCGATATGCAAATCACTAGATTTGGCTAAATGCCAACCAGGGCGCACAGCCGGGCCAGCTTCATTGCAACGTATGTGTGAGCAGACGATAGTTTTTGCTCTACGTAATCCAATGAAATTGTATTGTGTGCGCTCCTGAACTTTCCATGCATACGAGCGCTACCATAGCGTGTGTGCGCACATAACTATCGCTATTATATGTGCAGTGCATGCTTCGCACGAGCGCCTGGGTACGTACCCAGCCTGCGTACGTACGTACTTACTTGCATACGACCGAACGTACAAAATTATGCACACTAACTGCCATACTGCATACGTTGTAACTCAGAACTATGGCCTAGGTGGACACTGAAGGAAATATTGTTGACATTTTGATGTCGTAAACTAGAGAAATAATTGTCCATTCAACATTCATCATGTGCTAGAGTCCGGACCGGTCAGAGGCCACCTGCAAGGTAATACTTTGTTTTCAGAAAATAATATGTAAGGTTTAGTATGTCTAATTTCATTTCAGCTTTAGCGACGACGACTGTGAATGTTGTGAACTTGAATGTTGTGAACTTGTGCCGTAAACGTTACGTTAGGATGTTAACGTTAGGCTATGTAGCCAGGAAAACGTTAAAATTATAACACTAAACGGCTAAGAGTAAGACTTATTTAGAGTGCCAAAGTTTGGCATAACGCTACTGGTTCGGTTGGCGTCACTATGACGGTAAATTAAGGCATAACTTAAGCCTAAGTTACAGTAGGTCAACCTTCAGTAAAATGGCCAAGGATATGTCTAACGTTAGGCTGCTGTAGGCCTATTGCCTAAGCCTAGGCCTACTGTAGGCCTTTGTCAAGGCCTACCTAGGCCTAGGCAAAATCATTCATAGGTCAACCGTTGAACCAGCATTAACGTTAGAGACTAGGCACTAGGCCTAGGTGCCTTGCCATGATAGAGCCACTACATGGCCTAGGCCCCTACCTAGGCATAGACTATAGTCCGCAGTCTGCTGACCTAGTATATGGGGATTCCCATAGGTACTAGTCTGCTGACCTAGTATGGGGATTCCCATAGGTACTAGTTCAGGGAGCAAAGTGTATGTGAGAACTAGGCCTAGGTAACCTAGGTTAGTTTCCCATAGATTCCCATAGGTACTAGTTCAGGGAGCAAAGTGTACGTGAGAACTTGGCCTAGGTACCCTAGGCTAGGCCTATACTAGATAGGCCTAATAGACTAGCCTAGGCTATAGCCTATTAGGTTATGCCATCAAAGAAGTCCTAACTTAAGGCTAGACTTCATTTGTTGAGTTGTTCTCCAATTAGGTCTAGCCTAGGCTAACCATGAACTTATGCTAGGCGTAAAAGTAAGGCTAGGCCCTTACGTTACAGGCTAATGTTAAAATTATTAGGCTATGTAAAGTTGAAGGGCTGTTGTTGAAACTTCATTCCGTGCAATTCCTTTGGCTAAGGCAGGTAATTACTGTAGCCTAGTAATAACAAATAAGCTTACAGTAGGCCTAGGGCTACTAATTTCCTTTCTAATAAAATCTTGTAAAAAAGAGGCACAGGCTACTGTAGGCCAACAAATTACATTTTAAAGTGGCTCAGCCTACCGGTTATACTGAAGCCCACACATAGGCTTCGGCCTTCAAGGAAAGTTTGTACTACTAACGTTACATCAGGCTTAGGCTAGGCTACCTCAAAGTTTGAATAGTTCAGTTACAATGAAATTTCATTTTGATTTCTTTTGGTGATGATAAAAGAGAAACTTTGATTTAATTGCAGGGTTCTAAAAGGGTTCAACATGGATGTTTGAACACAGTGACTTGGCACAGTCCTACTCCTTTCATACTAGAAAAGGAACCAAATAATAGGCCACCTAAGCAACGGACATCATTGTGACTGATTGGAAGAAAGAAGAGCTGCAGCTTTCCAACACCTCATTGTGCATGTCAAAGTTTACAGATTTGGTAAGTTACATATAAATGATTTAACCTTACAGGATTCTTCCTGTTTCCTATTTTGTTGTGGTCAGAAGTTTATATCCCCTCAACTATGGTTAATAATAAAAGGGACATAGTAACATCAGCAATAACACATGCAGATTTTCCAAAAAGAAAAAGAAAAACTCAAAATTCTTTGTCAGTTTCTACATTTACAAGACCTTTCACTGCTGAGATATTACATACTGAAATTTGACCCAAATTAAAACACACACACTCACACAAAACGAATTTAAAAACTAAACATGTAAACTTAATACAGTATAACAGAGAATGTGGGTTCTGATGAATGTTCAGTTTTTGATAATTAATAGCCTGCTGCCTGCAGGGACTCTTTACATTGAGCCGGTCCCAGGTGATTTTTACCCCATGGTCCCTGAGATTTAGTGCCTGGTATGCCTATAAACAATATGAGCAGGCATCATGCCATTTTTGTACAAAGCACCTGGTTTTATGCACCCAACCACCCCCACCACCACCATTAGTTTAACATTAAACCTAATACTGAAGTCAATATTTTAATGAGTGAGAGCAATTAGGCATGCATCTTGATCAGGGCACTTAAAATTTCCTTGATTTGTGTACATGCAATGACATTAAGTTTATGAGCTCATTTCTTGTGCCTTTGGTCCTACATGTTCAAACTTCTTATATCCATTGTTATTCCATCATTATGCTGAATGCACTTTCAATGATTTGAAACAAGGCCCCTGCTTGCTCATGGAATAATGACACCAAGGACAGCTGAGCTTTAAATCTACAAGACCAGGAACTTCCACATGCTCCAAATCTGCTCAGTATAAATTAGCTCCGTGCATGGGGTGGGGGACAAAGTTTTCATATTTCTTTGCTACTGTATGAAGAAAAGAAAACTAACGGCAACAGTTCTGGTAGTAAGAGGCTACACATTAAAAGAGGGCTGTGTATAACATAACTTGGGCTGGACCTACATTAGCTATGGCAATTCATTTCACAGGGGACATGAAGTGGATTGGGTACAATAAAAAGCCTAATTCGTCATATTACATGAAGCACCGAGAGCATTACTGTTCAAAGAAATTGATTTTCAGTTTACACAGAGAGCTGCGTACCAAGCACGATAACGGTCACAAGAACTACACTTGCATGGGGAACATCTAAAGTGCATGGTTGGTCTATTTTCAGACTTTTAGTGTTTTTCCTCCATCATTGAGACTTGGATGTAAACTACTGTACGGTGTAATTAACACATTTTTATCTTTATCGCATTCCATTGTTTCAGCATTAGCCAAAATGGCCCCAAAAAAATCAGAAGGGGAACTACTGGACGGAATAGAAGCTCGACAGTTTTTACCGTTTTGGAATTGTAGGCATGCAAAGACACAAGAGAGTTGGAAGAATGCCCTGATTCGTCTGCCAACGAAGAGTGCAAATTATCAGTATTAAAGATCACAAGAATATCACAGCAAATATGAATGGACTGGTGGACTTCATTGAGAACAGTAGGTCAAGAAAACTAGTTCCTGTTTCTTTAATCAGAAGTTAAAAGGTACCTTCTGAATACAACTGTCACTAGTACGGTACTCATTCTTGCACATCTTGCGGAAATATGAAGTCAGTTCAGTAATTTATGAAAAGTGTGATACTCGTGACTTTCGAGATGCTGCACGAAAATCGTCGCCGTCTCATCTAGGATAAAAATGTACAAGGAGTGTGTGGTATTCTGCTGTCTTCGCTTACCTTTGTACATGTGCTGAGGGAAATGGCAAAATGGGTGAAGGTACATTCTCATTTTTGTCATGTTACTTAATCCTAGAAGACATTTGTTAAAGAAATGCTTTTCTGTGTTTGTGGTCACAATATTTTGTGTCGTCACCAAGGCTCGAAATAAACTTGAAAAAGGGCACAGCCAAAATGAGCAAATTGGCTGTTGGTGCTGCTGGTTATTTTGAGCCCTGCGTCACTTTGGCTCCGAAAAATTTTGATTTCTGTTTCCAAGTTCAAAAATGTTGATATCATTTAAAAGTGACTCATATTGTGAAGCTTTTTAAGAAACATGTGTTCCACATAAACAATGTGTAACAATTTCGAAATTAATTGAATCTTAGAATTCATAGGCGTAGGAAGCTGCTCAAAACGAGAAGGGGGGGGGGGCTGAACATTTTTAGGATCACCGTCCTGGAGGACGAAGCCTCCCTTTTGGAAAATTTTTGAATATTTGAGGGTCCTTAGATGCAATTTGGTGCATTATTTTGGACAAATTTTAAGGAAAATTACTGCATATTTTTGACATTTTCTACAAAGGAAACAAACAAGGAAGGAGCTTCAACCTTGGATTGAGGTGAGGGGGGGGGCTGAGGCATTCTTCCGCCACTCCACATTTTTTACTTTAGCCCCACAGCCCCCCGCTTCCTACGCCTATGTTAAAATTTATAGTGGGTTCAGTGAAAATAGCAATGTGACATCACAATTTACTGCAAATTGGATCTAAATATTCTTGAAACATAAACATTTGTTTTGAAAGTGATGAGGGCACTGACTTGTCATCCTGGCTGGCAGAAAAGGGGAAGCCATTCCTGTGTTCCCTTGCAATTTGCATGAAAAAGAAGTAAGTGCCTGAAAGCAACGTACATGGTGCTTCATGTTTCAATATTCCAATACCCTCTGAACCTTTCAAACAAGTTTTCTGGTTTGTTTCTTTTGAAAATAATTCTCTCTAATTTAATAAAGGCTGCAAAATAATTTGAGGGCTTCATGTCAGAATAAATTAGGGGAATAAAATAAAATGCATAAGTCTACTTTACTCAAAAGGTAAAGAGACATTTCTCCCTCCCTTTCCCTTCCCCTCCCCCACCATATCAAAACCCTTGCACATATGTCCTTTTCAAATTGGCAGTTGTAAGTATGAACTTATATTATTCAACTGTTCCAACATGTTTTCGGTAAGTAAAAATTGTGGACCAACTTACATTAAGGGAACAAGCAGTCATCTGATCTCAACTGAATTTTGAAATCAAATGTGAGATATAAAACTCTCTTACTTTCGTTACAAGTTTGTGATGTTTTCACATGAAATGTTCGAATATCAATAGCAAACCAAAAAGTTTTCATGCATGAATTAAACAATTCCGTTACAATAATATTGCAAATAATTCTAAAGAGTAATTACGGATCAGGATATTTGTCACTAATTCATATTTGGGTGACTGAATTTTCTCTGTAATAAAACTTGGGTACTTTAATCATCAGTGATGCTACAAAAAAGGAACGACAAGGGTATGGAATGAGGGGTGAAACAGGTTCATTTCAAAGCCACCTCCTAAAACAGAATGTGGCACTCAAACTTTAAAGTCAGGCAAGTAGGCCTGTCCTTTTCCGATGGATGGATCAAAAGAAGTATGACATGTAGTATTTTCATGTATAGGTGGTAACATTTGATATGGGTTTTAAAAGTGTCAGGTCAAGTTAATTTGCAGTTTAACAGTGATTTTTCCTCTTTTCATTACATATTCTTCATACTTGTTTCATTCTAGATTCTTTACTTTACGGGGGAGGTGCATGGGTAAGGAAAACTTGGAACTAGCTTGGAGTGAGAATCAGAAAAGAAAGTTCCTTTTTATTAATTTAGGATGGCATAGCTGTACTAGTTCTGATTTTCTTATTTAATCATGTCATTCTGTAAGATGTATAGAATTGGGGTTAAAGTTTTTAAAAATACAAATCCTTGTGAAATGCTTTACATTAAAAATAATCTTGTTCTTTTTTTTATGCTTTCGCTCGGTAAATTGTACATATAGTACATAAAATTCTTCTCAGACAGGAATACAACATTGCAAACTAAGTTTTCAACCCACGAACTTTTTTCTTTGTACTCTTGCGGAAACTCAATTATAGGTATAAAGCACTCTTAATCGTTAGGCTATCATCTGAACTTTTAAAGACTATAGTGCCTTTTGGGTAAAGTTTTGAAAAGCGAAATTAATACTTTAATTGAAAGTGAGGTTAATGTAGCATTTCCCAGAAAAGAAACATCTTTTACAAGTGATATAAAAGAAGAGTATTTTTTTCAGATGGAAAATGAACATTTACATGATTTATAAAAAATTTGTCCTGCATGGATAAGATAATAATGCTTTTTGAAGAAAACCTTTCTAAAAAAGTTCCACCTTTTGACCAACCAAAACCTGAGGTACGCGTATAATACCTCTGCCGACGGCGGGCCGCCGTTTAACCGGTCTTGTCCCTGCGGTTGGCCCACCGGCGGTCCGACGATGGGAAAGCGGTGGTAATTAACCGCCGGCGAGCCGCTGTCGTACCGACTCTACGACCGCGGTTGGCCCACCGGCGGTCCAGCGATGGGAAAGCGGTGGCAATTAACCGCCGGCGGGCCGCTGTCTTACCGACTCTACGACCGCGGTTGGCCCCCCGGCGGTCCGACGGTGGTAAAGCGGTGGCAACCGCCCGCAAGCCGCTACTATACCGACTCGCTGGCCCGCTGTCGGCCCGCCGGTGGGCCAACGTCGGAAACCGCCGGCGGGCCGCAATCGGACCGCTGGACAAATCTACGTCGGCCCGCCGGCGGTTGCCGCCGTTGGCCCGCCGGCGGTGCCGCCGCCGGTCCGCCATCCGGCCGCCGTCGGCTTGCTATCAGGGACGCAATTAAATATACATACAGACAGTACGTACAGTACAGTTACTATATAAGTCTGTAGTACATCTTGACCTGAGTACCATGTACAAGTATTGAAAGTTATCAGTTTAATCAGTTTACCTGTAATATTGCCTCTCAATGTTTTTTCCAGGTCAATTTGAATGGAAAATGCACAACAATATGTGAATATGTCACTGCCCTCTGTCACTGGGAAACATTAGGAGGACGCAATTAAATATACATACAGACATACAGTAACTATGTATAAGTCTACTGAACAGTATGTCCTGCAGGTGTACCTGGATGTGCAAGTATTGAGATTTATCAGTTTAATCAGTTTACTGGTAATATTGCCACTCAATGTTTTTTCCAGGTCAATTTGAATGGAAAATGCACAACAATATGCAAATATGTCACTGCCATCTGTCATTGGGAAACATTAGGAGGACGCAATTAAATATACATACAGACAGTACGTACAGTACAGTTACTATATAAGTCTGTAGTACATCTTGACCTGTGTACCATGTACAAGTATTGAAAGTTATCAGTTTAATCAGTTTACCTGTAATATTGCCACTCAATGTTTTTTCCAGGTCAATTTGAATGGAAAATGCACAACAACATGCAAATATGTCACTGCCATCTGTCCTTAGGAAAGTTCATGTTTTCTGCATAGACTTTATTTTGCAGCCACACATTGGGCAGACTCAAGGCATCAAGTGAACTATACTCAAATAAGTCTAGGCTATATACTTGAGGTCCCAAGCCTGGAGTTTGTATCAACTGTCACCGCATAGGCCTAGCCTAATCCTTTATAAGCTACAGCTACTAAATTTTACACAACCTTCAAGTTGTTCAACTCTTTTTTAAGGTTGATTATAAGGTTTTGCCAGTTAAACATGCATCTAAAATTCTGACATCCAAGTCTTCAAATTTCAATGCCACTGTGGTACACACTAAATGTGTAAGGCTGCAGTCTTAGAAGCAAACCACATAGTGAAATTTACAGGTGTCCAAAACTATGTAGTTGGCATTTAAACATGTGTGAAGCATGTGTAAAATACTTTAACGTAGCCCTAACCAACATTTTCAAAAATTTTACTTCACTACTTTTGACGTACGATACTTTTTTTCTTTAGAGCTGCAGGCACCAGCTCACATGCCATCCTAACGTATTGTCTATATGAATACATGGAAATAGCCTAGCCTGTGACATTAAAAGTCACCTTGTAAGCAGCCACATGCAAACTGTAAACAGAGTTTATGTTGTACCACCAGTGTCAAGCTCTCTCAGCACAACATAAGTACTGTTTAAACTAACTAGTCAGTGCATGCAAGAAGCGTTCATGGGATTTACGTACGGAACGTACTGTACATCCATTAATAAGTTCATTACTGCACTGACTTACTGTAGTGTGTGCAATTGGTGAGCTTGACTACTCTGAATGCAAGGAAGAAAGTACATGTATCTTGAGGATGCATGGGTCTACACAAAAATCTGTGCAAGATTCCCCCTCTGCAAGTTTTCTTTGTGCGGGAACTGAAACCTTTTTGCGTGATTCCCGCAATCCCGCTGCTAATGCGAACCCTGAGTACATCCTGACATGTGTACCATGTACAAGTATTGAAAGTTATCAGTTTATTCAGTTTACCTGTAAAATTGCCACTCAATGTTTTTTCCAGGTCAATTTGAATGGAATATTCACAATATGCAAATATGTCACTGCCCTCTGTCATTGGAAAACATTAGGAGGACACAATTAAATATACATACAAACAGTACGTACAGTACAGTAACTATATAAGTTTGCAGTACATCCTGACCTGTGTACCATGTACAAGTATTGAAAGTTATAAGTTTAAAATCAGTTTACCTGTAATATTGCCACTCAATGTTTTTCCAGGTCAATTTGAATGGAAAATGCACAATATGCAAATATGTCACTGCCATCTGTCATTCGGAAACATTAGGAGGACACAATTTAATATACATACAGACAGTACATACAGTACAGTAACTATATAAGTCTGCAGTACATCCTGACCTGTGTACCTTGTACGAGTATTGAAAGTTATCAGTTTAATCAGTTTACCTGTAATATTGCCACTCAATGTTGTTTCCAGGTCAATTTGAATGGAAAATGCACAACAATATGCAAATATGTCACTGCCCTCTGTCATTGGAAAACATTAGGAGGACACAATTAAATATACATACAAACAGTACGTACAGTACAGTAACTATATGAGTCTGCAGTACATCGATGTCCTGAATTGTGTACCATGTACAAGTATTGAAAGTTATCAGTTTAATCAGTTTACCTGTAATATTGCCACTCAATGTTTTTTCCAGGTCAATTTGAATGGAAAATGCACAATATGCAAATATGTTACTGCCCTCTGTCAGTGGAAAACATTAGGAGGACACAATTAAATATACATACAAACAGTACACGTGTACAGTACAGTAACAATATAAGTCTGCAGTACATCCTGACCTGTGTACCAAGTACAAGTATTGAAACTTATCAGTTGAATCAGTTTACCTGTAGTATTGCCACTCAATGTTTTTTCCAGGTCAATTTGAATGGAAAATGCACAACAATATGCGAATATGTCACTGCCCTCTGTCACTGGGAAACATTAGGAGGACACAATTAAATATACATACAGACAGTACGGACAGTACAGTAACCATATGTCTGTAGTACATCCTGACCTGTGTACCAAGTATAAGTATTGAAAGTTATCAGTGTAATCAGTTTACCCGTAATTTTGCCTCTCAATGTTTTTCAAAGTCGATTTGAATGGAAAATGCACAACAATATGCAAATGTGTCACAGCCATCTGTCATTGGGAAACATTAGAAGGACACAATTAAATATACTGTACATACAGACAGTACAGTACGGTAACTATTTAAGTCTGCAGTACATCCTGACCTGTGTTCCATGTAAAAGTATTGAAAGTTATCAGTTGAATCAGTTTACCTGTAATATTGCCACTCAATGTTTTTTCCAGGTCAATTTGAATGGAAAATGCACAATATGCAAATACGTCACTGCCATCTGTCATTCGGAAACATTAGGAGGACGCAATTAAATATACATACAGACAGTACGTACAGTACAGTTACTATATAAGTCTGTAGTACATCTTGACCTGTGTACCATGTACAAGTATTGAAAGTTATCAGTTGAATCAGTTTACCTGTAATATTGCCACTCAATGTTTTTTCCAGGTCAATTGGAATGGAAAATGCACAACAATATGCAAATATGTCACTGCCATCTGTCATTGGGAAACATTAGGAGGACACAATTTAATATACATACAGACAGTACGTACAGTAAAGTTACTATATAAGTCTGTAGTACATCTTGACCTGTGTACCATGTACAAGTATTGAAAGTTATCAGTTTAATCAGTTTACCTGTAATATTGCCACTCAATGTTGTTTCCAGGTCAATTTGAATGGAAAATGCACAACAATATGCAAATATGTCACTGCCCTCTGTCATTGGAAAACATTAGGAGGACACAATTAAATATACATACAAACAGTACGTACAGTACAGTAACTATATGAGTCTGCAGTACATCGATGTCCTGAATTGTGTACCATGTACAAGTATTGAAAGTTATCAGTTTAATCAGTTTACCTGTAATATTGCCACTCAATGTTTTTTCCAGGTCAATTTGAATGGAAAATGCACAATATGCAAATATGTTACTGCCCTCTGTCAGTGGAAAACATTAGGAGGACACAATTAAATATACATACAAACAGTACACGTGTACAGTACAGTAACAATATAAGTCTGCAGTACATCCTGACCTGTGTACCAAGTACAAGTATTGAAACTTATCAGTTGAATCAGTTTACCTGTAGTATTGCCACTCAATGTTTTTTCCTGGTCAATTTGAATGGAAAATGCACAACAATATGCGAATATGTCACTGCCCTCCGTCACTGGGAAACATTAGGAGGACACAATTAAATATACATACAGACAGTACGGACAGTACAGTAACCATATGTCTGTAGTACATCCTGACCTGTGTACCAAGTACAAGTATTGAAAGTTATCAGTGTAATCAGTTTACCCGTAATTTTGCCTCTCAATGTTTTTCAAAGTCGATTTGAATGGAAAATGCACAACAATATGCAAATGTGTCACAGCCATCTGTCATTGGGAAACATTAGAAGGACACAATTAAATATACTGTACATACAGACAGTACAGTACGGTAACTATTTAAGTCTGCAGTACATCCTGACCTGTGTTCCATGTAAAAGTATTGAAAGTTATCAGTTGAATCAGTTTACCTGTAATATTGCCACTCAATGTTTTTCCAGGTCAATTTGAATGGAAAATGCACAATATGCAAATACGTCACTGCCATCTGTCATTCGGAAACATTAGGAGGACGCAATTAAATATACATACAGACAGTACGTACAGTACAGTTACTATATAAGTCTGTAGTACATCTTGACCTGTGTACCATGTACAAGTATTGAAAGTTATCAGTTGAATCAGTTTACCTGTAATATTGCCACTCAATGTTTTTTCCAGGTCAATTTGAATGGAAAATGCACAACAATATGCAAATATGTCACTGCCATCTGTCATTGGGAAACATTAGGAGGACACAATTTAATATACATACAGACAGTACGTACAGTACAGTTACTATATAAGTCTGTAGTACATCTTGACCTGTGTACCATGTACAAGTATTGAAAGTTATCAGTTTAATCAGTTTACCTGTAATATTGCCACTCAGTGTTTTTTCCAGGTCAATTTGAATGGAAAATGCACAACAATATGCAAATATGTCACTGCCATCTGTCATTGGGAAACATTAGGAGGATACAATTAAATACAGTATACATACTGTACAGGCACACAGTAACTACATAAGTCTACTGTACAGTAGGCCTACATCTCGACCTGTGTACTAGTGTTCAACAGAACATCAGTTAAGTAATCGGCATGGGGCCGATTATTCTATTTTTGGTAAGTAACTGGCATTGGTAAAAAAGAAGCTAAAATCTACTTGAAACTTGCTCTTAGATTCATTAAAATTCACAGCTCACAGCTACTCTTTGACCTCCATCAAACACACCTTTTGACCTCTGGTGACCCCAAATAACCTTTCAACTTTTGCTAGTAACAATAGGGTCCATCAACTCAGTAAGGGTAATTGCAGTTATCCTTCTTGAGATATAGTGTTTAGAATATTTTGATTGTTTGACCTTTGGTGACCCCAAATGACATTTGACCTTCACCAAAAACAGCAGGGATCTTTTACTTAATATGGACAATCTACATGTAAACTAGGAGATCCCTTGGAGTTACCTTTCTTGAGATATTGTGTTAACAAGATTTTGACCTTTTAAGCTCTGGTGACCCCAAATGACCTTTAACCTCCATTACTAACAATAGGGTCTAGCTACTCAGTATGATATCCCTCACAGTTACCCTCCTTAAGATATAGTGTTAAGAAAGTTTTGACCTTTTGACCTCAAAGAAAATAGCTTAAATCATTACTAAACCACTTTCAATCTCACCAATAAACTGCAGCAATACTGTAGCTTCATCTCCTTAAAATGTTATGCATTCCAGGAGCAACAGAAGTTGAATTAACTGAATTTTTCAAAGTTTGGGTGAGCAAATTACTTCTGTGCAAGAAATAACCAAATTACTTCCTTTAAGAAAGCTACCCTGCTGGACCATTTTGAATTGTCTTTCATTCTGTATCTTTTACTATTGGTTTAAAGAATATCAAAATTTTCAGTAAAATAAACACAGTATTTAACTTCACAATTAACTTTGACCAAATAGGTTACACAGTGTGATGATAAATTGTGAGAGCCAAGAAAACGGTTGCTACAGTACTGCAAACCTTTGTATCCGTCAAAAAACACAGTACTGGTATCTGTTTGACTCATTCATACGTGGTGCTATGGTATAGTACAATCCAATCCAATTTCCCAACAGGTCTATTGATATTCCTCGGGGTACTTTTAAGTTGATTATCATCAACAAATTGTAACTGCATTCTACTTACCATTTCTGCTTATAGAAGAATAAAAAGCTTCCTGAGGATTGGGGATAATTCTCTTCTCGTTCACCCCCTTCTGCTGCAGTGATATGTTCTCCTCTATACTCCAGGAGAAATGCCCCCTTTTCAAACTGTGTTGTAGTAAACACGCCATGTCCTTCATAAAAAAAAAAAAAAAAAAAATATAATAACACAAAACAGGGTGCAAATACTTTTCCAAGGGGATAACTGTATTAAGTACTGTGAAATGTGGTTTACCAAATACACAAAAGGTAAGAAAACCTACTGTACATATTAGCTATAAACATCACAAGGTTGTGACAAGTGCTGTGGCTGAGTGGATTAAGCAGGCTTCAACAAATTAATTTTCCATTAATTGTCAATCGGGTTAACTGTTCTCAGAGGTACTAATCCTCATGACTATCTACTTGTCTACTTCTAACCTGCCTAGCAGTAGCCATTGAAATACTTTGTGAATCCAACTTGAACTGCGGGCTATAACAGTGAACAGTTCACCTGTCCCAGTGAATTTTGACTTGCCCTGACTGTTGGGAGGGGGGTTTGTTGAAGCCTGGATAAACGTGGTGTCATTTAAATCCATTAAGCCAGGAGGTTTGGAATTAGAGATCTCTGGACAGGTCATTTCAGTAAAGTGGGTTTTTTATTCAAGAGAAACTATGGTTTTCCCATCTGAACTGAACTTACAAAAAGATACCAAAATTGATCTAAATTCCTCAGCTGGTTTTCCACATGAAGCAGAGTTGTAACTGAAGCCATAGGCCTATTATTATAGGCTTTTCCCTCATTGGTAGTTGCTTAGTAGTGTTTGCACGGGTACTAAAAAATAGGACCCGGGTACCCGATCACCATACCCTTCGGGTACCCGGGTATGTGTTACGGTGACTAAAAGATGAGAACATTTTATTAGCCGGGCATGCTCCATAAGACATGCATGATAATGTTTACAGCTGTATTGGAGAGGTAGCGATCACATTCCCAAGTTCAAAAACATTTGATTTGTCACAAGGTTTAATCATCTCTCAAGTAAAACAAACGTGACAGAAAACAGTCAAATAAGAACATTAGTACTTCCCAAGGCCTATATCAATTTGATATTGAATTTTGGGACGCTTTCCTACTTGAAAAGCAAGCATACTAAGAGCTCGAAGCTTCTCCTTTTTAAACACTGATTTGAAAATACAAACCAATCTGAGCCCTGTATTATGTTATTCTCTTGCACGTCCAAAATACCGATTGTAAACAAACGTCATGTTCAACTTCCCTCACACTAAAGTACAATGTGCGTTGAAATTATCACTAAAGGGCTATGTACGTTCCTACGTACCTAGCCTCGTGTTGACATCCGGGGATGGTAACATACCTTATACAAATGAGCTTCGTAGTCTGAGCGAGCGCCATTTTGGGGCACAATAACGTAATATGTAATGGCCTGTTTCAAAAACTTTTGCGTGAATGTTCACAGTCTTATTACAGTGATGTATTTGTACTTTACAGATAGCAGCAAAGTGTTGATTTGCGTAAAACTGACACGTCTAACCACTATGAAATATTTGAGGACTATACTCGAGGTGGCATACGCTAGCAATTATAAGATCGTATACATGCAAGGCTCAGTTTTCCTAGCACGCCGCCCTGTCTTTGCAAGCTGGGCGGGGGTGATATGTCTGCCATAGTTTCTGCATGAAACAGTACAGTGTTTTTTTGAATCACCGTCAGATAGCTTGCTTGCGTGCAAGATTATAAGTGATATACTGTACACGTGATATGTGAGAAGTAACTCACTACATGACGATAGCGCGATCGGGCTGCACGCTGATAAAAATTTCAACTTCGGGAAACAAAGTACAATTTCTTGGGGCTCTCTTCATTCTCAGTCTCAGAGAATGTTTACACAAATTGGCAAAATATTTTAGTGCATTACCGTGGGCAATGACGAAAATGGGGTGATCCTTTTTGCATGCAATTTTTTTAAGATTCGGGTAATAGATTTGGAACCGGGTAACACAATGGCGGGCGGGTACCCGGGTAACCTGTGCAAACAATATTGCTTAGCATCATAAAATAACTCATTATTAAATATCATAAATTATTATTATATTGTTGCTCCTATACAGTAAATGAAACATATGCATACTCTACTGTACAGTAGATACAGTTATTGAGATAATACAGTATGTCCATAAAACATGTCCGTACAGTAGGTCCACAGGTTCACTCTCTTTACCAAAAAAGGATTCACACTCTAGTACTGTAAGTACTGTGTTTTGACTATCATGGATCAATTTACACACATGTTATGTACAGAACTCAATCATGACTTGATCAATAAATTAAGTTAGAGTGTTGAACCCAAACAATACAGATCCAGATTCAGCTAATTTGAGGATAACACATATGACAACTGGAAGGGTAAAAATTTCAAAGATAGAAACCAGAAACTTTACAACAGAATAGGAAGTACTTTACTCAATTAGACAAAGTTCTGTCTGTCTTTTAAATAAAAAATATGGAAATTGGTTTTTCACTGCAACCATGATCCAGAAATTAAAACTATTGTACATGAGAAAGGAGTGGTGGCTTATGATATAGACCAGTATATAGCACAAAGCAGGCCTTGAAATTTGACACATGCGAGTGAGATTGCACACCACCCTGCACTCACCTCAAATCACTGTTAGGAGAGCATGCAGAACTGCCAAGCTTTGCAAACCAACAATCAGAATTTTGAGTGAGGAAAAACAGAAGTTTTAGTAAAAAACTGTGATTTTGTAAATCGGACTAGGGGCTGTATACGACTGAACTGCAGAGCTCTGAACTGACATTTTCTCTTAACATATACAGCCAATTTTCTATCAAAAATTCACAGGCCGACCTAAAACAAAGTACAGTAGGCTTAATTCACATAGAAGTTTGTTAGCCTATAAATTATAGGTGTCCAAGCTACTCAACCAACATTGATCATCTAAGCATTTGGAAACAGCTTGTCCCATGTTCCCAAACAAAGTCTCTAAGTTTAAAGTACGAAAACTTGGCTTCATGGCCTAAAAATGCACAACTATATAATCCTACATTATGTTAGGCCGTTCATATAGATCTCACTGTTATGGTATTTGAGGTCACAGCTGAACTCTCTACTCAGTAAATTTGTGCAGAAAAATATGAATTTCCGTACTAATTAAAACACACAACCTGCTATACTCAAGAATGCCTACTCACTCACTGTGATTGATCCTGGGCCTTGCACACACGGATATCACACCAAAAGACTGTGCACTACACTCCAGTGCACAATGGCCAGTACCATGCATGCACACATGACGAGTGTACACCACACTCAGCCCCAGTAATTCATTCACAGTGTACGTAGTACGTATACACACTGTGCAAATATAACTATAGTGTACTGTACATGCCAAGCACATGTATAGGTTGAACTAGCGTGCATGTAACTTTGTCAGACTGAGGATTTATGAATCAGCCATTTATTAGAACACTACAATCTACAGCAGTCTGACCTTAATGAGCATTACCATGTACAGTGCATGACTTTACGATCAGAATTACAAAGAAACATTTTACCTGGAAAAGCGTAATGCTGTACTTTTCTCTAAAAAACAGAAAAATTACGGCAAAAACAAAATGGTTGGCAGTCCTGCAGAGAGTGATTCTTTGCACACCTAAAAAGGTAATGCACCATGCAGTAATACTGTATCAATGTAAGGTCGAAGTTCATTCGATGTCTGTTTTGTACAGTTATCTATGTTATGTTATATATGCAAATTAGGAAGTCTACTAATTCTGTCATGCTTTGTTATGTAAATTGTTATTCGTTCTTCATACATGATATTGTCGTGTATATCTAGTTGTCCTCGAGGGAGCCGAGGAGCTCGTAAAAATAAAGTTACTGCTCACACCCAGCATGTACAGTACTCTCCTCATGTCTTCATTTGGATCTAACTTAACCAGTGCCAGTGATGTTCCCGCTGTTGCTCGGGAACAGTTTGCAATATTTCAAAGCCTTTCACATTTAAAGTCAATAGGATAACGAGTGTTCGATTTTAAGGAATTAGCAATGGTTGTCCGAAGGACTACCACAGTGTAAAATTTGGTTGTTCTGCTCAAAATAAGGTAGTCTCAAGTGTAACCACCAGTCTTCCAAAGTGGCTTTCACTTTTAGACAACCCCCTCCACCCCCCAAAAAAAAACAAATACAGATATCTACTGTTTAAGAGTAGTGCTGTCTCGTGGCGTACATTAGTGTACATCATGGACATAGTTAATGTTATGATGTTAACATTGCGGGTTAATAAATTAAACATCTCTAGATTGAAAGCACTGGTGTTGCAACATCAGCACCATGAATTTGTAGATTGCACAAAGGAATTCAGCTTCTCTGTGTGCAGTGCAGGCCTAGGCACGGGGCACATATTTTGGCTTGATAGCACTATGCACATTTCGATAAAGTGACTGTGTGGGAAGTTGTGGTGAACGTGCATAATCACCGCACTTTGCTGCAGATCTTTTGATGCAATTTTAAAGTTCCTTGCTTGCGCAATTCATCGAGTTGCTAAATGTAAACATCACATCACTTTCCCAAAAGATTTGGTTGTCCCGACGGACAACCTTAAACACCTGTTTTTGCAAAATCTGGTAGTCCTGCAGAATTTCTGGTTGTCTCGGGCGACAGGACTACCCTTAAAATCGAACACTGATAACAATATAAGGGGACATTTATGACAGCAGGCACCAAATTTGCAATCATGGAAACCACCTCAACCATCCTCTAGACTTTCAATGACTCTATCCCTAGGAAGTTTACAGAACTTACAGAATAAACAGCTGGCAGAAGCAATGGTGTGAAAGTCCTGAGTTTAATTTACTTTAGTTGGCTCTGACCTGGCTACAAGATTTTTCTGAGGTAGGCCTACTGTATATAGTACCTTACAATGACAGTATACTTAACAGCATAAATTTGTATTGAACTTTTAGAAATTGACCCTTTTCACGCAAGGATGACACTGTATACATAGTATATGGAAATGGAACTCACCGATGTAGTTATTTATGAATCTGACTTCAAATCCTGGCTGGTCAATTCCTTTCTTGCAGTAAGTAGTGGCATCATCAATAGCACTTCCCTGATGCTTTCCCCTAGAAGTGTGACGTCTCTCCTGTAATTTAAAACATTGCACTTTTGTAAAATGTGCAAAAAAAAAAAATTGCCTCGTGCTTAATACAATACTTCAGGATGCCTTATTATGCATATTTTGTACTGTGCACTGTACACCTTGTGCACAGCTAGTACAGGACTACAGGTAAGCATTCGTTTCTGTATGGTACATGAGATGACCATTCCTTGTAAGGTGCAGGCATGCACTGGAACATTGCACAGGGTATTCTAAAAGCCGTGACGACGTCACGGCAGTGATGCACGGAATTCGTCATGGAAATGATAATTTACCGTCACATAGTCTTCCCCTTCTAACCTGACCGCGAAACAACTTAGGCCAAGGTTAGGCCCAGACTGTTAGTGTGTTACAGTAGTATTACGTTCAGCTTACCGTTACTCCTCAGTTTGAACTAATGTTACGCCTAGCCTAACGAGCGAATGTACACCGTAAGTGATACACGTAGATGAACAAAAGTTGTAAGCTCAGGCAGAATCTGACCATTACATGCGGCACAATAAGTAGCCTTGGTTAAGCCTACAGTATTTTTTTACCGTCACATAGTTTTCCCCTTCTAACCTGACCGCGAAACAAGTTAGGCCAAGGCTAGGCCCAGACTGTTAGTGTGTTAGTATTACGTTCAGCTTACCGTTACTCCTCACTAGTACTCTTAATAACTAGGCTTTGTTTTGGCAAAAAGGTTAAAGAACTTTATTATTCCTAATTGGACGAACAGGTACTAGTGTGCCGGATGCATAGTGGACACAATCCCCTAGGGCCTTTGGGCTTGAGGCTTGTTGCCTGTAAATCCTGACATCCAGTTAGCCTATTTTAATGGCCATCGTACTTTAAAGACCCCATTTTCTCATCCCAAACAGTACTAATTCTCCTAACCTTCTTAATTAAGCCCCTCCCACAATTGTCTGAAATTCAACCTCATCCCAATCTCAGTTTATTGCTTCAGGGTGAGTATAGAAAAGCTCATTGTGTATAATCAAAGTTACACTCTCGGAACAGTTCATGCTGTGTAATATTTGCTTTGGTACTCTGCATTGTTTAAATAAGCAGTCAATCAAAAAGCTGAGCCAATTGAGTTTCTGTTACCCTATACTAGAAGTGTAGTTTGGGGTGAGAGGATTGGCCCTTTAAGTAAGCTAGTGTACATTTCGTTAATTATGTATCAATTAGCTTGGGCTAGGCCTAGGCTCACTTGGAACATTTAGGCTACAGTATGTAGGCTATACTGTAGCCTAGTACAGTACGTAGACCCTGAAATTGGTGCACATGTATCTCTGAAAATAAGTAGCTATAACCTTAGAAATGTTACTGTACGTACTTAGTAAGCCTAACATTTTTTAAACTATCCACCATTTTGTTTTTCACGCTACTGAATCCATTTCAGGTAGGCCTACGTGCAAACCACATGATTACTTTTCAAGTTTTTCTTAGCTGCATCCTATCCTTGCATCTGTTTTTAACATAGGCCTACTGTAATTTAGAAACAGTACTAGGCCTAGGCCTATCTAAAAACACCGAAAACTACCTCACCCTGGAGTGCACTGCAGGCGCGTAGCCAGGGTTGTCATGGGAGGAAGGGGGGGGGGTGGTTTGGGGCATGTACGACATGTGGGAAAAGTCTAAGGATTGAGAGGAAAAAAAGCTCTTTTGGTGCTTTTTGCATTGCAAGGTTGAGTCATGGGTTCTAACCCCCAACCCCCTCATGGCTATGCCACTGGTAGGCAGGCCTAAACTGTCCTAACACTGCTTCATCTTACGAACAGGCTACGCATTTACTGTTTGTCGAGTGCACTGGACTCAGTTTGTAACTTGACCAAACTTTCTGTCTTTCTTAGAGATGTTAGGTAAATAAGCTAAACAAGTTTTCCATGATAGCCTAGGCTACTGAATCATATGTGAGGCATCAAAGCAGGCCTTGCCTTTTGAAATTTGCTCCATTCGATGGAGGAACATTGAGTTACTAGGCTACATACTCCATAAATAACTGCATATTTGGAAAAGACAAACATGAGGGTGTTAAGATTTATTTTATTCCACATATAACGGCTTTGAAATTTTTGGGTGCGTCATTCTCCGGGTAACCATGCTACTGTACACTGCAGAATTTTGCCCAAGGCTTAGGCTAGGCCTAGGCTAGCCTTACGTTAGTTGACAGTACCAGTTAGTACGCCTAACGAGCTCTTTGTCCTGTCCTAACGTTAGGCCTGGATGGGAACTTAAATGTTTGAAGATAAATTCCACTGCAATGCTACCGATTTAAAAGATCATATGTATCGTTGAAAACAATCTCGGATTACTTACCATACTATTGTTTAGGTTTTAACGATTTCCTAGCTATATATATCCTTAACTCAGACTGTCCTTCCATGATTCTAGGATCGTATATTGAGCGCCAACGGTTGGTCGTCGGATTGGATCGACGTCGCGCGCTGACAGCGTCATATGGTTTGCGCATGCTAACTAGACATTTTGAATATACACTTTTTCATTCAGTTTAAGGGCTCGTTTTTTCGTATATCTTCATTTTTTCTGTAATTTTAGAGAAATATTGTGAAAATTATGTGTCAGATGAAACAAAATAAATATCTAAATCTAAACCCGTGGAGGCAATAAAGATATACTTCATACTTTTTATGAAATCTTGAAAAAAGGCGAAGTCCACCAAAGGTTCACTTTTAGACGATGCATGATATACAGTTTTTACAACCTGCCATTTTTACAACCCTAGAACTCGAAAAGGAAGAATGCTAATACGCTCTAAAAAATTCAACATGAAGAGGACGCTACAAACAAATAATAGCAGAAAATTCATCACTGAGAACAGCTCGGGTATAGTCGAAAAAAATTAGCAAAGTTTACAAGGACACGAAAATGTCCCGCTAATGTCAAAGTCCTTCTAAGGTGCGGTTTTAGACGACGGTTTGTCCACCTAAGGTGGGATTTAGGCAAATATATATATATATATATAAATATATAATCGGACTATACGCAAGTCCGATTTACCACATGTGCAACTAAGTAATTGCATAAACATTATGTGGTAAATCGGACTTGCGTATAGAGTTACGCATTTCTATATAAAACAGTGTGTAAAACGTTAAGGCGAAACGATTTTTTTGCCTAATGGTCCAGTTCTCTCAACAGTCGTGTTTTTTCATACGGTTTTTCCCCTAAATCCCAAATTAGCAAAATATATATATATATATATACATAGGGCAGTGAAGGTATGCCTCTCCTGCATGAGTGTTACAAAAAACTGTACTGCTTTGGATATAATAACCAACTTTGATCCCAGTCTGAGGATCTCCACCACAACTGGTGTTGCTCTGGCTTTTCTGTTTCCAATGCGACCCAACATTAGCCATTTCCAATCTATATACCTAGTGCTGATTTATGTCAAATTCTCTTTCAGTAAAAATTCAAAGCTATACCAACAGAATTGCCACCAGCATCATAAATTTTTGGGGGCTTCCTGTGGTTTTGTGGCCAAGGCAATCACAAAAGACTTTTAGAGATTGACAGGGAACGAATCCAAGTGGGAATTTTTTGGCCGACAAAAGGTTTACACTCTGAGCACCTTTCTCTGCACAGAGCTGAAAGACATCAGAAATGATTGATAGCAAAAGTCAATACAAAAGACCGAATCTTCTCTTCAATTTCTTCCTTTTAAAATGTTTTATATTCTATCTCAAGACAGAGTAGCCTTCAATGAGGCATTTATTTTACAATAATGTATAGCACATCAAACATGACCAAATGCTGAAATGACCAATGGGATTTTCAATTTTTAATGTGGGTGGAGCTCCAATGTGGAAGCTCACAATTTAGTCGTATTTTCAGGATGAAAAAGGTAAATGAGTGCCACAATGGGATGAAAACCAACCTTACTGCTACTGATGGCTGAACCTCAAAACTTGTTGCTCTTAATGCTACCACCTCGGTCTACTCAGTCCAATCTACCAGTTCATCATTTCATAAGATAAAAATAACCACCAAATGTTTCATCTTTTTTCTGCGTGCACAGAACTACCTAAGAAGTCAACGATGAATTACAGTATGTTGATAAGTAGCAATATACTTTATCCACGTATGAATGATATCAGATACCGTACTGTAAGTACGACACTGATTTTATCCTTCACAAAACTGATGGATATTCACAAGGAGTTACATAAAGAATGATGTTCAGTTTTTGAAATGCCCTCAGTCAACACAGTTTCCAATAGCAAATACTGTAGCATTCTTCAATACGCAGTAGTCTGGAGTCAAAATTTATGTTACATGAATCTATTGAAAGAATAAATGGACTTGGTGGTTATGCTTTAAAAAATACTGTTCAGTAGTGTTTAAAACTAGGTGCAATTGCACTAACAAAACCATGAAACATTTTCAGACGATATTCTGTAGGTATATATAAAGGCATACAGTATTTTGCAATGATTAATGTGAGAAAGTTAGCATACAATTCTTTTACCCAAATCCTGTGTGCAATATATTATTGCATGTAATAATAAAGGCATAATTCTGTATTTTCAGGCTTATAAGAGCAGTTACAGTATTCAAATTAAGGAACTCCTTAAACTGCGGTATAGTCAATTTGCCTCTGAGATGGCCTCACTGAAAATGTATCTTTCGCGATTGTCCATTGATGGCAATGGTAGCAGCTTTATAACTTGGTCCTTTGCTACCACTCCATATTTATCACATATACAAAATAAGCTAGATTAATAACAAATAAGCTAGATTGTAGCTTATAAACCCACTATTGTATATTTAGATGTTACTGCTCTGCTTACACTATGCTGAATGAATGATGAGGTCAGCTGTTCCACCCATCATTGATGAAAGCATGAAGGACCCTGGGACACTTTTGCAGCTGGACATCCATTCACACTAACACCAGCCAGACCCTGAACTAAAAACTCATTAGTGTAATTTATGATCACACCCTGTGAGAAAGTAAATAAATTATCAAAATGGCAAGTTAAGCCTTTCTGCCAAAAGCTTTGTGGGGTGAAATGAGTTGTTTATTGGGCCCACCACAATGTATACAATAGATGCCTCCATTGCCTCATTTAGCTCTAGATTGTATTTAAATGATTCTTGTCACAATGCACATATCAACCCCTCAGTTATGCTTGCAGGTATGCAGTGTCATCTATTTCTACAAATCAGTAAATAGGACTTTAAGTTTGTTAGGAATGACATTTGTCCTTCCGTTACCGATATGGTAACGGAAGGACACATTTTAATTAATTATAATTAACAAACAAAAGAGATCTGGATGATAGTAATAATTTAATTTTGTAGGCCCCCCTAAACTTGCTTTAAATCAAAACTTCTGTTTTACTCACTTCACTATTTTTCCTGGAAATAAAAAAAAAACATACTTTTTTGGTAACGGAAGGACAATTTAATTAGTGAAAATACTTAAAGTTACTGAAGCAGAAAAAATGATAAAACACATTAAAAATATGATATAATCATTTTTGCATGGTCTATTCTTGTACATGACAGTGATTAATGTCAGTTTTATAAATGTTATCTAGTTTGATTTTTTAATTGATTTTGGTCACTTTTTAATATATTTTCTTATTAAAATATGAACAATAATTAATCATATTTTTGCATACCAAAATGTTGGAAATCTGTTTTTCTGAATACAGTCCATGAAAATATAAGACTCTCAGCTTTTATTTGACACCAAATTTATTTCTGTCAAATGCATTTAAATTTTGGGGTAAATGACCACACTGTGGTGGAATTGCCTTTAAACTAACTAGTCAGTGCATGCAAGAAGCGTTCATGGGATTTACGTACGGAACGTACTGTACATCCATTAATAAGTTCATTACTGCACTGACTAAGTGTGTGCAATTGGTGAGCTTGACTACTCTGAATGCAAGGAAGAAAGTACATGTATCTTGAGGATGGGTCTACACAATAATCTGTGCGTGCGGGATTTCCCCCTGTGCAAGTTTTCTTTGTGCGGGAACTGAAACCTTTTTGCGTGATTCCCGCAATCCCGCTGCTAATGCGAACCCTGAGTACATCCTCACTTGTGTACCATGTACAAGTATTGAAAGTTATCAGTTTAATCAGTTTACCTGTAATATTGCCACTCAATATTTTTTCCAGGTCAATTTGAATGGAAAATGCACAACAATATGCAAATATGCCACTACCCTCTGTCATTGGGAAACATTGGGAGGACACAAATATACATACAGACAGTGCGTACAGTACAGTAACCATATAAGTGTAGTGCATCCAGACATGTGTACCAAGTACAAGTATTGAAAGTTATCAGTTTACCCGTAATTTTGCCTCTCAATGTTTTTCAAAGTCGATTTGAAAGGAAAATGCACAATATGCAAATATGTCACTGCCCTCTGTCATTGGGAAACATAAGAAGGACATAATTAAATATACATACAGACAGTACAGTACGGTAACTATTTAAGTCTGCGGTACATCCTGACCTGTGTTTCCATGTAAAAGTATTGAAAGTTATCAGTTGAATCAGTTTACCTGTAATATTGCCACTCAATGTTTTTTCCAGGTCAATTTGAATAGAAAATTCACAATATGCAAATATGTCACTGCCATCTGTCATTGGGAAACATGAGGAGGACACAATTAAATATACATACAGACAGTACGTACAGTACAGTAACTATATAAGTCTATAGTACATCCTGGCCTGTACCATGTACAAGTATTGAAAGTTATCAGTTTAATCAGTTTACCTGTAATATTGCCACTCAATATTTTTCCAGGTCAATTTGAATGGAAAATGCACAACAATATGCAAATATGTCACTGCCATCTGTCATTGGGAAACAAAAGGAGGACGCAATTAAATATACATACTGTACAGACATACAGTAACTATATAAGCCTACTGTAAAGTAGGCCTACATCCCGACCTGTGTACTAGTGTTCAACAGAACATCTGTTAAGTAATCGGCATGGGGCCGATTATTCTATTTTTGGTAAGTAATTGGCATTGGTAAAAAACAAGCTAAAATCTACTTGAAACTTGCTCTTAGATTCATTAAAATTCACAGCTCACAGCTACTCTTTTTGAGATACCATCTTTACAAGGTTTTGATCATTTGACCTCTGATGAATCAAAAGGACCTTTGACCTCCATCAAACACACCTTTTGACCTCTCGTGACCCCAAATAACCTTTCAACTTTTGCTAGTAACAATAGGGTCCATCAACTCAGTAAGGGTAATTGCAGTTATCCTTCTTGAGATATAGTGTTTAGAATATTTTGATTGTTTGAACTCTGGTGACCCCAAATGACACTTGACCTTCACCAAAAACAGCAGGGATCTTTTACTTAATATGGACAATCTACATGTAAACTAGAAGATCCCTTGGAGTTACTTTTCTTGAGATACAGTATTGTGTTAACAAGATTTTGACCTTTTAAGCTCTGGTGACCCCAAATGACCTTTAACCTCCATTACTAACAATAGGGTCTAGCTACTCAGTATGATATCCCTCACAGTTACCCTCCTTAAGATATAGTGTTAAGAAAGTTTTGACTTATTGACCTCAAAGAAAATAGCTTAAATCATTACTAAAGTACTTTCAATCTCACCAATAAACTGCAGCAATACTGTAGCTTCATCTCCTCAAAATATCATGCATTTCAAGAGCAACAGAAGTTGAATTATCTGAATTTTACAAAGTTTGGGTGAGCAAATTACTTCTGTGCAAGAAATAACCAAATTACTGCCTTTAAGAAAGCTACCCTGCTTGACCATTTTGAATTGTCTTTCATTCTGTATCTTTTACTATTGGTTTAAAGAATATCAAAATTTTTAGTAAAATAGACACAGTATTTAACTTCACAAAGTTCACAGTCAGTCAGTTGAGAACTGATTAACAGTGCATGATACTGCATTAGAGACTGCATGTAAGACAGATACTGAGTTCTCCTTGAATGTTATTATCCCCTTAACTTTGACCAAATAGGTTACACAATGTGATGATAAATTGTGAGAGCCAAGAAAACAGTTGCTATAGTACTGTAAACCATTGTATCCGTCAAAGAAACACAGTACTGTTATCTTTTTGACTCATTCATACGTGGTGCTATGGTATAGTACAATCCAATCCAATTTCCCAACAGGTCTATTGATATTCCGGGGAGTACTTTTAAGTTGATTATCATCAACAAATTGTAACTGCATTCTACTTACCATTTCTGCTTATAGAAGAATAAAAAGCTTCCTGAGGATTGGGGATAATTCTCTTCTCGTTCACCCCCTTCTGCTGCAGTGATATGTTCTCCTCTATACTCCAGGAGAAATGCCCCCTTTTCAAACTTTGTTGTAGCAAACACGCCATGCCCTTCATAAAAAAAAACAAACAAATATAATAACACAAAACAGGGTGCAAATACTTTTCCAAGGGGATAACTGTATTAAGTACTGTGAAATGTGGTTTACCAAATACACAAAAGGTTAGAAAACCTACTGTACATATTGGCTATAAACATCACAAGGTTGTGGCAAGTGCTGTGGCTGAGTGGATTAAGTAGGCTTCAAGAAATTAATTTTCCAGTAATTGTCAATCGGGTTAACTGTTCTCAGAGGTACTCGTCCTCATGAATATCTACTTGTCTACTTCTAACCTGCCTAGAAGTAGCCATTGAAATACTTTGTGAATCCAACTTGAACTGAGGGGTATGACAGTGAACAGTTCACCTGTCCCAGTGAATTTTGACTTGCCCTGACTGTTGGGAGGGGGGTTTGTTGAAGCCTGGATAAATGTGGTGGCATTTAAATCCATTAAGCTAGGAAGTTTGGAATTGGAGATCTCTGGACAGGTCATTTCAGTAAAGTGGGTTTTTTATTCAAGAGAAACTATGGTTTTCCCATCTGAACTGACCTTATAAAAAGATACCAAAATTGATCTAATGAAGCAGAGTTGTAACTGAAGCCATAGGCCTATTATAGGCTTTTCCCTCATTGGTGATTGCTAAGTAGTGTTTGCACGGGTACTAAAAAATAGGACCCGGGTACCTGATCGCCATACCCGTCGGGTACCCGGGTACCCCGGTACGTGTTACGGTGACTACTGTAAAAGATGAGAACATTTTATTAGCCGGGCATGCTCCATAAGCCATGCATGATAATGTTTACAGTTGCATTCCCAAGTTCAAAAACATTTGATTTGTCACAAGGTTTTATCATCTCTCAAGTAAAAGAAACGTGACAGAAAACAGTCAACTAAGAACATTAGTACTTCCCAAGGCCTATATCAATTTGATATTGAATTTTGGGACGCTTTCCTACTCGAAAAGGAAGCATGCTAAGAGCTCGAAGCTTCTCCTTTTTAAACAATGATTTAAAAATACAAACCAATCTCAGCCCTGTATTATGGTATTCTCTTGCACGTCCAAAATACCGATTGTAAACAAACAACGTCATGTTTGTGAACTTCCCTCACACTAAAGTACAATGTGCGTTGAAATTATCAGTAAAGGGCTATGTACGTTCCTACGTACCTAGCCTCGTGTTGAAATCCGGGGATGGTAACATAGCTTATACACATGAGCTTCGTTGTCTGCGCGAGCGCCATTTTGGGGCACAATAACGTAATATGTAATGACCTGTTTCAAAAACCTTTTGCGTGAATGTTTAGTCTTATTACAGTGATGTATTTGTACTTAACAGATCGCGGCAAAGTGTTGGTTTGCGTAAAACTGACACGTTTAACCACTATGAAATATTCGGGGATTATACTCGAGGTGGCGTACGCTAGCAATTATAAGATCGTATACATGCAAGACTCAGTTTACCTAGCACGCCGAACGTTTCGGGCCCTGTCTTTGCAAGCTGGGCGGGGGTGATATGTCTGCTATAGTTTCTGCGTGAAACAAAACAGTGTTATTTTGAATCACCGTCAGATAGCTTGCTTGCGTGCAAGATTATAAGTGATATACTGTACACGTGATATGCGAGAAGTAACTCACTACGTGACGATAGCGCGATCGGGCCGCACGCTGATAAAAAATTCAACTTCGGGAAACAAAGTACAATTTCTTGGGGCTCTCTTCATTCTCAGTCTCGGAGAATGTTTACACAAATTGGCAAAATATTTTGGTGCATTACCGTGGGCAATGGCGAAAATGATGTGATCCTTTTTGCATGCAATTTTTTTAAGATTCAGGTAATAGATCTGGAACCGGGTTACGCGATGGCGGGCGGGTACCTGGGTAACCTGTGCAAACAATATTGCTTAGTATCATAAAATAACTGTCATTATTAAACGTCATAAATTACTATATTGTTGCTCCTATACAGTAAATGAAACATGTACAGATGCATATTCTTCTGTTTAGTAGATACAGTTATTGAGATAATATGTCCATAAAACATCCGTACAGTAGGCCTAGGTCCACAGGTTCACTCCCTTTACCAAACTAGAGCAGCGATGCTGCTGTATCTCAATAATTCGGACATGTGTTAGCATGAGAATAAAGGATGTGGACTCAAGATGGTTTCCACACAATCAGTAAATGTCATTTTCTAGGAATAATTTTGGAAGAAGTAATTTTGTGTCCAGAATTGTGTCAAGAACCAGAATGACAACTACACGGGGCAGTGACCAAATAGTTCTCAACACCCTCAATGATGCAAATTACTATCGACGTTACAATGCTAAAGACTTACAACTATCACTTAATCATTGGAGACAGTACTTTTTGTTTATTTATGAAATGACCCCAAGGTGTAGCTTTGGCTCCAATCACTGACCATCACTGACAAATTCATCATTGGGTCTCACCGGGTCATCATTGGGTTCAAGTCACACTCAAATTTGCCCAAGTAGCCTACAGTAATTGTTGACGGGCCAAGTCTTACTTTTTACCATTTTCTTGTTACACTTGTAATGTAAGAACAGGGCTGAAAATAAGTTTTAGTGAGGGCACGGCCATTTGACAAACTGCACATAGGCCTACTAATGGTTTGCATCATAAACTAGGCCTAGGCTTAAAAGTAATCAAATATTCCTAGCCTTCTCTTTATAATTTGTATGGTGAGGGGGACGTTCAGAGAGCCATGGACCCCAAACATGACATGCTGAAGCCTTAACTTTACACCACACCAACAGTAGCCTAATGTCAAATTTGACAAATAACATCGTTGAATTTGGTATTACCTTCGTGAATTTACAAATTACAGCAGAAACTCATCTAGGCCTAGGCCTATCATGCATTACTGACAGTACTATTCAGTTCGCTGTGGCTGTTAACATTTTATGCTTCCTAGGGTACCGCTGAAAATTCTTGACCATTTAGGTCTAGGCTAGGTATTTTGCATCCTTGAATTTGGACTACCTGTTTGCTCAAGTGAGGCACATCAACAGTACAGATTTTTTCATGCTGAAGCCGAGTTTTCTTTAGGCCGAAACTGCTTGGGGACAAGTTGCCTTAAGGCCGATTTGGTTCGCAGCCGACTTCGCCTGCTCGCACGTACATAGGCCTTGCCTAGTTAATATAGGCCTATAGGTCTACTGTACTCCTATGGCCTAGCCTATATATATATATATATATATATATATATATATATATATATATACGGTATATCACGGACAAACCATGCATCGTATAACGCTTGCAGAAAGCTTCAATAGCAGACTACAGAACTACACCAGAGCATCATGGGAACTGGTAGTACAAAGCAATGGGCTGTAATCGTTTCCACTCAGTTTTTGCCACTAAATCAGCCAAAATATCCCAACAAAATCAACATATTCACATCCTGAACACCACATTTGCTTCCTTTAGATCGATAGTACTTGCTATTAAGATAGGGTTATAAAATGCCTCAAAATGACAATGTTGATGCCAATTTCAGCTACAGTTACTGACCAGCTAGTGTGACAATATCTCAATACATGTATTGAGATAAAAAGGATTCACACTCTAGTACTGTAAGTACTGTACTGTGTTTTGACTATCATGGATCAATTTACACACATTTAATGTACAGAACTCAATCATGACTTGATCAATAAATTCAGAGTATTAAGTTAGAGTGTTGAACCCAAACAATACAGATCCAGATTCAGCTAATTTGAGGATAACACAAATGACAACTGGAACTTGAAGGGTAAAAATTCCAAAGATAGAAACCAGAAACTTTACAACAGAATAGGAAGTACTTTACTCAATTAGAAAAAGTTCTGTCTGTCTTTTAAATAAAAAAAATATGGAAATTGGTTTTTCACTTCAATCATGATCCAGAAATTAAAACTATTGTACATGAGAAAGGAGTGGTGGCTTATGATATAGGTGTCCTGAAGGGAAGTGCAGGACTTGGGCTGCTAGGGAAGATGCTTTGCCCTTAAGACATTCCTTATCACTGTGTTGCACTTTCCAACATTGATCCCTATACGTATGCTGGGAGTACAGTAAATTCTCAAGTCCTTCGTTTGCTTTCAACAGACATAGTTCATTGCTTAGTCTTGAAACTTGTCCCACCAATGTTACTGTGCAGTATGTTACAGTGTACTAAAAATTTGTCAAAGAAAGTTCAGTCAACATGCAGGACTCCACTGCATATACCAAAAATTAGTTTAAACACTGACGCATGTAAAGTGTGGTATACAGCACAAAGCAGGCCTTGAAATTTGACTCATGCGAGTGCGATTGCACACCACCCTGCACTCACCTCAAATCACTGTTAGGAGAGCATGCAGAACTGGCAACCTTTGCAAACCACCAATCAGAATTTTCAGTGAGGAAAAACAGAAGTTTTAGTAAAAAAACTGTGATTTTGTAAATCGGACTAGGGGCTGTATACGACTGAACTGCAGAGCTCTGAACTGACATTTTCTCTCAACATATACAGCCAATTTTCTATCAAAAATTCACAGGCCTACCTAAAACAAAGTAGGCTTAATTCACATAGAAGTTTGTTAGCCTATACATTATAGGTGTCCAAGCTACTCAACCACCCATTGATCATCTAAGCATTTGGAAACAGCTTTTCCCATTTTTCCAAACAAAGTCTCTAAGTTTAAATACGAAAACTAGGCTTCATGGCCTAAAAATGCACAACTATATAATCCTACATTATGTTAGGCTGTTCATATAGATCTCACTGTTATGGTATTTGAGGTCACAGCTGAACTCTCTACTCAGTAAATTTGTGCAGAAAAATATGAATTTCTGTACTAATTAAAACACACAACCTGCTATACTCAAGAATGCCTACTCACTCACTGTGATTGATCCTGGGCCTTGTACACATGGATATCACACCAAAAGACTGTGCACTACACTCCAGTGCACAATGGCCAGTACCATGCATGCACACATGACATGAGTGTACACCACACTCAGCCCCAGTAGTTCATTCACAGTGTACGTAGTACGTACACACACTGTGCGAATATAACTGTAGTGTACTGTACATGCCAAGCACATGTATACCTAGCTTGCTCCAGTATACTGGTTGAACTAGAGTGCATGTAACTTTGTCAGACTGAGGATTTATGAATCAGCCATTTATTAGAACACTACAGCAGTCTGATCTTAATGAGCATTACCATGTACAGTGCATGACTTTACGATCAGAATTACATAGAAACATTTTACCTGAAAAAGCGTAATGTTGTATTTTTCTCTAAAAAACAGAAAATTACGGCAAAAACAAAATGGTTGGCAGTCCTGCGGAGAGTGATTCTTTGCGCATCTAGCTACAGAATGGGCACTCAGATACTAAAACTATAATAAAACAGCATGTGCACCTACCACACTCCTGAATTTCCGGAGGAGTGTGTTTTGTAGCATGCACACCTGAAAATTGAATTGATTGACATACGGTAACCATTAACGAAAAAAAAAAGGTTTTCTATTTTACTCCATGGCTCTTTTTGCCATTCTTGTTGTGTTATTGTACCTGTGTGCATTATTTATTCATTTTCCCTTGATGGAAAAAGGTAATGCACCATGCAGTAATACTGTATCAATGTGAGGTCGAAGTTCATTCGATGTCTGTTTTGTACAGTTATCTATGTTATGTTGTATATGCAAATTAGGGAGTCTACTATTTCTGTTATGCTTTGTTATGTAAATTGTTATTCGTTCTTCATTCGTGATATTGTCGTGTATATCTAGTTGTCCTCGAGGGAGCCGAGGAGCTCGTAAAAATAAAGTTACTGCTCACACCCAGCATTTACTCTCCTCATGTCTTCATTTATTTGGATCGAACTTAACCAGTGCTGGCAATGTTCCCGCCGCTCCTCGGGAACTAAACCCACGCTACATCAACAATCCATGGGCATTGAGTTTCAAAGTTTGAGAATAGATGCTGTGGCATAAGTTATTTCAGTTTGCAATATTTCAAAGCCTTTCACATTTAAAGTCAATAGGATAACAATATAAGGGGACATTTATGACAGCAGGCACCAAATTTGCAATCATGGAAACCACCTCAACCATCCTCTAGACTTTCAATGACTCTGTCCCTAGAAAGTTTACAACTTACAGAATAAACAGCTGGCAGAAGCAATGGTGTGAAAGTCCTGACTTTAATTTACTTTAGTTGGCTCTGACCTGGCTACAAGATTCTTCTGAGGTAGGCCTACTGTATATAGTACCTTACAATGACATACAATGACAATATACTTAACAGCATAAATTTGTATTGAACTTTTAGAAATTGACCCTTTTCACCCAAGGATGACACTGTTTACATAGTATATGGAAATGGAACTCACCTGTGTAGTTATTTATGAATCTGACTCCAAATCCTGGCTGGTCAATTCCTTTCTTGCAGTAAGTAGTGGCATCATCAATAGCACTTCCCTGATGCTTTCCCCTAGAAGTGTGACGTCTCTCCTGTAATTTAAAACATTGCACTTTTGTAAAGTGTGCAAAAAAATTGCCTAGTGCTTAATACAATACTTCAGAATGCCTTATTATGCATATTTTGTACTGTGCACTGTACACCTTGTGCACAGCTAGTACAAGTAAGCATTCGTTTCTGTATGGTACGTGAGATGATCATTCCTTTTAAGGTGCAGGCATGCACTGGAACATTGCACAGGGTATTCCAAAAGCCGTGACGACGTCACGGCCGTAATGCACGGAATTCGTCGCGGAAATGATAATTTACCGTCACGTAGTTTTCTCCTTCTAACCTAACCGCGAAACAACTTAGGCCAAGGCTAGGCCTAGACTGTTAGTGTGTTAGTACAGCATCAATGCATCATTTTGCTATTGTCCGCCGCGTGAAGAATTCGGAATTCGCAAACAGGTCGGACCCTGGAGCCCCCAAAGAGCTCCACACAAACTGGTCCTCCAAGTAAAATTCTTGGTAGCCACGGCTCAGTTCTAATGCTCTACAACGGCTATCTCTTAAAACCTTGAAAACAAATGTGCAATGAGCACAAGATTGAAAAGATGTATCCAAATTTATCGACAATTTTGCGTATACTCTTGACATTTTCCATAACAAGTGCAAGTGTAGAACGCGCAAATTCCACCTTGAAATTTGTAAAATGTGCCTACAGGTCAACAATAGCTGAAGACAGGATGAATGCGCTCCTGCTGTTGTACACACACAGAGATATTAGGCTAGATTATGACAAAATCACAGATACTTTTGCAGCGCGATGTCCAAGACGCATCCTCGCCAATCCTTTGAAATTCTAAAATCTCAGACAGCGTCTATAGGGGTTAACACTCGCTAGTGATTTGACGGTCTGTCTTGTTCGCCAATTGCCATGCATGACCTAGCGAGGCCTAATCATGTTTTCGTCCTAAAGTGTGTAGGCGCGCCCCTATGATAGTCTTAATCCCTGCTTGTTCCTTGGGAGGAGCCTAGAATATGTATAAATGCCGTTTGTGTTATTAACATTTTTAATTTAATCAAGCTAATAAAAATCTTACTACTATGTCGGTTATTTTAATTCGGATAGCTGTCATTGAACTTCTCCACATAATACCGTGGCTACCAGGGGCAAGAGCCTGGGTGTTCATTCACATCCTACCACTTTTAAACCTGATAATATTCGAAGATAATATGAAAGATGACTCCATAATGCCCTCATAATGCACCATTTTGCTCTTATTTTATAGTTTTCCCCGGGGGCATGCCACCGCCCCCCAGCCGGGCTTCAAGCCTCTGGCGTCCGCGGTGCCCCTTCCTTTTCACATATCCTGGACCCGCTCCTGACATTACTGCCAAATCTTAAATCTGGATTCAAAACGTTTTTTAACAAATAAGAATAATCTTATTCTCAATTTATTGACCGAATATTTCAATAAAAAAAAAAAAAAAATACGGACTTGTTCCTAAGTTAAATCTTTTAAGTTAAGAGAGAAAAAGGCATATGTAGGGGGAATTTCTCATCCAGAAATTTCCCTATCATATACTTTATGCTTCATATAGATCTGCTCATTAACACACTTAATCACACCTATGGCCCACCCCTCGGCAACCACTTCTATGAACTTTGGATGGAAATGACTTTTAACAAAAAGCTTCACTAAAACCTGACGGCCTGAAGAAAGATATATTTACTACGGTATATGTAAGTACGTTTTCAGACAATTGTACTATTTTCTTCTCTTTTCCTTCGTTTTCCTTAGTTTCGACCGTTCTTTCTATTCTGAGCCCCTTTCCTCCTTTCACTATTTTCTATGCAAGTGCGGGGGTGGTAATTTCTCAGAATGCCTGCCGAACTCTAAAAAGTGCTTATAATTATAATTTCATGTCTTTTTATGTTAATAATTTGTTCGAAATTTCTTTATTTTTAGATAAAAATCCATCATCCCAAAGTTTTATGACTTTTTGACAAAACTTTAAGTTCGTGTTTTGTCACAATGGCGTTTTGAAGGGTTGGGTTGACTTATTCGTTAAGTGTACTGTTTGTGTTTAAGACGGCCCGAAATCGAATCCACTGGCAGTTTGTACAGTTTGAAAAAAAAAAAATCTGGTGACGGCGAAATGTTGCCTCTTCTGTGTGAGACTGAGTGCTTTCAGTACATGATGCATTGTCTGGTGTCCTAAGATTCAGCAGAGAAATTGTCCAACCAACAGGTTGGGCGGCTCAGCTGTCTAGCAGTGGCATCGAACAAGCAACCTCCACCCTTCCAGTACTGGAAGGGTGGAGGATGCTTACTCGAAATCCAGATATGGGCTAGATATGAGTAAAGTCATTACTCCCACGTTTAAACAAACTCCACAACCGGATGCAGTTTAAAGTCCGACCCAGGACCCAGGAGACTTTGAGGAGCTTTTTAAGTACATAGAAACAGGCACTGAGAAACTAAAGAACCCCAACCCCAAACAAAAACCCTGTCGGATTTAACTGCATCAGGTTGTGGAGTTTGTTTAAACGTGGGAGAATGGAGGTTACCCTTTGCCACAACTGCATCCGGGGCACCCTTGGGCAAAGTGCACCTGTATTTGCCCAGTGCTTTTAAGTGTTGTTGCCTTTGGACGTGGTGTTGCCATCGGGCGTGTCGTTGCCTTCGGGCGTGGTGTTGTCCTCGGGCGTGTGGTGGCCTTTGGGCGTGTGCTGTTGCGTTCGGGCGTGGTGGCCTTTGTGGCCGCTTGGTTGATGGGTGGGACTTTGTTTTGGGGTGGTTTGTGGCTGTTGGGCTAGGGTGTTGTTTTGGGGTTGGCTGCAGTGGCAGTTTCTGAACCTCAGTAGTAACAAAGATTCTTGTGTTCCCTGTTGCATGGTATGTATAGTTTGTTTGGCATTGTTTGTGATCCGACAGGAGACTTTGAACACCTTTTTTTTTTTCAAAACAAACTTTTTTTTCCAAAACAATACTCCCGAAGGAGTTCTGCTCCCCGAAGGAGTAACAACGTCCCCAAGGGACAAACTTTGACTTAACTGACACCACCCGACAGTGGTCCCGTTCTAGACTGGCTGAATAGAACAGGTCCCACTTTGGAGCTCCGCCGTCGTGAACACCAGCAAACAATGTTTAAGTGCTCCATGAAGAAATTAATGTAAGTATTGGGCTGAATTGACTTAAGTCCATAAATTCAACTTATTTCATAACAGTGAACAGAAAACAATGCCTTGAAATTTCCTATTTTATGTAATCACAGTGATATGGGCTTCTTATTTTAAATTTTAGTACGTATTTGACTCTAAATTTGGTTTACTGCGTAGTCCATATTTTACTTTCAACTTCCTAAATCATGAAAAATGTAGGTTTAGATACAAGCTCCGCCCAAATATGCAAATCATTTCACTAAGTTCACTAAGTATACTGCAGTATTAACAAAAGTGTAGCCACTAAATAGCTGCAATGTCTGGGAAGGTGATGCTGTATCCAAAACATGTCTTAATTTGTAACAAGCGTAATCCAAGAATCAAATCAAATAAATAATAAAACAAACTAACAAAATGCTCATTTGCATATCTAGCATATCGCGTTATATCTGGATTGATATGGCCATATAAAACTTTATTTGCATAGGCTATCTGGAATTGCATTGCATCAAGTTTTATCTGGCTTGATATGGCCATATAAAACTGTATTTACATATCTGGACAGAATTTCAAAAAGTTTTATCTGGCTTGATATGGCCATATAAAACTTTATTTGCATATCCGGAAATGCATTCTATCAAGTTATATCTGGCTTGATATGGCCATATAAAACTGTATTTACATATCTGGACTGGCATTTCATTAAGTTATATCTGGCTTGATATGGCCATATAAAACTTTATTTGCATATCTGGAACTGCATTGTATCAAGTTATATCTGGCTTGACATGGCCATATAAACCTTAATATAATGTATCAAGGCATCTAAATCTGGCTGTATATCTGGCTTGATATGGCCATATAAAGACTGTATTTAACCAGATATATCCAGATATCAATCCATATCTGGATTTGGAGTAAGGGGTATATTCTCATGAATGATTAATATGTACTTTTCGTTATATAGAGACTTTTATAGGAGGTTCAGGAATAAGAATTGAGTGAGATTATTATCTTGCCTCTTATACGATTAGCATTTGAACTGCAGTAACTTTGAGGGCGGGTGTTTATTCACAATCATCGTGTGGCGGATCGTGAGTAATTAGTGGCGTCCTGGATACAAAACCTGCTGGCGTCCTGGCTACCTAAACCAACATGGGCTCAGGCCCGTATGCGACGGGGTTGTTCCATGGGCTCGTCCGCTGAGCTCCCCTTGAAATACGAACCGCCTCCATCAATTGTAGGACTCTTATATCAGAGTAACTAGAACTGGCTCTGATTATATTTTCACTAGAAATCCCACTGGGCACGGGAGGACATCGACGACGATACTAAGGTAAATCAACAAATTATACGCACCGCACACGCTGTCGCACATCTAGTTTAACGCTATAACCTGATAACACGGTGTACAATGCATAAACAGAACAGCACACCAGAACATCATATAATTTTAGACCCATCCTGTTTCGAGTGTGAAGAGAGAAGCACTAAGGTTCACGTTACCCGAGCTGGAATTTATTGACGAAATTTGCAGCTGTGCAGAACGATCGCGATGTGTTTATCTGTATTGTGTATCCATCCAGTCTTTAACTAGCCATCACAGCCTCATGCATGTTTGTCAGGAATTTTAAGTCATTGCAACGTTTTATATTAATTATTCCTCTGCAGGGATTATATGAAGTAGGAGCTAGCAAAATATTGTTTCAATATCGCATATGTTCAGCCCAATTAAACAATTCTGTAGTCTAGTGTTACGATTTAGAAACCCCCTTTAACCCCCCCCCCCCCCCAAGAAGGTTTTAAGTTGCCATTGACTGGATGCATTTTTAGGCTCCAGATAGTGCTTCCGTGTTTCAATATTTGGCTAAGGCCAAATTAAAGAAAATACCAGTTGAACCATTTTCCTAATGCCTTTATTCGTTCGTGGCCCATGTTAAAATTACTTTCACATTTTTATCTTATGTCATTGTTATTGCAGTTCAGCATTCACTGTGAACTTGTTCCATGCAACTAACGTTTTACATCATCCATTTCATAGGCGTAGGAGGCGGGGCGGGGTTGGTGGAATGGAGCCACCTAAAAATTATTTCAGTGAAAATTAGGGCGGAAGTGAATTTTTGGGGCACTGGAACAAAAAATTGCGATGATTAAGTTTCATTAAATCAGTAGTTTAAACTAACCTTCTATTCTTCCCGGCCAAACCCAGTGCCCGACAAAAAACATTAATAGTGTTGTAGAATTTTTATACAGTTGGTGCTCCGTGCTTATCTCTCTTCTGCCGTAGACGTTTCCGTGTTTCAATGTTTATGACAGCACCATGGAGCACCATTTTCCATCGCAAATTACCTAAATTTTCGCGCTTTCAGTCTCATTGATGTATTTCAACATTATCCATCGTCAGAAATGTTGCCTGTTCGCGTGCATACATAAGCTGATGGGTGTGATTATGAATGAGAACAGCAATCAAGAATGAAAAACAGGGAAATTATTTTGCCTTCCTCTTTGAAGTCATTTTTAATGAAAAATGAAAGTTTTATCGGGTTACCAGGCAGCTATTCACCTTGTAATTGGCAAACGCATTTTTAAGGAACCGAAGATGTCTCGGTGCAGAGTCTGCATGTAACTTTTGTCATGAAAAGATTTCTAAAGCAACATGTCAGCACCCCTGTCGTGCATTCATCGCGTTTCGCACTTAATGTACATCTCATGACCAGTTAGGAAATTAAAATTAGGTGAATTTTTTCTCGCCATGACACTTATTCGAAAATTAATTGTTTTCCTTCAAAAAGCTTTTCCAAATTAACAAACTTTTCGTGTGTTTGGCGCACTTTAGTATTCGGTTCTATTGTTTTATCCTTAAAAGCTTTAATACCGTCTCATTCAGATTGTTCATTTCTAGTGGGTTTTACAACAGTTCCAATGCAAACTTTCGGCCCGCTTCGCTCGCAATTGCCACGGTTTACACTCCATGCTCCAGTGCACCGACATGGGGGAATAGATACGCATGCCCCTTTATCGATTTCCAGTTTTCCCCAAATTCCTTTTAGCTATATTCCTGTAGAGTAGGTTGAGGGGTGTTTTCGACCGATTTATTAATCTATTTTAACATTTTTTTTTTGTCACAAATGGTTCTCTAACTACCAAAAGTTTCGCGTACCCTGCTCGCTTCAGACGTTACCTCAGTGTTGCCCTTATTATTAATACATTCTGATAACAACTCTGGAGAAGCACAGCAGCAAACGTTGAAAGCTTTGTACGAATCATCAGGTAGTGGACTCGCCTTGTGATTTGCAGATAGGTTGTGTTCGGGAATTGAAACTCTCTCGATGCAGATCCCCAAAGCAAGTTTTGTCATATGTAATGCAAAATTTCAGCGCGCTTTGCACGCATTCATCACAGTTTGTGCTCCATCTCGTGACCATTATTAAAGAAATAGTACAGTTCAAAAGTCTAGCACCATTTCCTATCTACAACCACCTAAAACTTAACAAAAATTTCTCAAAGGGGAGGAGTTTGGGCAAACACGATATCTGCCTCCTCACCCCTCCCCCACAACACACAAAGATGTGCGCGTGTGTCTTTCGTAACTACTTTCCCGACAAATGTAACCAATATAGAGGAAATCATTTTATACACAGTAGCCCTTCAAAAATTTCCTCGCGAAGCTGGCCAAAAGTTTTGGTCAGATGGCAAGGTTAAGGCGTTATAGCCCCCTAAATCAAATAGGCGCCTACGCCTATGCCCATTTCATTCGTCATAAAACCATTCTTTCGAGATTCAAATTTGAGTGGTATCCAAATTAGGTAACTATAATTTGGGGGTTCTGGAAAGAATAGACCTACACATGGCTCTGTTTTTTTGTTGGAAAACATATAGTAAATCTGCCAAATATGTTTGAGCAGGGAGTCAAGTAGCAACTTCCTGGTTTGAGTAAACACGCAGTTTTTCGGCCAAATGTTCCACCATTTTCCACTTAGGCATAATAAAATACTGAAAAGTCTTCCAAAGGAGAGGGGATGTCCCTTAGGCCCCATATCAGGACACAGATCATTAAAACGTGGTAAAAACCCTTTGCAAATTGAAAATCCTGCGTATACGGGCCTGGGGCCGAGGACTCAAGGGGTGTCGGTACTTTCCTTTAACAAACATCGCTGTACTGTATGGTACTTGTGGGCATCCGTAATATTTTATTTGGTCGTTCATCATTTGCGCAAATCGTAACGGTCATTTGTATCAGGGAGATGTTACGTAACATCACCCTGTTTGTACCAACACCGACACTGTTCAATGGGTTCCTTTGTTTACCTCGTTTCCGTTAACCTGCAGCATAACTAAACTGGGTGCAGTATTGTATGTAGTACATCACGGTTGTGTTATAGCATGGCAATTAAACGACTTCTTCCAATCGAATGTACTCCCGGATGTGATGTCTTTCCAGGATGCTTGTCATTTTGGGAGACCATCACCCGAAGAATGAAGACGACGAATTGTTTCCCCTGGATTTGTGTTGAGCCTAGGTAAATAAAATTTGCAAATTAATAATTTGAACAAAGCCAATAGTCCTCAGTGAAGGTTCAAGTATTTACCGGTCGGTGATATACTATAGTTTAAAGTTACTAGGTTTCGGCGACCACACTGTACACTTTTGTACAGCCTTACACAGCACAATAGCCTTCGTGGGCCTACTTAAAATTCCGGGCCTTAGTAGTTGCAATGCAGTAGAACAAGTTTGATATAGGCCTCGGCCTGTCTGTAATATGTGTAATACGTCAGTGGAATTTTAAGACCTAAAACAACTACAATGCTCGAAAATTCGGAAAGGGATCATAGGTATACTGTACGTAGGCCCCAGCTTTGCTGTCAGAAAGTCAATGATTTGGGGCAGCAATTAGAGTGCTGGTTGAATTAACACAGTGGGTCATAGTAAACACTGTTTCCAGGGAGCGATCAGGTACCAGCTTTGCAACCACTGCCTTTTCCTGAGGACTGTGAGGAAAAATTTGGGGCAAACAAAAGCCCTTTTTTATATTAGCTACACCTCGTGGGCTTGAGTAGACCAGGGAGCTGGAAGACGTGTCTTCCAGCTCCCTGAGTGGACCATTTATGTATTTTAGAGCAGGGTACTTGCAGCCTTATTAGTTGCGATTCCAACAGTGAAGTCATAACTGGCACATGAACATACAGCTTACAGACTTACAATACTGTCTACTCTATAGCAGCTTTAAGCTGTGCAGCTTTAAGCTGTGAAAAAAAAAAAAAAAAACTATAGTACTGTAAGCTAGCACTACAGGCCACTCAGTAGCTGCGGTGCCTAAATAACAGTGCCATAGAGTAGTATTGCCCAACAGGAGGAGAAAACTGGCTAATAAATATGATTACTGTAACCTACAATAAACAACAGAAGGGCCTGTCTGTGTGTTTAGTAACTTCAACAAAACCTCTGAAATAACACAAATGTAAACTCCAAAATGTGATGTTAACAATTTTTTAAGTTACTGGAAATTACTTGGTCACGATTCAAAAGAAGTGAAAGTTGCTACTTGACTTCCAGCCAGGGGGTTGAGACTGAAAAGTGGGGCAGGATAAACCACCCAAGCATAAATGCAATGCCGGATCCTCAGTAAATGGCTGTGTATAGTACAGCCATGGCTGTGTATAGCCTACAAAATGTCCCTAAAGGTCTATACATGTATGGTGTTTACATTGCAAACCAGGTGCGTTCAACCAGCACAGTTCTGCAATTTTGTAATACCCTATATTCATGATGTGGGTAGGCCATATATCATATTGCATGGAACAGTATACTATAACCAATAGTAAATAAAAAAAAAAAAAAAAATTAAGGGTAGTGCGGCAGGAGTGGGGAGACGGGTTTCTATTAACAAACTTTCAAAAGTAGGTCTTACCTTATTTACAGGGTTGTTTCCCCTCTTAAGATGATGGCTGGAACAATCTTCCGATGGAGGAGTGCTTTGTTATACACAACAGGTGGCTTGTGTGATACTACAGTATGCATGAAAATTATGCAGGGAAATAACAAAGGGGCACAAGTTGGCATGCAAGAGTCATCCAAAAAGAATTCAGAGAGGGAATCGATGAAGATTTCAAAGATGTCAGAGTTATTACTGTAAACTACGCACAGTTACTGACGTGGACTGTTGTAACAAGCCTGTTTCTCAAATTTTTCTGAGGCATACAGTAACGTGTCATAGCTCATAACTTTTAGAAATGTAGTAAAGTTTATAGTGATCACTTTTTTGCCTTTCTGTTTGCTATTGGTTTGTTTCTCAAGGTTGGGTCATGGGGGTTTCAACCCCTGGAACCACCCTCTTGGCTACGCGCCTGTTGGAAATGTTCGGAGAGGAAGTACTTTAATTTGAGCTAAATATTAATTTATCGACTTCCTGTGACTTGTATAAATGTGGGGAGCTAATTCTCAGTAGCAGGAACAAATATTTTATCCCCAATTGTGCGCAGTTCTCACTATGACCTTTAGTGAGACCCAGTGAAGATGAAAAAAATATTTTCTTCAGCTTTACTTTTGCCCGTTTCTCATTGACTGCGACATGTGTCCAGGTACGAACAGTATTTCATACAAAGTTCTGGAATAAATCTGTATCTTCTGTCACTTTATGTAACCCTTACAGCAAATTTTCTAAAGTAATTTGTTGTTCCGGTTGCCTCTTGTTATGACCTATGTCATTGAAAGAACAGTAGTTCATGTTACAAGGATGAATATTTTCCTAAGTTATTATATTTACGTATAACGTACCAAAGATTTTTACAATTTCTTGTCTCTGTGTACGTACGTAGTAAGAAAATAGTATGGAATATTATTTTCATGATCTTTGCAGGCGTACATCGCTCAATGCCCATTTCAGTGTGTTTTTATTAATTTTTCAGAACGAAATTATACAGGGTTAGTCGACATGAGCTACGTACGCATACTTCACTAGTAGCTTCTTTCAGTGGCAACCCTAGTGTTATAGTACAGAAATGACTCTGATATAAGTTATGAAGTATGTGCGGTACATCGCTCAAAGCTTGGTGCAGTTTCCCTTTACATAGTGTTTGCAGAAAGGAAATATGAACAGCTATGGGCTATGCACAAGTACGTAGCTCAAAGTTGCTGTGAGTGTTTGCATATCTTCTTTTTCATAGCAAAAATAGGAATTTGAATAACCACGACCTACGTTCATGTACGGTTGGCAAAGCTAGGTTGTTGCCTTTTTGTTAATAGCTCAATAGTTATCAGACTGAATAGCCATGAGCTACGTCATTTTACATAGGCCAAAGATTTTTACAATTTCCTGTCTCTGTGGATGTAGTAAGAAAATAGTATGGAATATCATATTTATGACTTCTGTAGGCGTTTATCGCTCAAAGCCCATTTCAGTGTGTTTTGTTTAATTTTCAGAACGAAATTATATAGGGTTTAGACGACATGAGTTACGTACACGTTCTTTGCTAAAAGTTTCTTTCAGTGGCAACCCTAGTGTTATAGTACAGAAACGGCCCAGATATGAGTTATGAGATATTGTATGTACGGGTACATCGCTCAAAGCTTCGAGCACTTTCCTCTTATAGTGTTTGCGGTAAAGAAAGATGAGTTTGAGCAGCTATGAGCTATGTACACGTACCTAGCTTAAGGTGCTATTAGTGTTTGCATATATCGTGTTTTCATAACAAAAAATAGGAATTTGAATAACCACGTTGTACATTTACAACGGCCAAAGCTAGGTTGTTGCTTGACGTGTTTATATCTCAACAGTTATCAGATTGAATAGGAATGAGCTACGTTTTCGTACATAGGCCAAAGATTTTTACAGTTTCCCATCTCTGGGTACGTGGTAAGAAAGTAGTATGGAATATCATATTTATGACCTCGGTAGGCGTACATCGCTCAAGGTCCATTTCAGTGTGTCTTTATTGATTTTTCAGAACGAAAATCATGGGGTTAACTTAAGTAGACATGAGCTTGATACACGTACTTCGGTAATAGCTTCTTCTTGCAGACAGACATGATAGCTAGATAGACAGACAGACAGACAGACAGACAGACAGCTAGACAGAGTGACGGTGGCGAATCACAATAGCTCAAACAGCTTTAGCTGGTTTGGAGTGAAAAAAAAAAATAAAGAGAAACAAGAGTGACTTTGATTAATTATGGTGTACTGCTTACGATTACTTTTGTTACATTTTCAATCACAGTTTTATTTCTAATACAACCAGGTTACTAGAAAGCGTGCGCAACAGATCTAAACTAGATGGAAGAAGGAAGAAAGGTATTTGCCGTAATACATGACAGTATACTAATAAAAAATCACGAGGAAAATAACTCAAATGCCACCTTGAGAACAGTGCTTACTTTAGAAATTATACGATTTTGACAAGTTGAAGACAGAACAAAACGCCGAGTCGTATTTATTTATAGAAAACAGCTGAGAGTAAATTTTCTTTGTAGGATCTAAGATTGTCGAGAAAGGTGAAACAACTTCAATTACTGGCGATTATATGGTCAAAGCTTTAGTAAAGAAAAAGCATAAAACTATCAGACACATTTGAATTTTGCTTTGTTTTCTGCGTTCGTTTGATTAGCAATGTCTTGACTCAATATTTCTTTTTCGATGACATGGATTGACGTTTAGTCAGTAAATGAAAGCTATACAAACCCTCTGCAAAAAGGCTGTGTCGCTCAGCGCTTAACTTTGCATCGATGACAGTTAGCCGCACCGAACGCATGCCCAGCGACGTATTTTTTTTTTATAACGTCGTAAACTTAATAAAAGAAATTGAAGCGAAAACGAGCTATTAGTTTTGAGCACCCTTTCCAATTTTAACCAAGCAAGACACTTCAACAGGCCCATGAAACTCAAAATTGTTGCTCTAAAATCCTCCATATAGTTTTTATAAAGGTAAATGTGCCATAAAAGTTAAACGTTTTTCAAAGCCTAGCGCATCGTCGCAGGCAAGGCGCTGCTTTCGGCGCTGTGACCAACTTTTAAGTAACCCCTGATGTTGTGCAACTTTCCAGTAGCGGCAGGGTACGGCTTGGCGCGGCGCAGAGTCCAGTGTGATGGCCCCTTAAAACCGTTTCGTAGCATTGGTTCAGGGCACCAATGTTACGAACATTGTTTTTATTTGAAGAGAAAGTGGATCTGGATGCCCGTGATCAAGGCTGTCCATGCAGCAGTACTGAAGCGGGGAAGTAGGGCACATTAATTTTGGTTTTGAACCCATATATCCAGTGACTGGGAGTTTTTCCTTTCCCGCACTGGGGTTTTCCCCCTCCTCCCCGAGCACATATGAGAAGCGCCCCTTCTTTGAGTTCTTAAAAAAGATATGAGATTCGGCTGTATTTGCCAGACACTATTCCCCTTTTTATCAAAACGTTTTTATTTCAAAACTGTTTTTCTTTAAGCTTATGAAAGAATCATGCATTTGAAATGTTACCTTGTTTAAAGAGTTATATTACCAGTGGATGGGTAACACGAGACAAACGATGACGTTAATGAAGATTAAACGGCCTAGAAAGTATTAACTACAATACATAAGACACGGACAGGAGGTCCCTCTACTTATCAGGCGTATTACAACTCTACTGATGCCGCCCACTGCTTAAAAACTCGGAGCACAAAGATATCATTCGACAACGATATCGAACACTTAATATAGCCGAGCAATTTAATAGATGTATGTTGGTCTTACTACCCTGCTTACTGCATAGGCATGCTATTACCTCATAAACAATATCAGTTTCCATAAAACTTGTATTTGTACATCAGTTCTCTAAGAAATTACTTCCTTACTCCTAAATTACTTCTCTGCTTATAGCCACAATTACAGCGCCGGCTATATTTCGCAGGGTATGCTGCCTTTTAATAAGCACTCTTAGTCAACGAAACATCGGTTAGGTTAGTTTAGATGAGGTTTAACGTCCCAGTTTCCAACCAATTGGTTCAAGTCGAGACCACCACGGCCTTTTTTTCCAGTTGTGACTCACTGGCTTGTTTTCCCTACTCCCATTGTTTATGCTGAGCACCAAGCACAAAGGCAGTATGTTCCATCGGATTCCTAGCGTCTGTTACTTGGAATCACACCCCAGTCCATGTTGAAAATTCCTCCACTTTAAAGCCTACCTGTTACCTGGATATGTCCAACCGGTAATTTATGTAAATACTTGGATTTGCTTCATGTAGAAGATTGGGCAGGTCGTATGAAAAACCTTTGTGGTGCAAAATCAAATATAGCTCCCGGTTACGCTAAAAATTGAATTTAATCCAATTTTTATCTTTGGTTGTCCCTTTGGCTAGTATAGGTCTACACGAATTTCTTCTGCAAAAGCTACTTATGTGGGTAAATTATGTGTCCTAAAATCAAACTGATTCTTTGGGTTTAGTTCTTTCTCTTTTTTTTTTTATTCTCTTTTTTTTTACCTATGACCTGATTGCTAATATCTACTTGATGTCAGTTTGAAAATTGACGTTCATGCAAATAAAGAGTTTCCCTCATTTTTGACCTAATCAACATCGTACAAGTCCCCGTTGATAAAGCTTATATCTTGAAGATAATTAGCAAGGCTTATTGAGGATATTGGTTTCAATCAACAGTTGTGTTCCACCAGTCTTCACTTACAACGTAGTATCTTTATGATTATCATAGCAATAGGGGCGTAGCTGAGGGCGGAGGAAGGTACGTTGAGGAACTGGATAACAATATAAAATATATTTTGCCTGCAAAAGATTTTTCTTTGCAATGTTAAATGGTAAATGTACATATCCGTGGTTGCTCCTTCTTCCCATGGTTGTGATTTCCAGTTCTCTCATCCTATGACAAAGAATTCTGGCTTAGACCTTGTAAAGTGGGAGCTGCCATCAGGTACTGTCCGTTACTATAGCAAGAAATTAATTTTTATTGTAACATCATCGTCATCGTCATCGTCCTCGTCGTCGTCTTCATCACCATCATGTTGTGTCACTTTTTTCCTTGCTGACGTCATGATCATCCTCGCCATCTATCACTGCTCTCAATTGACCTCGTCTTTCCTCTGCCCGTTTTCTGTATTGAAAATGAAGTAACAATATTATTTTAACTTAAGCTTTTCAATTATTAACATTCTCATTATCTGCTTTACACATTCATAATACACATGTGACCTGCGGGCAAGTAGAGTAGATAGTCTCGGAAGGGATAAACTTATTAATGCAATTATGGAAAGCAAAATAACATCACCAGTGATACAGAGTTAATAATTGACTACGTTAAATTCATTTAGCCTTCACCCCATTCCCCTCCTTACCCGCCCCTTTACGACTCGTAGTTTAGTAGTGGTAAGGGGTTTGTTAGAATAATAATTATTGCAACCACCAAACATCAGAATTCGGTTATCCTAAGTATTGCATAAAGATTAAAGTACAGGTACTCTTATGTAAAGGGGGGGGGGGGAGGGGTTGCAATCTAATTAACACGTAACGGATGACCTGCGGGGTCACAAATGTCTCATATTTTCAATGTCGTCTGATTAGGTTGTATCCAAAGTCGAATTTGAAAAAGGAAATGCCTATCTGATTCACGAAACAAAATAAATAAATCAAAAAATATTTACATTCCAGTTAACAGCTACATGACTTTTTCTGCACTACGATGAACGAGATTGAGAATAAATTCATCACAGTAGTTGACTATACATACGACTCTAAAAAGAGGGGGGACGTTACCTCTACACTGAGCATTAGGGCTACACTTTATCAAGGCGTATATTCACACCTGTTGCGGCGGCGAGAGTTATGGATTACCATGACCGATGCTCAGCCACCGACACACATCAATGATCACTGTGTGTTTCGTGAGATGTGTCGATTTCGTCATTCGTAGAAAATACAGATTGCTGCCTTTTCTTGTCCTAAGAAGGATCAAATTATATGAAACCTGGTAGGCTAGTCGAATGCTCTGACTACAGGAGATCTATATTTTTTTAAATCCCAAATCTCAGTTGGGCACACGGGGGCACAAGGTTTCCTAGGGGGCAAGTAACCCCTGACCCCCCTTTGTGACGCAAATGCGTATTATTACGTAATATTTTTGAAAACCTGGGCGGATGTTTGTGTAGGCCATCTCCCTTGTAAAAAAGTGGGGAATTTGTTCCCCCACCCCATGGTCTTTCGTCTGTGCCCGATAAGGCCCTCACTGCCTTGTCATTTTCTATTTTTGGTCTCAATGTATACAGATTTCGCTATATAAACTTTAAAATTTCATCGAGCTTATCGCGCCATTCAATTTTATAAGTCAAATTTTTTGGATAAACAATGAATTAGCACAACTTACTAGTTGAAAAAGCGAACTATGGATACCAAATTTGTTTTCAGAAAATGCCATAAATTTTTCCGTATCCGACAGTGAAAACCCCATCTCATCAGCATGTTTCATTTGGAAGATACTAATTTTTGAAGAAACTCTTTTTTTTCAGCTACCCACAGTGCATGATGGGAAAGCCAAGATGTCATTTACGTACATTCATCATCAATAGCCATTGTATTTCCTGATAATGTTGATAATGTGGAATGTTTAATAACTGTGTTTGCTCTACCATAAAAACAGTTTTATACTAAATCGACAAGGAAAACATACAAAATTCTACTTAGGTTGGGGCCGGAATTAATTTGTCCTTTTTTTTTCTTTTTCTTTCTGTTTTCATTTTATTTTTTCTTTTTCTTTTCGGTTATTTTGAAACTCTCTAATTCTGAAGTTCATTTGTAAGTTGACAACCTCACATAAGTTTATTTTTGGGTTAATGTTATATTTATTGGCTCTTATACCTCTTCGGAGGATGAAAAGAGAATAAACTGAAACTGAAACTGCAGTATTAAACTTCAAGGACAAGCAAGGTATTCAATTGTAAAGAATATAAAAAGGAATCTGAGTCAATTTGCCCATTTGGCATCACATTCTGTGACCTTAAAGAAACCTGCAGGTATTTCTTGACAAAAGTACCCAAACTTCAATATTGGTACGGGGTTTCGATGATACGTACTGAAAATGTTTTTCTTCCATGTAGGATCTCTTCAAAATGACACCAGACAATACCGCTATCTATTTAAAAAAAGTATTTCGTTGTGTAAAATATGCCCTGGAGTGGTACCGGAGAAGCATTGTAAAAAAAAAAAAACTGTCTTCAGCCACTTCCTCCTTGCCCTTCTTATCCGATCATTGCTTTCCTTCTCAGGACCCGTCGACCTAGCCTGCTGGAGGTTTCAAAGGGCTGTTGCTCCCATCCTATTGGAAATGTTTTAGTTCTGTTGGGGAAACCTGCATGACGCCACCCCAAGCAGCTCCGTACAAGTAGTGTGTCAGGCCTACGAAAGTCCCTGAGAATCCCGCCCTGAATTCTTGAAGTTAGAAAACGTAACCTTTGCACTGAGCCTTAGGCCAATGACTTACACACTAACCACCGGAGTGACTTGAACAACCGCCAAACTCTGCATTACGAGCGGATTCCAGTATGCATTGAAAGGCGCGTTTCCACTTGCACACACTGTTAAATATGGGGAAGTGACGTGTATCTGACCCCGAAAACAGAGCGTGTCGGTGGGCTATATTGAACCGTAACAGAGAAATCCTAAGCTTTGGCTTAGGATTTTTTCTAGACCGTACGCATACGATGTCACAAGACCATAAAAGTGAAGTGCGCCAACGATACTGAGGGTCGGTTGTCAAGTAGGTGATGACGTCAATACAAAGGGTCCAGTTTTTTTGCAGGATGCCCAAATGGGTATAGCCTACGGTGCTAACTTTGACAAAATTTTGCAAACTGTGTGATGTGGCTTAGACGCAAACTGGTACTATCTGGCAAGATACGGTAACACTTGTAGCTTTGAACTTATTACATGATTAGAGATTCTTATTATTTAGTGATCTTCTGCAGTTGTTCCATGGCATGGCTCCAACGCCACCTTTCGTAGTCACGTAGGGTGGACCTTTCACGAAAAGTTTTGTCAAAAATGCCTCCCGCATTGCGGGAAATCGTACTCTCTAGGCCTTGACACTTGCACATAAACATTTCTTTTTAAAAATAAGTCATGCTTCACGAATTTAGACTTCAAAAGAAACGAGAAAATTCTGGAAAAGTTACTCAGTAAACACACTTCTTAGGGGGCATAGGACTTAAAGTTACCTCACAAATTCATCATTGGTTTAAGTATTTAACTAAGGGTAATATGGGCTATTTCGTAAAAGCATGCTGCGGCATGAGTAAAAAAGAGCTAGTAGGCCTGCTAAAGAAGTTAAGCCTACAGGTCTCAGGTATGTTCTATACAGCATGTTAGTTAGTGGTAAGTGCAAAAACATTAGTAACCTGACATGGACGGATATACAAGCTCATTCGTCAGGACTTGTTAACCACAGAGCGCCATCTATAGCGGTGGTCCTGGAATCTCGCCGGGGAAATTTGGGGAAAATTAATAAAGCTCTAGCTTGTATGCAATTTCCCAGGTTATGAGGGCATGAACATCATAATTGCAACAATGAAATTCTCAGCAGTTTCCGTATTTTTGTAGTAGGTGGAGTTTCATTTTGGCTTTGGAACTCAGGCTGAGGGTGGCAGTTCCCCTCGTGCCCCTACCGCAAGCTTCAGTCCAGTTATATTGAGTGCACTAACAGAGAATATATATTATGCTGCAGTGTATGGGTAGTAGCCCTACCCTCTGGGTTTCATCCGCCGAAACCTATTCGTTCAAGGCATTCACTGCCTACTTTTACACAATCATTATTTGGAACGGAGAGCACGCACTGCTTGCATGGACTTCTATACTGGCAGTTATGACGCACTGCTTGCATGGACTTCTATTCTGGCAGTTATGTTAACGAGTGGAATAGTCTGCCTGAGTGGGTAGTTAACTCTACATCTGTGCACTGCTTTAAGGTTAACATTGACAAGTTCTTCCATAACTGTGGTAGGATCTAATTTGTGCTGGGCTCGTTTGGTGTTGGTTGGTTGTTTGTTTTCAGTTAAGGTTGTATGGACTTCAGGGCATCTTATGGGGCCTTAGCCCTCCTTTGCCCTTTAACCTGTTATGTTATGTTATGAAATCACACAACTTCAATCCTACATTTGTATTGTGAAGTTATATTTTATAATATTATTGCAGCTAAGGTTATCAGTTCTGTACGGAAAACTGGTTTTCTTTTTAGCACTTGACATTCAATGAGCTTACGTATTTCTGGAGCTAAATTGATAAGGGATTTTTTGTCTGCTACATCAACTTTTGTCCTCCGCTCTAAACTGTCAGATGCTTTTCTTGAAAATTAAGATTCGATTCAATTTGTTTGATTTCATACAAGTAACCGTAAAGATGAGTAAACCGGACGCTGCGCCGCTCTTGGAAAAAAAGTTCAACAATGGATACAAAAGGAGCGATCACACCGGTGATGCTATGCGCTGCACCGCGAGGCGCGGCGTTCTGTGTGGCCACCTAAGGGCGGCACAGTGCTCCGTGGCGCAACGCAGAGCAGCGTCCAGTGTGATCCCCATTGAGGCTTGACAGGCCCCATCCGAGGAACCAATCCTCATCCTACATCTGCCAGCCCATCACTCCCAAAGTCACAGCTTTTAATACTAAAATTGCGCTGTGGCTCAACCCACGCAAGCCCGTAGCCAGATAAGTTACTGATGGGGGTGGGGTGAGCTATAGCTTCGGGGAGGGAGGTGCGAAGAATTACTTTTGGGAGGCGACATGTGTGAAATGTATAAAGGTGATGTAAATTAAATTATTTTCGGAGGGAGGGGGGGGGGCTTGATCTTCCTTGGCTACGAGTTCGAAGTCATGTAGAGTATGTACTACGGATATAATGTGGAATGAAAACAAGAAACGGCGCTCCTTGTGACTACACCATTTAAACATATAGTGACAATAGTGCAGCTTCCACCTCGTTCCGAACCTCATAACAAGAATTGCAAATTCTTGATTCTTTTTAACAAGTTGAAAACACCATCTCTAACACCCACCCACAACGTATTACAAATTTCAATAAAATTCGGGTAATATGCTTCCAGTATTGCAAAGGATTTTGTTTAGGGGAGGCACAAGGTCCGTAAGACAATATCTTCAGGTAAGTATAGACTGCCGTTTCGATCTGATTTGCCATACCTCACATGAATATGGGGGCCCGGGGGCGGGGTTACTATAGGCGCATTACTTTACTTCTTGTGCCAACTGTAAGTCATGTCATACTTTAATGTATTGGAAGACTCCCCTGGAAGTGAAAATCATGGATTTATGTTTACTTCTCATGTTACCACGCGTCTTAGTGCCCTTAATCTGGTAACATTTTCAAAGGTGAACACAATCTCACCCGGTAACCCTTCCGTATGCAAAGGCAGATTAAAGGTGGGATTCGACCAGGGGCGGACTGAACAGTCGGGCAACCGGGCACTGCCCGAGGGCCCACACAGATAGGGGACCCCAGTGGCGGATCCAGGATTTGGCAAAAGGGGGGGCCCAGGTCATAGTGGTTTGTATAAAAGTCCGATCTGGGGGAGGGGTCTAAGGAGAGTGGGTGTCCCCCGGGGGCAGTACCAGGGTATTTTGATAGGGGACAAAGCATGTGATGAGTAATCGCCGTCCTGGGGGAGGGGTCTAAGGGGAGGGGTGTCCCCTCCCCTTTGAGAAATTTTTGTTAATTTAAGGTTGCTCAGGTGCAAAATGGTGATGTCTGTGGTGTATTTTTTGAACTGATCTTATATGGCTGGAAAGCGTTCATAATTTAGTGAATTTTAATTTTTGGTTGGGTGAAAGATGCTTTTTTTGGGAGGGGTCTAAGGGGAAGGGAAGGGGTGTCCCCCTCCCCTTTGAGAAATTTTTGTTAATTTAAGGTTGCTCAGAAGCAAAATGGTGATGTCTGTGGTGTATTTTTTGAACTGATCATATATCGCTGGAAAGCGTCCAAAATTCAGTGATTTTAATTTTTGGTTGGGTGAAAGATGCTTTTCTGGGGAAGGGTCTAAGGGGAGGGGTGTCCCCTCCCCTTTGAGAAATTTTTGTTAATTTAAGATTGCTTAGATGCAAAATGGTGATGCCTTTAGTATATTTTTGAACTGATCATATGTCGCTGGAAAATGTTCATAATTTAGTGAACTTTAAATTTTACCCTTAATTCACAGTGCATTTCATTAAAATAAATTACAAGGCTTAAATAAGACACTACAGGGTAATATTGCAGCAAGTTATAGTTAAAAGCCTGATGTTGTCGAAAATATTCCTCTAAATATTAAAGAATTCTGAAATTCCCTTGAAAGTAGAAGCAGCGCTCCCAATGCTGTGGGCCTGGCCGGTAATAGACTGAAGTAAGCAATCCATTAATACAGCGCTCATGAGTAACTCTTGCAATGCCCAGAGAAAGTTATTGAGGCCAGTATAAGCCAAAATGTTATCAGCTGAAAGTAAGTAGCAGAGTTATTTACATAACACTTATTTTCTGAGGTAGGAAATAATGAACAAGTTTGAGTTTCACTCTGACACATCTCATAGGCCTAATTCATTGAAATAGGGCCTTGTCCTTTGTTTTATGAAGTTGAAAAACTTTCAAAATTTTTTGGAAGGGGGGGCCCGGGCCCCCCGGGCCCCCCCTAAATCCGCCCATGGACCCACACTGTCATTCAGAAATTTAAATGAAAATCGAAAAATTCGGAAATCCAGGAAAATAACAAATCGGAGAAAATAGGAAATAAACTGAAGCTCGGTGGGACAGGTTGTGGCCATTATAAGTAGTGTCGGTGAAGGAAAGTTGATTCAGGTTGGGAAGGAGGAGGGTCCCAAACCCATTTTCCCCGGGGGACCAGTTCATTGTCAGTCCGCCCCTGGATTCCCCAAGTTCATCATATTTTCTAAGAATTGAATTTCAGATACACTCTCTAAGAGTGGTTCTTCTTTAGTCATATTACTGCTGATGTTGCTGAAAATTACATTTTCGTGATTGTAATTGCAAGTTCCCGGCCGTAGATTCACCTTTGGTGTTCATATAGGACGACTTTTCATCCTCACGGGCTGGTCCTCGTTCTCTCATCTTTAGGTCCTCCCTTGTTAATGGTAGTTTGAAAAATTTTTCCGGTAAATCCAAAAGAGATTGGACTCCTACGTCATGTTTGCGAAAAGAATACACCTGAGAGGACAGGTAAACCTCAGACCCATTAAGTTCATAATCCGGTTCTAGCTCGGATGGGCGCCAAACTTTAACTGTTTAAAGGATTTGGAAGTTCTTCAATGCAACGACGTATTACAGATTTGCACTCGCCTGCCTATATGACGTTGGGATGTACAGGTTGAAAGAAATGACGATTTTAACTCACGATTCACAGAGGACAAGGGGTGATTTTCATTAATGGGTATACACCACATTTATGGAAGGGGGTGGGGGACTCCCCCAGTTTCCTCTTGTATCAGCGTAGTAGCGTATACGCCAATCTATATCTAATCCGTGTAGAAAAACAGCCATTTTGTTCAGTGGCGTAGCCAGGGGGACGGGGGGGGCGAGTTGCCCCCTCTGGAAAAATCTTGGGGGAAATTTTGAAAATGAATACATGGTGAAATTTGAGCATGATCTGGTAAAATTTTAAATTTCTCAACCAGTACACTTTACTTATTTAAAAGTATATGCCACACTGGCACAACCAGTCCTCATTAAGGTTTTCAGAGATGGAATGATGACACCATGCTCATAGTTGTACTAGTTATGTTTTACTATCTGTTTTATACAGCATGGGATCTCTGGACCTCTGACAAGGGACTCTGTCCTTTTACTGTATACTTCCAATGTTTCCTGATAATTAAAGCAGCAGCATTGTGGTATATGCAGTTTGTTAGAATGGGTCAGTGGTCAAGTGCTATACTCTGCTACAAGGGCAGGTCCTCGTAAAATTTGGACTGATTGTGGTGAATGTGGTGAACTGATGAAGGGAAAGGTGTACCAGGGTTCACTTAATTACTGTACTTCACCCATTGTGATTCTGATCTACCAGTAGAACTCAAGAAAAATTCACCAAGACCTGAAGACAAGCAAGATAAAAAAGCTTCCTAGACACCCCCTCCCCTCAGACCCCTCCCCCAGGACGGCTATCAGTCACATCAGCCAGGTCAGAGGAAAACACCCGGAAAAAATTGGGACCTGCGGAGAACACTGATTATTAGGAAGCAGATCACTAATTGGGGAAAATCTTGGTGCTCTTGCCCCCCCCCCCCCGACAAAAAACCTGGCTACGCCACTGATTTTGATATGTTATAAGGTGGGTCTGTATAGTTACTTGACTTGAGATAACAAAGTAAGCAAATATTGTAAGATAGTATAGCAGGCATGAATATTGTTATCTCGGATATCATGATTATAAATTCAAAGGATCATACTAAAGTATTGCGAAGTGCATGCCCCCAAATCTAATCATCACCCATGGATTGCCACACTCTCCTCACCCTGAAATGAATCTTACATATAGACTTATGTAAGGTCAGGGGTGGCGCTTGGTGGGGGAAATTAGGGACATCCCCTTCCCCGACGGAAAAGGTTCCCCCGTAGGGGAATGGGTACGAAAAAGTATGTAACCCCCAACGAAGTTTAGTAGACCCAACGAACTTCTTGGTTTTGCTATTTAGGAGGGCGGACTCTTTTATGAGAATACAAATTTTCCTGAAAAAAAAATTATAAATTTCAATTTTTTCAATAGAAACCTCAAAATTTTGCTTTCGCCATCTTTTCGGCAAACCGTGGCCTTTGTCTGGGCTTCGGGTGGCTGCCTTCCCCGCCGGGGAAATATCCCCTTGTCGGGCAAATTTTGGCGCCACCCTTGTATAAGATTACTTTCCTGTGCAGGCCTACGTACCTTCTACCAAGTTGCAACTAACCGGATTGTCATTGTTCAAACGACAAATTTAAGAAAAATGTTTTTCTCGAACCATAACTCAATTTGCCGTGAAAGACTGAAACTCTCAAACCAGTCGAACAGTTGTGTGATTTGTGAAGTGGTTCCCTTTGGCCGGCCACAACATGGGGAGGCCGAAGGTTTTTTCTTTCTTTAGCGGAAAGCAACCTTCAGGTCCATAGCCAGACATGGTAATGAAGCAAGGCAAGACTGCTTTCTGGGAGGGGGGATACGGGTATATTTTAAGGAGGGGGTGAAATATGCTAAACTGCATTAAACCAATAGTATTTTTAGGGCACGAAAATTTTTGTTAGGGGCGCCGCCTCTTCACACCCCCTTCAGAGCTCCTTAGTCACGGGCTTGTGAGGAGCAATAGGGAAAACATGTCCGCTCCGCGATTTTTATGTAGCTGATTGAAGTCAGTTACAACATACTTTTCTACTTTCCCTCACTTATCTTACCATAACTACTGTACATAAATGATGGCGGCCTTTTGGTTTACACCAAATCCGTCTTTACTGAAGGATCTATACGTGAAAGCGTTAATTCCACGCCCACTTAACAAGGCAGACCCACAGCCACCTTGAAACTGAAAGTTTTACAATCACAATGTGCGCATAGATCAGTGGTGCCCAATCTTTTTTATCAGGATTTACTTAAGCAGTTCATAGCCTGTTGGTAATTCTATTAGCAGGGCCCACTGTCCAAGCGGGGCGCCACTATCCGTTGGCGCGTAGTGCATGTATCAGTACTATCAAGAAACTTTTTGTCAAGAAATACCTCCCAGATAGCAGTAAATGGTACTTTCCATGCCTTATTAGTTACAGTAGTCTCCATTTTTGGGAAACCTCATTTTAAAGGAGGTTTACATTTCCAATAAAAGTGAAGTAGAAAAAACCTGATGATTCTGACTTCGACCTTACTTTAATAACAGCCAAAAATCAGGATTTTCTTCGTAATTTTAACAGCTTTTTGATAGAAGTAGAAAAAGAAAATTGTACATAGAAACGAACCGATACGTTAAATGAACTGAACTGAAAGAAATTACTTAGCATCATGCCTTACATGCAAACATATTGATTTATTTATTTCAATAACTTTTTGTAAAGGCTTTTAAATGTTCTCATATTTTCTTACCATTTCCCATGCGTTGCATGTAATCTGGTTTCAGTATCATTTATATGAAAGAATGAAATAGACGGATAAAAGAAACCAAACACAAAAAACAGAACAATGAGACAATGTACAGTTTTATGTACAGTATGTACACATTCATCCATTAATTATAGTTAATTTTATCTACTTTGATTCCGCTTGAAGCGAAGCAACTATATAGTCTAGCGGCAAATTTGAAAAAGAGCTCTAAAAATTGACTTACCCGGTACCGATTTGTAAAATATAGCGACTATGCTAAAACTATTGTTTATAACGTAACTTTAAATTTTAGGTTAGTTGTCACTTTTTAAAAGTTCCCGAACATGCAAATTTTCAAGGTCAAAGGTCAAAAAGGTTAATTTTTCAAAATGTTAGTATTTTTAACACACTTTAATATGACGAGACTTATAAAATGCTGTGAGTCAAAATGAACAATTTATGTAGTCCTAAAGTGCTCAAAATGTAAAGAAAATAAAAGAATTATAAACTGTTTATATAGTGTTTTCGTAGCCTTAACAAAGAAATTTGAATAAAGGACTTAGACACATTGAACAGTCTGTTTTCAACACCTTTCAATTTCAGTTCTGGACCATTGGTGAAGAGTAAGAAGAAAAATGTCCAGAACAGTGGTGACGCCAGTGGGAGGAGGGGGTCATAGCCCCCCGTCGGGGAAGGCTGCCCCCCGTCGGGGAAATTTTCCGGTTCGGGAAGCTACTATGTACACGATAAAATGTGTAGTCCCTGACAACGGGCAGTCGCCCCAACGATTTACTTAATTTTGGTCTAAATTTGGGCAAATTCTTCAATAAAACCCCAAGATTATCCAATTTTCTTCGTAAAAACCCATTTTTTTTTCAAATTTTCCTTGGAAAAAGCCCGACTTTTTCAATTTTTTTCCATTAAGAGTTTGAAATTTTTGGCGCTCTTTGCGCGCCAAAATTTTACTTCAAACGTTTCGGCACTACATCGCCCCCATCGAGGTTTCGGGTTGCTGGCCCCTTGTCGGGGAGCTTGGTCCCCTGTCGGGCAAATCCTGGCGCCACCCCTGGTCCAGATACAATCCCACGCGTTCTGTAAACTGTGGACGAGTGATGTTTAAATACAACCTTTGAATGTTTGTTTAGTTTTCGAACATAGTTTTAAGGTCAAGGGTCATTAAAGGTCACACCTTTTAAACTTGATCTGCCTTTTACGTTTTTCCCCATGAGGACCCTTCACAAAATCATGTGACTTTAAACAACATTTATTCAGATGTTTTAAAGCAACTTTGTCAGGGGTGAGGCCAGGTCGGGTGAGGAGGCCATGGCCCCTTCGAGAAAGGTTGAGGCCCTCGTCGGGAAAATTTTTTAATCTTTTTTTAGGGAGAATGAGTGTGTGCGATGAAGTTTTTAATCTCCGACAGCGACTGGTCGTCCCAACAGTTTAGTTGAGTCACGGTACTCTCAAAGAAGGCTATTTTTCAAAATAAATTGCAAACCTAACCTTTTGCATTTACTTCAATATAAAACCAAATTTTTAAATTAATTTACTTCAATAAAAACACCAAATTATTGAAATTTCTCCACAAAAAGGCCCAAATTTGTGCCGCCCCAATAGCGCCGAAATGTTTATTCACCATCCTCCAATGCAGTAATCCGTCGCTTTTGTCCTGGTTTTGGACCATGGCTTCCGCCCCTACCAATGTCGAGAACTTGCAGTCCTTAAAATTAAGTGGGATATAATAAAAATATTTATAGGTCTACCATGAAATGTAGGCTATTTTTGTAGCTGTATCAGAGAAATTTGAATTTTTGTTTCGGTTGTTAGGATGTGTGGAACTATTGCATTGATTAGATTAAATGTGCGAAATCACATAGCCTAACTAAATTAATTGACTTACTTATTTATTAAATACATTGTCATTGCAATAACTATTTGCCAACATGAACCAGATCAGCGAAAAGGGGTATGTTGTAGCAATATCCTATGCAAAAAAGTAGATATTTGTTTGAATGTTTTCGGACGTGATTGTAAATTTTAGTAAGGCAGAAAGCGTCTTTGCTCGGGATGGCATACAACTAATACATTTTACCGCTACAAACTGACAAAGTACGCTTTTGCTTTGTTTCAACACACATTGTTCTGCTATCTTTTTATGAGAGGGAGTTGGAACATAGTCGCAATGGAACTTGGTCAGCCGGAGTTGGAAAAAAAATCCTATTTATCTGGCACATTTTGTGAAAATCCGGCCATTGGTCGGATTATTACAGTTTGTCGGGCAAACGGCTTAGCCTCCTCCTCCCCCTAGAAAGTGTCCCTTACACCCATCGTAATTGTTACATGAATTTAATTCATTTTGTTTGTACTGGTAAATAAACCTTTAATAATTTGTGGTTACAGAGCAATATAATTAAAAGTTGTTTCCCTGTACTGGAAAGCCAGTGAATGATTCTATGTTGTTTTCAAGTCTGGACATGGAAATGGCACATATCCATAACAAGACTTGATTTTACTCGCAAAAAGAAAATCCTTTAAATAAAATAATTCGCAGTTCTCAAAAAAAAAAAATGATTATGTTGAGATGAATTCAATGAAGCTTGTAGAGGGGCTGTTTATACGGTACAAATTCATAAATGATCTAGCTTTCATTTTGGTAAAGTTATAAAGATAGTGTTTAGTAATCACAATTAGGGATTACATGTTTAATTCCAGCCACATCTACCACCGTGAGGCGGATAGGTTCCTTTCTAAGGACTGATATTATGCTTTTTGTCTAGCACAACATACGTTTTTGTCGACAAATGATTGGAGGTAAGAAGCATTCAGCAAACTCGAGGGTTTTTGCCACCAATTATTCTTTTAGCCTGGCAACAAGCACATAAATTGGTTGGTTAAATCACGGGTCAACCAGATTCAGATATGGCCTGAATTCAGTGTGTTGACCACTCTGTTCGAAAATACAGGTCCATAACTTAAAAACAGTGGAGGGACCCACAAACATTAACCCCTGGGAGAAATTGTAGGAACAAAAATTATCTTTGCCTTTTATGTTAACACATTTCGTGCCTTGAAAATGATTTTCCCTCTTACAGTCTGGGAACTTTCTCGCCCTCTTCAGCACGTTGTCTGGCTATGGGTATGGATGAAACTGGCTGTAAGAGGGTTTGGTGATTTGATTTTTCATATGCAGATTAATGAAGGCAGTTTCAATTGACAGGATACTCAAAATGCTTCTTTTTTATGAAAAGCAAAGAATTTGTTAATTGTTTACCGCTTTGACCCATTTGGGACAAGATTTTTAGTGACACATTTTGAAGGTGGAGCATTGTATTTTAATACTCTCACATCTGATATGGGATTCGCAATTTTTATAGTGAAAAAACTCAGCTGTTCATCACTACTTTTCCTACTTACAAAGTGCATTCCGGCGTTTGTAATGACCATTCTGATTTTTCGCCCTTAGAAGCACAACATGAAAACTGCCGGATGTATATTTTCCAACGCCATATAGTCTAAGGGCTTTAATAAAGGTATGGCCAGAAACCTCGTCTATATGAGAAAATCTTAATTTGTTACCACAAATGATAACTTGAAAACACTGAAGCGAAACACCATTGCCGCATTTTTTCGTTAAACTTTCCAGATATGGTTTATAAATTTGACTAGTCTGCACATAGCTGACGGGTTTTTTTGTTTATCCTTTCGCTACCAGGCTATTACCCAGTGTGGCAGAAGTTAAAGCCGCTATGCAGGCAAACATTCGACAGATCAATTTTATCAAAGAAGAGCATTATATATATTGCAATGTAGAACTTATAACGATACATAGGCGTTGGAAGCTTTTCGCGAGTGGGGGGGGGGGGGGGCTGAATCTTGTTTCGGATCGCCGTCCAGGGGAGGGGTCTAAGGGGAGAAGGTTTGGTCTCCCTCCCCTGTGGAACATTTTTGGGTATTTAAAGGGCCTCATATGCAATTTGGTGCAACATTTTGGACAACTCTAAGGAAAATTACTGCAAATTTTTGACATTTCTTACAGAAGAGACAAATAAGGGGTTTTGCCCTTGGATCTTGGGGGGTGGAAGCATACCTCAGCCCCCTCACATTTTTGACTGGGACCCCCAGTCCCCCCCCCCCGCTTCCTACGCCTATGTAACGATCTTACCTTGTCTTTATTGAGAGACGCTTTACCTCCATGTGGTAAAACATGCATAAGATGCATTAAAATATCATATCGTGTAAATTTGTAATGGGGAATACTAAAAAAAAAATATGAAAATGTTCAATGAAACCATAGTAAATATTGATAATTAAGGGTTTTATGCATTGATTTGAGTTCAGGGATGTTTATTGCAAATTTATTCAAAATATTTACCACACTAGACTCAAGGTAAAGCCTCCCCTGAAGGTGAAGTACACATGTATAGTACCAAGATTGTTGAAGTTTGGGTGAAAATAGACTCGTGACCTTTGACCCTCCTAATTACCATGTTCGGGTAAATTTAAAAGGTGACAACCAACAGAAAAGGAAAGCTGACATCTTAAGGAACATTTTAAGGGTAGGTGTAAACTTTTACAAAGTTGTTCCGGGGGGGGGGTCGAAAATTTTTCAGACTTAGCCGCTAGTCTATATAGCTACCTATTCAAGAGAATAATGGATGGGTTTTATTTAAATATTTCTTCCTTATGTGAACGTTTGTAGTGAAATTTCTTTCCTTGATCGACTTACGGCATCATCATCATTACACGTGCCGTAGCCTACTTGGTTTCTACCGTGAAAACCTAACCTACTTAGCCTAAGGTATGCCTAGCCTATGCATACTACTATGCTTTTACGTTATGCTTAAGGTAGTAGCCTAGTACTAACGTTAGTACAAACCATAGAGCAGGATATAGGAACTATCCTGCTCTATGGTACAAACTCAGAACTAAACACTAAATAGAGCTGTATTACGTTACAAAATGCTAAATGAATTTACCCCTTCCCTCTTAAAATTGTCAATTACAGACTACTAATAAACCAGCCTGGTTAGAATTGCTTCCGTATTGGAGGTCGCTTCAGGTGATTCAGATGTATGATTTGAAGTTGGTTGGAGATGTCCTGTTAAGTTTCGCGCTACTATGTTTATATTTTGTTTTTTATTGGTTAAGAGCGCCTCCAATTTGAGACGAACTACAATGAGACGAACTACAATGAGACGAACTACAATGAGACGAACTACAGTGAGACGACTTACAGTGAGACGAACTTCAATCAAACAAACAAAAACGAAACACACTTAACTGGAGCAAACTACAATGAAAGAACCAAATATGAAGCGAACATTAATGAGACAACCTTCGATGAGACAAACTGAAACGAGACAGACTTAACTGAATCAAACTACAATGAGACAACCTGGTATGAGGCAAACTTGAACGAGACCACCTTAAATGGAGTAAACTAAAAAGAGGCAAACTAAGGTGAAGAAAACTGAAACGAGACAAACTGAACTGAGGCGAACTACGATGAGGCAACCTAATATGAGGTCAAATTTTACGAGACGACTTTGAATGAAGCAAACTAAAACGAAACAAACTGTTCTGAGACAAACTGACATGAGACAACTTAATCCAAGGTAAACTTTAATGAAACAACCCTGAATGAAGCGAATTTAAATGAGGCAAGCTAAAACAAGGCAAACTACATTGAGACGATATTAAATGAGACAACAAAATGAAATGAGGCGACAAAATATGTTGAGACAAACTTCAATGAGACAACAACGTTTCATGCCGTTTTGGCGTTCCATAGTAATCGGCATTTAATAAACTAATGGGGCGCCAGTTAGTTGGATCCAATGAATCCCCATTTTTGGGAAGAAGTGTATAACGACACCAGTCATGGGCGGATCCAGGGGGGGCAACTAGGGTCAACTGCCCCCCCTATGACCAGTCTAGCGCCCCTCAATACAAGAAAAATGCGCCCCCTGCGTCCTACAAGTTAAGTAAAAACTGCCCGAAAAGTAAAAAAAAAGAAAGAAAAAAAAAAAGGTCCCCAGAATTTCGAACCGTATAGCTTTATATAACTATGGCAATGGGAGTTGGTCTCCGAAATGTAGTCGGTCAAATTCAAGAGTATGCGGACCCGGCCTGCATGATGTTGGCGCCCCCCTTTTCAAACTGCCCCCCTTCAGCTAGGGGCTGAATCCGCCCTTGACACCAGTACACTGGCTTTTAGATAGACTGCCTTTACAGAAGATGTCATTGTATACAAGAGTTAAATCAGTGCTTAATAAATCGGCAAAACTTGCATGAAAATCATACGAAAGACCATCACTTCCTGGGGCCTTATTCTTAGCAGCTAAACGAATTGCGTTTTGAACCTCGCCTGAGGTGATGGGATGATCTAAGCTGTTTTTATCGTCATCAGAAAGAGACTTGCTTAGACATTTAACAAATTCATCTTGTATAAACTCATTACAACCACAAAAATCACGAATCTTTCCTCTAACCCTAACCCTATCATTAAGAATACCCCCCCCCCCAAAAAAAAAAGAAACAAGTGTCTTTGAGGGGAATCGAACCAAGAACCCCGGCAGAAGATAGGCCTATTAAGAGTCTATACTCTTTACCACAGTACCATGCAGGGTACTCGAAAGCTGTCTAAAATTAACTATTTAGGTGTAAATCACTCAACCGTATCTTACCATTAGCAGTTTCTGTAGCACATGCTAAGAAATTATAGCACAGATCAGTAATTACTGTACAAGCCATGCCGCAATCACACACTGAAGCGATCAACTGCTCATGCTTTCTCATGTAAGACCGTAGTGTATAGTGTAATGGCGAGGTAGAATCCTAGCACAGATCAGTAATTACTGTACAAGCCATGAGGATCAGGTAGTATAGACCTATTGATTTAACTATTAAAATCAATAATGAATCGATGATGATGATGATGATGATGATGATGATGATGATGATGATGATGATGATGATGGTGATGGTGATGGTGATGGTGACGATGATAGACCTATCAAAACAACTTCAACACTGCTTATGGGTTGCTAAACGCTGACATTGGTTTCGGCTGGCAAATGGTAAAGTGGCCCAACATTGACCCAAAAATTGTAGACCACCAGAAAAATAATAAGCTGGCCATTTTCTTATCAAGCCAATCTCATAGTTATTTTTATAAAAACAGCTATTTCTAAATTTGACATTCATTGTGCATATTTTGCAGAACGTTCACTTGCCATTTGGAAATTTTTGCTAAGACAATTTGAGAAAAATGTTTAAAATGATGTGGAATTCTATTCGTGCCAAGATGATTCCACAGAACTGATGGTCGTAAGAGTTGGCAATGAATTGGGAAAGTCTGGCAACGAATTGGGAGATATGCCCTTCACTGCCACTTAGTTTTGACTTCTCAAGGTTGACTGGCACGGGGCATATTATGACAAAGGGGTTTCTTCAAAAGAACACCTTTGTCAATAATATTATTGAAAAAAATCAGATTTTATGGAAAATTTACACCTTCCGATCTAAATTTTGTCAAATTCAAGCCCCCAGAACGTTATAAATGATAAACGAAAAGTAAGCAATAAATCACAATAACGTAACACCTGTTCGACAACTATTAAACTTACCCCCTGCCGTCAGGAGAGTTGGCACCACAGAATTCTATGGATGCAAACGACTTGGTAAATAAAACTGAATATTGAAAAACGATTTGCTAGGTCAATAAAGCTCAAGTGAGGGAGTAGGTGCAGCTAGAGAACACCTTGTCTATGAGCTCTGCTTTATGACTAGTTACATTTTAGGCTGACAGGTGTTTTATTGGTTTGTACCACTGTTTCTTCTGTGGGATCAACTTCTCATGTTGGATCACCAGATTTATATACCTTTCATCTGAACGGAACATTCCTAATTTTTCAAAGGAGATTTGTGTTTATCACTTAATGCAGCTCTTATTGAAATAAATTGTGGCTGGCAATGGTAAATTCTTGCAAGAAATCATGTTTCTCAGTTGTACAATACAACATAAAGGAGGAGAAACTGAAATACCATGAAGAAAATTGTATTATTAATCGTTAATAATAACAAATAATCTCACTGAACACATAATAGCCAAACCAAAACTGTTCGTTATATACATGAATTTCAATTAAAATCCTACTACTTTCGAAAGTGGCTAGCACTTACATTGCTGGTAGAAGGTAACTTCTCTGAACATTCATTGTGGGTTCCCATAATGAGCAATTAATTAGGAGAAGTTTTGGAAAGCGAGACGTAGTTTCGTTGGTGCAACATGGTGCCAACCATTCTTTGCACTGTTGGATATGAAAATTGGTGAATGATGTTGAAGTGTATTGACAATTGCCAAATGTTTACCAGCTAGACCATTGGCCAAATGTTTGCCAGCTATCAGTTGACACCACTTATATAGGCAACGTTAACCAAATGTCGGAACTAAAAGTTGGCCCAATATAAAATTGATTGTGGGCCCAACTTTTTCCCGATGATCACCCAGCCATTCATAAAACATTAGTCCCACCGTTTGGCCAACCAATGTTGGCCCAACGTTATTGTGCTGTCTGGGAAATTTCCTGTTATGACCAGGTATAGAATCATGTTCAGATTTTTACATTAACCCAGGCCCGTAGCCAGGCCGGGGCACGAGGGGGTCGTGCCCCCCGTACGGACCACTGTGCCCCCCTTTACGGAAAATCGATCGAAAAGAAAATTTTAGTACATGTAAACGGTGGCCCTGGTATGACACCAAGCGATTTGTAACCATGAATGATCCCAAAAGGAGTTTAATAATGAACGTATTTTGTTCTCTGTATCATTTTTGTTCTAAAATTACAAACATTTTCGCGCGCTACGCGCGCTTTCATCTTCAGTTACATATAGCTTTAACACCCGTTTCAGATATGTTGGCTTAATTTATAAATGTACAGGTTCCACAATTAGGCTATTGTTCTTTCATGTTGGTGTGGTTCCCGGAAAAACACAAAATTGAATCCATAAAAAGTTCCATCCTCTTTCCCTTACGATCGGGAAGATTCTTAATTCAGACTCAACGTCATGATAATCATTTTTGTATGAAACGTTCAGTGTCTCAATGTCCAGGGGTGGTGGAAGGGGGCATCCCCTCGCGACTAGTCGTCTGGCTTCTTAGTTTTGTTCTTAAAGACAGACACTCATCACCCGAAATACATTTTGGTTGGGAGAAAGCAAAATTCTCACTTGGTCATAGATGAATGCTCTTTGATTAACATCAAAGCTGACAATACACAGCATGCGCAGAGAATGTTCTGGTTACATATTATGGACTTGTATGCCCTTAAGCAATAAACTAGGTTTGTGTCTGCACAAGGGGGGGGGGGGCGGGTGCTCAACACAGTTTTGGAAGAAGTAACTTAGTCGGGAGGATTGTGTCTAGGATGAAGAGGGGCAGATCCTTCCATAGAAATCCAAATTTTCTAACTTTCCTTAATAAGAACCAAATATTTTCAATTCTTTTTCAACAGAACCCCAAATTTTTCGCCGGTCGCCCAAAATTTCGCGTTCGGGATCCAATCTGTAACCCATTGCTTCTGACAGGGCTTGGGTTGCTGGACCTCTTAAGGGAGATTGGTCCCTTCGTCGGGCTTATCTTTCCACCACCCCTTGCTGAGTCTGTATGCAGGTTTTACCGTGGTGAATAATTTTCCTGCAAAGTTTCGGCGCGCTTCAGCGTAATTCTCACAAGCGAAGTAATATCACCCATGAACATTATTAGTACAAAAATTCAAGTAAACTCTTTCTGCCAAAACTAGGTGAAGGCTCAAAGTTAGATCCCGGACATCAAGGGGCTTTCTTGTAGTAATCTAGTACATTGAGTAACATTCGCTCCGCGAAGACTATACGGCTTGAAGCTAAATTTACTCGTACCAAACCAGGGGCGTCAATCCGTATTCAAATGTGGGGGGGGGGGGGACGGGGGACATATATGACCAAAAACCAGTCCGTTTTGTTTTGAAGAGGGGGCGTCTTCCTATAGACTCTTTCCTCTCCCCTTATAATGACTGACGTTGTCCTATTCTAATAAGAATTATCATTTCAAAGTTAACATGACCATCATAGATGATCTGCCAGGTAAAATAAAGGGAGTCCAGGGGCGTTAATCCGTATTCAAATGTGGGGGGGGGGGGACGGGGGACATACATGACCAAAAACCAGCCCCTTTGGTTTTGAAGAGGGGGAGTCTTCCTTTAGGCTCCTTCCTCCCCCTTATAATGACTGACTTTGTCCTATTCAAGAAAGAATTATCATTTCAAAGTTAACATGACCATCATAGATGATCTGCCAGGTAAAATAATAGGAGTCCACGGAATTACTTGTACGATGTTTTTTCATCATGCCCAAAATAGCTGAAACAACGCTTCGCAGCGTGGATCATTGTCGGAGATCATGGACCCGACCAGGCCCGTTGCTACGGTGATATATTTGGGGGTATGAACGTCCCAAATTCCGACCGGCTGGATGTTTTTTCTAACTGAGTGGAGACACTTTGTTTTGCACTCTGCGTTTGGTATACAGCAGTAGGGATCTTTCCTTTGTCACTACATAAATGTGTCGTCCTGGGAGAGGGTCTAAGGGGAGGGATCCGCCGGGAGGAGGAATTTTTGTTAATTTAAGGCTGCTTAGGTGCAAAACGGTGCTATCTTTGGGATATTTTTGGAGCTGATCGTACATGACGGGAAAATGTCCATAATTTAGTGAATTCTAACTTTTCCGACTGGCTAGATGTTTTTACTAACTGCAGTGGCGGCGAGTAAATTGCACCAATTCTGTTCACCCTGCGTTTGTATACAGCAGGGGGGATCCTTCCTTTGTCACTATATAAAGGTGTCATTCTGGGAAAGAGGTCTAAGGGGAGGGGGCGTACCCTCCCCTTTGAGAAATTTTTGTTAATTTAAGGTTGCTTAGATGCAAAATGGTGCTGTCTTTGGGATATTTTTGGACCTGATCGTAGTATAGAAAAGGTTTAAAGGATTAGGGCGAAGGCAAGGGCGTTTTCAGAATGCTTTGTAGTCGTAAGTGTATTAACAATCACCATCTATACCGATAACGCCTTCGTCGAAGCGCTCGGTAAAAAAGTGAAAAGTGTTTGAAAAGTATGAAAAGTGTTTAACGGCAACAACGTACTTTCACACCTTCCACATCATGCTACAAATTAGACTGAATGCAGTGGCGTTCCCAGGATTTCTCTCAAGGGTGGGGGGGGGGGGGATGCAGTATGTTGTGTGACCGTTGGCCAGGGGGAGGCACCCCTCCCCTTTGAAATGTTTTGAAAAATTAGGTGTCCTTACATGAAATCTGGTGCCACATATGTTACCTTTTGAAGTAAAATTTGTGTTAAAAATTTACGTATTTTTAGAAACTAAAAAAATAGGCATCAGTGAGGGGGGCATGGCCCAATGGGGTGTTCCCATCCCCTTTGAAATTTTTTGAAAAATTCGGTGTCCTTACATACAGTCTGGTGTCAAATATGCTATACCTTTTGAAGTAAAATTTGTGTTAAAAAATTTACGTATTTTTAGGAACTCAAAAATAATCGGAATCAGTGAGGAGGGCATGGCCCAATGGGGTGTCCCCCTCCCCTTTGAAAACTTTTGAAAAATTTCGTGTCCTTACATGTAATCTGGTGCCATATATGTTACCTTTTGGAGTAAATCTGTGTTAAAAACTTATGTGTTTTTAGGAACTTAAAAAAATCGGAATCAGTCAGGGTGGGCATGGCCGAATGGCCCTCCCCTCTGCGTGCGCCACCGATTGAATGATCCCATGTTGATGCGAGGCCCCTGCAGATGTTTGGAGATGTATGTCTGTTTTCGGAAAGTGTTGTGATCAGAATAGTTCCATGTATAATTACCTTTTTAATGGTCATGAGAAGGAGTGCAAACCGTGACGCATGCGCGCGAAGCGTGCCGAAATTTTGTCATTAAATAAGATTTCCCTGACGAAATCTACATTCAGAATCTGCATCGAGACACTTAACAATTGCCCAACAAACCATGCCACTCAAAAAGCCAGTCAAATAGAGCCACGACACCACTCTTTTACGCAAATGTGGGGGGGGGGGGACATTTGATATTGTGTCCCCCACCCATCGAAATGTGGGGGAATAAGCCCCCCCCCCCGGATTGACGCCCATGTACCAAACATTTATTCCAAAATTTACTTTTTCTATTTTTTTTTTCATGCAAAATTTCGTTCAAAGTAGAGATACGATAATGACCATCTGAATCGTGATCTGTGGAGACATTGGTGTGTTCTCACTGTCATTCAAAGTCCTGCTCAAAGCTCCATGCTGGTTCCCATATTGTTAATTCGCCACATTTGCGGTTAATTTCCCTCTGAGTCCTAACAAAATCATACTGGATGATCATCAACCACCAAGCCTGCGCTAATGGTCAAGTCCGCGCTGGTCCCGCCTCGCCGTTCGCAAAGTAACTCATAGCCGGCGGCTTTCACCTGCGCTTGCTGAGCTGAAGTATATATCGTGATTACGGACTTGTTCCCTCTAACTTGTGGAGTAAATTGCGTAGCGTCTCTGTATTGCAGAGGCGGAGGGAAAAGATATTCCATCTAGAAGTGATGTGAAACTTTTCGCGCAGCCGCTTCGGCGCGGTGATGTGCACACGTAAAAAACCGCATACCTTTAAGCTATGTGTGGTAAGCTTGAGATATAACCGCCTATAGTTTTCCGACAAACTGTAATCATAGTGGTGTGCAGCTAACTTTGACTGAACCATGGGGCGTTCAATCCCTGGGGAGGGGGAGACGGGGGGATCAAATCCCCGCTACGCATCATTTCGTATGGGTGGGACGATAAGACCATATCAATATTCATAATGTCCCCCTCACAGATAATTTTGCGTAAAAGAGTAGTGTCCCGTGGCTTGCTATTTGACTGGCTTTTTGAGTGGCATTGTGAGGTTCGTGCTCATTGTATGTTGGTCGTTTCTACAATTGTTTAAGTGTCTCGAATGCATAATGGATAGCTAAGTAGTGGCGCTCTCTGTTGCTCCCGAGTATGGTCTTGCTGTACTGGTCCCTCTCTGTTCGTCAGGGGTAACTCTTATATGCTCCCGTTAATGACTTGAACCGAGTATTTTCTCTCTGCGTCTGTAGTGTCACACCTCGCTGTTGCACCTCGTTGTCGCGCTATGCGTCAACGGTTCTGCACTCGCTTCTACATGACCGATGCTAAAAGGTGAAGTTATACATGGAACTTATTCTGATTCACAACACTTATCCGGACAACAGACATACATCTCGCAAAGCATCTGCAGGGGGGCTCTCGCATCAAAATGGACATCATTCAATCAGTTGGACGTACGCATGAGGGAAAGGTCATTCGGACTATGGTCCATGTCCCACCTCTGACTGATTCCGATTTTTTTTAATAGTTCCTAAAAATACGTAAGGTTTTTTAATTAACTACCAACATAAGGCATGGTAAATAGCACTATAATTTAGCCTCCTAAAAGGTAACATAATTGGTCGACACTAGATTATCATGTAAATTGGACACCGAATTTTTCAAAACTTTTTTTTAAGGCGGGGAGGGGGAGGCACCCGGTGCATGAGGGCGCATGCCTCCACGAGCCTCACTGATTCCCGATTTGTTTTTAAGATTCCTAACAATACGTAAATGTTTTAAAAACCAAGATTTTACCTTCACAAAGGTAGCATATTTTGGGACAAATAGGATCGTGCATGTACGAGGGAGTGTAATCTAAGGTTTCAGAATTTTTCATAAGGGGATGATGGGACTTCGCCATTGGGGCGCATGCCCCTCCCCCATCACTAGGATGCCTATTTTTTTTTTGTAGTTCCTAAAAGTACGTAAATTTCTGTAACAGCAAATTCTTTACTTTCAAAAGAGTGGAGTATATTTTGGGATATCAGTGATGCGATGTAAGGGACAGCAGGAATTTTAGTTGCAAAATTTTTCAAAAGAAGGGATGTTGGGACTTCTCTATTGGGACATGTCCCGCACTCACTTGATGCCTATTTTTTTAGTCTTTCCTAATAAGTCTGTAAATTTTATTTAATCTACAAATTTATACTTCAAAAGGTAACCTATGTGGCTACGCAGATCTGCATGTAAGGACACCTTCATTCGGCCATTAGGAACCCCTCCCCCCAGTGCCTAGCGCGTGCACACAACATACTGGCATGCCAACCCCCTGCAGCCCTTGAGAGAAATCCTGGTACGCCACTGCATTCAGTCTAATTTTTAGCATGATGTGGAAGGTATTTGAAAGTATGCGCTTTGTTGCGCGTTAAACTACTTTTTCATAAAATTTTTTATTGAGCTCTTCGCCGAAGCCATTATCGGTATAAGGATGGGTGATTGTTTAGATACACTTACGAACTACAAAGCATTTCTGAAGACGAATCCCTTGCTATATCGCTTCACACCTTTGCCTATATCTACATCTTACAGCTTCGCAAAAATGTCCGCATAAGATAGCTACCTATTTGTGGGGGGGGGGCATTCTAAGCAGCCTTAAATTAACAAAATTTCTCAAACGGGAGTGACGCCCTCACCCCGAGGATATGACAAGCCATTTATATAGTGGACAAAGGAAGGGATCCCCACTGTCTGGGTATCTAGTACAAAACGCAGGGTGCATAACGAAGTGCAATTTAAACGACCTCCACACAGCTAGGTAAACAAGAGCCGCAACAATGTTGCGCGAAGCTTTTGTCCCGTCTTTTCCTGTTGACGCTAAAAGTACTGGCAGTCAAATATTATCGGGTTGGGTCTTGTAACTCATGTTTGTTGCTATTACGTACGTTAAAAAAGCAAAGAGATAAATATTATACTTGAATGGCAATGAAATATGCATTGAACGTCCTGAAGTTCTCTGAAAGGAACTAAATCGTGGGTACAACTAAAGTATAACTTTATACTACCGCTGGCACGTGGATGTTTTAGTATACAAATGACGATGAATGTTTATGAGTGTGTCTGCTATGCTCTCTTGTGATACGGCTATCAATTTGTTTATCCATAATTGGACTCAGATAGTATATCTTCCGATAGAAGAGAATTTTACAGATGGTTAAAGGTCTTAAAAACAGCAGATATTTTGTCCCCAACGATATTCCTTGAACTTGTCCGAGGGGAAAATACTAAGTTCAAATGCGTGGTTGCCTACTGGATGATATTGGGAAAAACCAAAACGTGCTTCAATTGGTTCAATATAAAGGGATAATTTCTAAATTAAATTTCTTTTACACGACCCAGTTCTGAGTACTCTCTTTTAATCTCGGTCGTTTTCTCCCTAGCTAAGAATTATTTGGGTTGACGTGTCATGACATTTTACATGATTGGGGTATGCTTACCGAAGGTTTTAAATGACTTCGATCGCATTTTTATAGGACGCCGGTGAATGTTGTCGCAACAGGCCGGAGGGTAATTTATGTGCTTTACAGTATCTGTAGAGAGCGTTTGGGACATAATATTATGCCCACTGGTTATACTAAGTCTAAGGCTCATTGAAATAATCATCGCCGCGCCAATGGCACTTCCCGCTGTCGCGCCAACTATGGTAGGGGCTTTCGGCTAACGGACAACTAAGACTGAGGCAGTTCTCTGGCATGTGTCAGACGGCCCTATAGTGGACTAGCAGCACGGCAGTGCCGCGTATCGTTAGTCCTTGACAAGGTACTATGAAGGGTGAGTTGAAATGGGCCTTCTTGTTCCAGCGGGCTCAAACAAATTTTAGAAGGGGGCTAAATGGTGCACAATTCCAGCCTTAATGACAACTTGTAAAACTTGGCGTAGTCAAGGCGAAAAAATTTCAAAGGGGGATTCGCCCCCATTGGTCTCCACTTGGCTAGAAGCCTGAGGTTGCACACATTCCTGCCTTCTCGAGACTGGCATCCGGCACAGCAAAGCTGAGCACGGGAGGTCGCATTTTCAACTATGGGGGCACGTTTTTCCTTTTCAAACGCGAAATCATTGATTTTTTTTTGAATTTTAGCAGCAACCATACAGAACTTAACATCCATATGAGAGGCATTGTAGTTTTTCAATCAACGTGCTAATGCTTTCTCTTTTATATAAAGAAAGGGGGTGGGTTCCTGCTTCCCCCTTGCGACATTTCCTAGACATGAGACCATTTACACCTTAACTTAAAGTAGTGTACGTAACGCACCGGCCAGGCCGGCATGCTCACAGATTCTACACGAGTAGCTATCTTTCCTTCATGTGCCAAGTTTAACTAATTTGCTACTAAGGAAGGATAAAGTCAGTTTTGTGATTAGCACTTTCATCCCACCACTCATATTCTAAATTATTTTTGTCGCAGAAATGTTTTAAGTAGATCAATGTTTGTGAAAAGAGAGATACAAGAAGAATTATAAAAGATTTCAAGGTGAATGTTTACGAAATACTTGAAACTTTGAGCGAACTGCATATATTCTCTTTATAACTTTAAGCGCAAACCCCTAAAACCATTCAGAGCATACAGGCTAAGTTGATATTACTTTGTCCATTGCGCCGTCATACAGCAAAAAATGTGTAGGCCTAAGTTTTATACCATACTGTTTTCGCACGAAGGCCTACTTATTCGCAATAACTTGTCACAACTTTCAGAACAGTGCTGGGCATTTTCTTATTTCGAAGTAGGACCTAACTCCATCCAAGCGCAACTTCGGTCTATTTCTATTATTAAAACGCTTGAAAGAGATCATGGGCGCCACATCTTCACGTAAAACGCACTCCTATAGCAGGTTGTACGGTCATATTTCTTATTCATGGTCATATCCCTGGTTTGGAAATCAGAAAGAGCTGAGTGCTAATACATAGGTCTGGACATAGTGGTGTAAGCGCCACCATACGGTCATTGCAAAAAGATACACTGTCAACTTTGCGTAGCACACTTACACAAGAACGATTAATGGCAGCGAGTAGCGTCCTGTACGTTTATAATATGTTGCAGATTATACTTTTGGTGACCTCGTTTGCGTTTGTATCAGTCTCTCAAATGATTAACAAGACTGGGTGAATTCTCTCTCAAATGGGGGATGTTCTGTGCAATTGAAATATGTACAATGTTTGCGTATTTTTTTTTCAAAAACTGGCTCTTTTGGGGTCTAATCAGATGGATAACGATATACACTTAGTAGAAAATTTAAACTTTAGTTCAGTACTATTCAACCGTATATATACTGAAACGTTTTTCGAGGCGCATTTACGATGCTACAATTGAAGGAAAGAAAAGGGAAATTTTTGAAGTTGTTCAAACAAAGACGCTCAAATGCCGCGGAAGTGTCTAAGATAACTTTTTATATTTAGTCGAAATATGATATTGCATCATTAAAGATATTGTTCCTCACCTGCACGTCAGCTAAATTTCAGTCTAATTCTATGATAGAAGAGTAACGAGATATGCCCTGCACGCATTTTTAATACCACGCGTGTCGAAAAGGTGACAGTGACAAAGTGAAAAACATTTGGGGCTTGCCGCGTACGATTAGCCGATATAGCTCATGCTTAAAGCTTTCAGTTGAGCTAAAAACATCCGAGGCCCGGTGCGGAATTTGGGACTCCACACCCCCAAATATTACTCACGCCTAGATGCAGCACGATGTCCTGGTCGGGGTCTAGTGATCTCCCGACAATGATTCTACTTGAGCTGCGAAAAAAGCAGTTTGGTTGCAGGGCTGTTTTGGGAGCTATGATGAATAAAAAAACATCTTGGAAGTAATTGCCGTGGATCTCCGTGTCTTTTCATCTGGCAGATCGATGCTATAATGATTGATGTTAACTTGTGGAAATGATAAGTCTTGTGTAGAATAGATGGCAACGTCTAGTTCCATCATAAGGAGTAGGGGGATGGAAAGGGCCTATAGGAAGGTACGCGCCGCCAGCTCTTCATTGTTTTCAAAACCACACGGACTGGTTTTTGGTCATGTATGTCCCTCGTCCCCCCCCCCCCCACATTTGAATACAGATTGACGCCCTGCTGGCAACAAACATAATCTTCTTCGGTGCCCCTCTATGAGGTGTCGGTGCCCCCTATATCAGAATTCCTAGCTACGGGCCTGCATAAACCCTTATTGTTACATACTCTCGGCATTCCGGTTACCGAGTGTCCAAAGATTGTTGTTGTTTAATTTTCCAGCTACTGGCAATGCTATGGTAGGAGCGACAAACCACCCAGTTTTACTCAGTGCAGATGTAGCAGACGGCAAATCCCTTTTTGTATGAACTACCTAATCCAGTGAAAGTCTTATAGAAATGCCGAGAAAGATACAAGGGGCAGATTACTGTGTGACCTTGGCGGTGCAAACCTCTCTTCAAAGCGATATATCTCTTTCCAAATAACAACTCCCTGGTGCTACAGCCGCGCCGGAATAATGCTATGGCTGATTATTTACATGGTTATTTAACCCTAGTTCGACCCCCAAAAACTAATCTAAAAGGCTTAATCTCTGCCCCCAGACCACAGACACGATATCTTATCCCAAGCAAACCTCTCACATAGCCAAAACCCCAACAAGGGCATTACTCGCAGTACAGTCACCAGAATCATTGTTCTAAATATGGCATTAAAACACTTCCGTTTAAATCAGTATCCCGTTTCCTTCGGAAAAACGAAAAGAGGAAGTTGGGAATCCCCATTTGTCGGATAGTTTACACATCTCACAACCTGATCGAACAATATGACGTCAGGATGCCTGTAATAAATGTCATAGACATTCTATACTGAACTAGACTGTGTGCAACGATGGAAAAAAAAAAGGGGCGCTGATTCTGAAGCACACCCGAGAGGAGGTGACCTCACTTACCTGGTCCACTTACTCAAGTATCCTCAAGACCTTAACTGTAACAAAGAAAAAAAGCTCTCTAAAATCGGCAGTGAGGATCAATAAATGGAAAAGTAATCTTCCTGTATGAGCATCTCTAACCGTCCAGTATATTATATCGACCAATCTTTCTTAAATTCATGAGTCTTTTTAAGCTGAAAATACAGAAAAGCGGCACTCACTGACTCAATAAGCACAAACGATTGAAGAGAGACAAATGCAACCTTAGTGAGGTTTGTGTGCACTCGTAAGGACTGAGCACTGTCCAACAGTGTCCATACCATGACAACTCAGTGGCACCGCAGGTTGCAATGCATGGTGAACACACCGTGCACATGCGGTTAAGCACGTATAGCCAGAATTTTATCAAGAGTGGTGTCCTGGTTGACGTGACAAAGTCGCGCCGAATGTGCTTTGGGAGCGCAAAGCGCTCCCCGATTCCAAAGGCATGAGGCCCCTGGTTGCTCCAGGGGCAAAGCTCAGGTGCAGTCTAGTATTTACGAAATTGTGGACATTAGAATGATCAGGGAGTTGCTATTTGACACTACCTGGAATGATGCATTTAATCTCCCCCAATGACACTAAATGGGTACTCAACAGTCCACAATTATCACAATTTTTCACTTAGTTTTTTAAATTTTATCCTTACAATTTTTTAATTATACTTACTCCGACTGACTATTACTGCCGGCCCGCAGTGGTTGATACAAATTGACGGCGTAGAGGAGGATGGACAAGGGGAGTACTTCCTGGGGCTTTGGAACAATAATTTTACCCGTGCCAAGCTGTCCTACACGAAATAATAATAGAATTTTTTTTCTGTCTAAGATAGGTGCACGTGAAGCACACTGAAAAAAATCGCAATTTTTAGCAATGTTTCACCTCATTTACATACAAAACTTGTCTTCTCACACACCAAAGTAGTGACATTAGTAATAGAAAAAAGGAAAAATTTGCTTAAGGGGGAGGCGGTCTCCCCCTTCGCCCCCTCTACACGAGTGGTACGCGTATTGAAATATCGACATCGAGTTAAAACCATTGGGAGGTGATAGTATCAGTACGGAAACGTTAAGGTGCCGTCAAAATGTTAACATAAATGCTAAGTAATTCAACAAATGATGATTTTTGAACACATTATCTCACCATTTTGCAAAAAGATGATGAATTACTCATTTACCAAAAACAATTCATTTTCAACATTTTACAGAAAAAGCGTATGAAGGTCTGAAATTTTTCAGAGTTATTTCACATCTGTAACACTTCAAGCATTTTGCACAGAAATGACGTGAGTATTTTTCACGTAGCTTATTGAATCTTATCAATTCAACATTTTGCAGTAACACTAATGATGAGAGAGTTGTGCAGTTATTCAGTGGTAAAGTAATCAATTCCAAACCTGTTGAGGGTACAGAGAAATTGCACGAATTACGAATATAGCGTATCCTTAATCAATTCATTATTTAGCTAGAAAAAATGGAATAAATTGTAGCAGTTATCAGAAGTAATCAAATTCAACATTTTGGCCAGGAAAATGATAGAAATTGTCTAGATAGTAATCAGGAAATACTCAAATTCAACATTTTGCCGAATATTGACGAATTGCGAAGTTATTGCATCTTATCAATTCAACATTTTTCAGAAAAATAATGAAATACTAACTTTATGTAACTTAACAATAAAGTATTTCGCCGAAAAATGATCAATTGCGCAGTTGTCAAAACTAATCAATTTAACATTTTGCAGAAAAATGATAAATTGTGCATTTTCCAGAATTTCTCAATTCAACATTTTGCATCAAAAAATGATAAATTACTTATTTACCAGAGCTAATCAATTCAATATTTTGCAGAAAAACGACGAATTACGAACTTGTTGAAAACTATTATTTCCACATTTTGAGGAAATATAATAAAATGCGTTTTCATGAAAATTAATCAACTAAACCTGTTTTCATACCCAAAATTTCTTTGTGACTGTGTTTTAGCGGCAATCTGACCTCTTAACTTAAGGGGGGGGGGGGGGGAGTATAACATTTGCAGAGCGCCCCTAAACTTGCTTGAGAATACTCTTCTTTCTTTGTCCTGGTTACAGAAAAAAATCTTCAAATGAATTTCATGTGCCAATTTTCACAGCTTTAAAAAGCTATAAAGCATCTAGATACTTATGATAGTTAAAACATGAAAAACATTTTTATGATCTTTCTTTCAAATAATCACAATTGTTTATTTATCCTGTGAAAATGCCTCATGATATCTTGATTTGAAAACTGGTCTGACTTAATCACATGACCAGATATATTTGCATCCTTTTTTGGAGACAGCACAGTTTCTTCCTCTTCATCAAGAGATTCATCCATATTTCATGTCTGAGCTATCACCAGGGGAGAATTATCCAGAAAACTGCCTCCATCGAAGGCACTTTGTTCCCATGAAATGCCCAAAATGCTCTCAGGTAAAACTGACGTACACATTTCTGAAAGCTTAATGGCATTTGATAAAGTAGCAGAGCTCTTATTATAGTTTGAACTTTGACCTGAAAAACTGTCGGGATCCTCACTGGCCGTATTCTTCAAGAGGATCTGTCCTTCACAAATCTTTTTAGAGATGTTCATATAATATATGGTTGAAGACTTTCAAATAGCTTGTCAGTGGCAGATATAAAGGCCAATAAATCTTGCATTCACTCTTAATATGAAATCAAAGCAAGCATCTTTTTGTGTATATGGAACACAAACAGTTAAAATTTCCCTTAGTCCCCCTCCTTATTCCCTCAAAGATTGATTATATGTTTACTTAATAAACTTGGCAAATGCCTGCAATGCACTACTGCAGTACCTTCAGTACTTTGGGGGGAAGTCCAAAAATAAGGAGAAAGACTCACCCTGAGTTAAATATACCTTTAGTCATGTCTGGACAAAAGAGATTAGGACTTGGAAAACTAATATTACATTCCCAGTATGGTCATGTAACATTCACCAGATTCAAGGTTTGTTCAATAGGGCTCAAACCTCAAAGTTAACTGATTGTAGCCTTGAGGGTACATTAAACAATATACTGAATGGGACTAGAGTAGCAGGCAGCCAAACAAGCTTCAGCACTTTCATAAAAAAAATTACCATAATTTTTCACTTTAGTAGTTAAATAAGTGCATGCAAATTTGAATGGAAGGTTACTTGTAAGCATGACCAGAGGTAGTAAGAAGAATCAGGAGATGAGGAAAGAATCCAACAGTGTTTGTGACAGACACTACAATTTTGATGAAATGGTGAGCATCATGTGCAGTGTCCTTTAAAAACTTGGATACCTATTCCATTTGCACCCAAGGGTGGCGCCAGCGGGGGGGCCAGGGGCGCCATGGCCCCCCCGTCGGGAAGGCTGGCCCCCCCCGTCGGGGAAATTTTCTGTTTCGTCGGGGAGCTGTTATGTATATACGATAAAATATGTAGTCCCCGACAACGCCCAGTCGCCCCGGACTATTTACTTCATTTTGGTCTATAATTAGGGCAAATTCTTCAATAAAAACCCCAAATTTTCCAATTTTCTTCTTCAAAGCCCATTTTTTCAAATTTTTCATGGGAAATGCCGGTAATTTTTTTCAAATTTTCCAAAAAGAGCCCAAAATTTTCGGCGCGCTTCGCGCACCAAAATTTTCCTTCAAACATCGTTTCGGCACTTTATTTCCTTCATTGAGACTTGGGTTTGCTGGCCCCCGTCGGGGAGCTTTCCCCCCTGTCCGGCAAATCCTGGCGCCACCCTGTTTCGCACCTTTTACTTTAACTTTGCAATTATTGACGGAGTCCCTCAACATTATTGTTTTTCGTATTGCAGGTGACCATAAAGAACATGACCCTCTTCAAATTGACCAATGGAATTCAAAAGAGATCAAGTTTACAGCAAATTGTGTACAGGAATAGGCACATCACAGTTTTAAACATAAAATGTGTACAGTAAGGAAACCATGTTGCAGTTTCACATACTATATGAAGGTTCTGAGTTTTTTTAAAATCCAACAAATCTAGTGGGCATATATCAAAATCAAATCATTCTGAACTTTGATATACAAGAAGACAGCAACACGACCATATTTGTTTACATATGGAAAATATTGATCACCTTATCCTTCTCTGATGTTAGTGGAATCATCTCCCAAAATGAAGGGCCAATCTTCTCTTGTATCTCTCGCCGCAGGATGCTCAGAAACCAGTCTTTGATGTCTGGTAGGTATTCATCCTCCACAGATTGATCAAGTAAAACCTCTAGCTCTGACAGTTCCTCCATCTTTGCAAAATACTGCCAAGACACTGAAAAACTCAACTGGAGAGAGCTGAAGGAAAAGAAGAGTATCACGTTAAGGAAATGGTTACTGACAGGAAAGGCTTGAGCAAATAAAAGTGTGATACCGTAGAAACTCAAGCAAGGCTTTCTCACAAAATTTTGATTCAATTCTCAATGTGGTTCTTGGGATAATAAGGACATGAATTTACTACAGTTCCAACTAAAAGTTATTAAACTTGAAGCCAGAAAGAATAATGCCATCCCCTCACACTGATGAGCAATGCTTTGTTTTTGATATATTGCTTTGACCACAAAATACACCTGAACAGGGATATTATTTTACTCATTCAAAATGTCAATTTCAAAACATCCCAGTGTCTTGTGGGTGGAGCTGGCATGACGGTTGAGTGTACTGCCTTGCATTTTAAAGGTTCTGGAACCACTTGCGAATTTTCTGGTGTGGCTCAAATTTGCTTAGCACAGTTATCTGCTGTCACACTGAGGAAATTACACTGGTGAATTCCAATTGGGCGTTTATCTGAAGAAACTGTCGAATTCTGGTTCAGCAGAGCAGGGATTCTCCATCCCTTTCAGTCTCTGGCATGTGGCTACAGACTGGCAATACACTCGCATCTGTCTGATGGGGACCTTAAATCAAGGTCCCTGTAGCAGAATTGGGAGCAATTCGAACACCCCTACCTAGTAACCCTCTGAGCACCAGGTGAAACTATGAGGCGGCTAATTCTGCCAGTGTTCATCCATGATCGATCTGATGAAGGGTCCTTGATGAGCCCAAGCAGCTTCCTGACCATGAAACAAAACCATGAATCTCTCATGCAATCACATCTCAAAAGTATAACAGTCTGGAGGGAAAAAACATGTCTTTAAGCTACAGAAGTACAAAACTTTATGGGTAAATGTGCTGCAATGATTTTACCTGTGTTAAGTTGCTTCAAGTTAACTTTGGGCTGAAAATGTGATAAATTCATCTGCAATTAATATCTTGAGGACCACACAAATGAACAAGAGCCCAATGGGCACTGTGGTGTTTCCTTGCTGAATGTAATGAAACTGAGCCAACTACTGAATGAAGCAGTATTTCTGTTGATTCACAAAATCTGCTCTGTAGACAATGCACATCTTGTGTTAACACATTCAAACATAAATAAATTGTTCTGAAGAAATACAGCCTACAGGCACTTCAGGGGATATCAACACAGACAGTATACAGTTACAATTGTTTATTCAATTAAGCAATCACAATTCATGCATGCTCAATGGTATCTGATACAAATGATAAGTAAATTGGTTCTCTTTATAAAAATAAAAACCCAGAGTAGCAATTAATTAATAAATTATAATTTAAAATTCCTGCAAGCTCACATGTCCTAAACTAAGGACAAATGTTGTCTGTCTAGGGAACTTTCACAACAGTCCTCTGCTTTGTGGGCAGAGAATCTTCTGCAATATTAAAAAGTAGTACTTTATGCACGTTTTCATAATGGCAGGATTATGGATTAAATCATAATACCATAATTTCAATTAAAATTGAGATACTTGGCATCTCTGAAAGATGTCCCACATCTTTCAGTCAATGATACAGTTTGTGCTTATATTTTTTGACTTTAGGAATTCTTGGGAATTTGCTTTTCGGCATCTGGTGATTTCAACTCTGACATCCAACAAATCTCATTATGGGTTTCTGCTAGATTTAATGCAACACCTCAAAGCAAAAATCTATTCAAGCCTCCTACACTGAGATATAGAGTGAAAAGGTTTGCAGAGTTTGACCTCCAGTGACCCCAGGTGACCTTTGGTCTCCACCAAAATTTTTTCCCACCATAAGGCATCCACTAAGTATGAAATTTATCCAAGCTACCTACCTTGAGATATTGTGCCTAACAACAAGGGAAATCAGTTTTTGACCCTTGGTGACCCCAGATGACCTTTGACCTCCACCCAAAACTGTATGGCACAGCTTCTCACTATGGTGGATCTATATACCAAGTATGAAATCTATCCAAGATTTTTTCCTTGAGATATTGCGTTAACAAGGTTTTCAGTATTTGACTCTCAGTGACCCCAAATGACCTCAAAAAAGTAGGGGATTTATTACTGCTAAATCCTGAGTCCAAATTGCTGCTGTCCTTGGCCAAAGTAACAAGTGGGTTCATGGGGACAAAAGCTTGCTTCAAGTCTCCTATAAGGTGCAATTTGAAGGGTTTAAAGGCTTTTTATATTGGTAAGTTCAAACATTGCTGCAAAAGTGTCCTCTTCTTAAGTAAGAAACCAAAATATTGACAATTTTTTATATTTTTATGGAAATTAAAAGGAGAGGAATTATACCCTCCTTCTGGAAAGGGGGGGGGGGGACAAATCTCCCCTCCCCCCCCCCCTTGACAGAAACCCTGCTTTGGGTGTGTCAAAATTCTGTACACTCTGCACAAGGGCAGTGATGGAATGTACCTGAAGCACAGCTCTGCTCAAGAACTAGAATGTAACATTCGTAAGGTATTTAATTCAATGAAATGTATGTTTTTCTCAAAAAACAGTGCATGATGGGAATCTGTGGTGCCATCTTTGAACACATATTTAAGACATAATTCTGTATTTCTTTATGATGTTCAGATGTTGACACAACTGTGTGGAAAGGTTTGCTGTACCCCACATATATGGTTAGCACCTTTGTCAGGTGTAAAGAGTCATTCTCAATGATAATATGGAAAGGGGTGGGAGGAGAGGGGTCCTCTCCTCTCCCAAAACTTGGGTTATGAGTATGTACATAAGATGTCAAATTGCATAATATTTTTAATGATTTGACCAGAGGGCAGTTCCAAGCGTTATACCGTGACATTTAGAAGACTTTTCCAAGAGTGAAGTAGCTCTATCATACATACCTTATTATAAATCACTGACCAAATGACACAACATAATAGCTGAAGCTATGGTCTCTCTTAATAATGTGAAAGTTTTTTGAATGATTTTACGTATTAGTGAAATATGGATAATAAATCATGGATGTTATACCGTGACATAAAATGGACATGACTTTTTAACCTAAAAATGCATTCTCAAAACTCTGTGAAGTTTCAAAAGTTGTCAAGTTGGAAATACTTTTGTCATTTTCTGTAATGTCTTAGCTACATTATGACATCAAACATGTGATGATTGATTAATTGATTAGTTATGTAATGAAAATTGAACAAAGGAAGTGTTAAACCGTGACTGTTATACTGTGACAAATCTCCCACACAAAGTCAATGTAAAACTATGGCACAGATGGAAATGATTGAATTATTTTATGTACCAGTGGCCTTGGTGGTCCAAAGTTTCTCCCAACTTTCTGATGATACCCTATAATGAATGTTTACTCATTCGTTATGCAAAAACTTAGGATTTCTTGAATTTATGAGATAAAAAACAAAATTAGCACAGTGTTATACCGTGACAAGACAACACATCAGTCAGTGAAAGTTTACTTTTAATTGTATCTTAGCCATACCTACTTTTGAAAATTTCAAATATTAGCATGTGAAAATACATGAACTTTATGCAAATGACATCACACACCTTTATATACTCTCTTCTCTTCAACATGATACACACTGCTTTGTACAGTGTGTAAAAAAATATTTTGTGCTTCCAAGTTAAAATCTGAACTGACACCATACTGTCCCACCTACAGTGTCTCAATGGGCCCTTTCACTCGGCCAATTCATTGATCCAGGCAGTTCCTGATTGTATGAATATGTGTACAAGTAATCACACCTGTATGGCTTACACCAGCTTGAGAAAAAACTTAGCTGCACGTTGAATTTGTTGTGCACCTTTTCATATTTATTAGATGGATACATGTTTATTAAAACCTGAGCTGAGAGAACTTTTGGACAACAGTACTATGACAAATTAATAACATAAACTTGTGAACACTCCAATCAATGGGTAATACCTCAAGTGGTGTCCCATACACAATTGCAAGTAAATAACAAAAGAAAAACATGTCCAATCATTTACTTTGTAACCACAGGAAGCTGGATTTCCAAAATCTGCATGCAAGTAAATGGAATGTCACGGTATAACGTTATACCGTGACAAACTTTAATTAGTGATAATTAATTAAAGGGAAATAGACAAACTTCAACTCTGCATGTGCTTGAAGGGTATTGATGTTCCAGATTTGAAAACAAAAAAACACTGCAATTTATTGTCTGCTAAACGATTAATTGGAAAAAATATCAATATTCACCGTTATACTGTGACAGATTTTCAGCAAATTTAATTGAGGTCAATGAACTGTAACAAATTATTTTACACCAAAAATGTGGCTATTATGTTAGTCCCTGGAGTTGTAAAATCACATACCAACCAGGGTTGTTGATTTTTTGATTTTTTTTAAAAAAATAAAAAAAAAATCAGATTTTTTTTATTAAAATCAGATTTTTTTGATTTTTTTATATTCTGTAAATCCTCAACACAATTTGTTTGCAAATGTTTTTGAAATCTCTGTTCTGGCAGTTACACTGACTTATGTCATCAAAAGCCCAATATTTCCCCTTGTCCCTTGTCCCATAAATGGACCGCAAACTATTTGACTGTTGTGGTGTATTAAGATGCAAGGCTGTGTCAGTTCTATTGTTAAGCACTGTGGGGCCTGTTTGTATACAAAGAGCTTAGTGGTCCAGCCGGGTATCTGCCTCTATACACAGGAAATACATTCATAACACCCAGAAGTTGATTGGGGATTAGGTTCTTGTATTCCTTACAATGTTTGTTTACACTTGACTCAGTGGATTAATTTAGAAGTGTTACCCTCTTTTTCAATGTTTAGACTCATCTAGGGAGGTTTATTGTACACATCAGTGTTACAGTTCAGTTCAGTATCACATACTTCATAGTGCATAGCAGGTCCAGTATATTTTCACCCCTAATTTCAACTGAGTTACAACAGTTAACTTTCATGAAGGAATCAAAGAAGAAAACTTGTGCATTGTTAAGAAGTTGCTCTCTGCTGTGGCTGCATCTTCAGGTGTAGAGAGGGTCTTCAGCTCATATGGACTGGTGCAGTCTAAACTGAGAAATAGACTCGGCACACACAAGGCTGCAAAACTTGTCTTCTTATTTAAGGCTTTGAACATGAAATGATTCACTGCACATGAATGTGAACTTTTGAAACAAGTCTCCGAGTATACATGTTCGTGTGTTTGGAAACACATTTTTTCACATTTTATAGAAATAATGGATTTGTTAAGTGAGGAAGAACACTGCAAAGGCAAATGCTGCTTGTGAGAATTAAGTGACTCGCTCTTTAAGCTACAGTTTTCTTACAATTTTGAGAGAAACTTTGAGAAAAACAGAATCACAATTGTTTCTTCTTCACTGTTAATCACTAAATCAAGACTTTTGTCTGCTATCCTAAGCCTATAATACAGGATTAATGTGCACCATAATCGGATCTTTATACAAATAAAACAAACATTAGATTCGTCAATTGACTGAGTTTGAAGTTTTTCAATGCAAAATAATGAATTTTATTCATATACAGTAAGCAAGTGTATGATTTGAGTAACCAGGGAGTTGTAACAAACACCTTGGAGTAAGTATGGTTGACAAAAAATGTTGTGCAGGAGGTACAACTTGTGCTAAAATCATCTGAAAGTGTGTAATTTGTCAAAATTAGTTGGTCCCAATGGTTGTATTTGATTTTATTCCAATTTTTCCATCCAAAAATTTAAAAATATAATAAAGGTGATTTAAATCAGTGATTTTTTTAAAAAAATCATTTGATTTTAATCGCGATTTTAATCGCTGATTTTAATCAGTGTGATTTTAATCAAACAACCCTGATACCAACCTAAGTTTCATAACTTTTTTGGTGATGATCCATGTAAATAACACATTCTCTTCCAAGTATTTTCTGATATTATTTTTGTTATTAACATTATTACTAATTAAAGTATGCAAATTTTGATGAATGAATTATAATGAAACAATTTTTATGCCAATTATGAAAATTTAAATTCTTAGCTTCAATTTGATACCAAATTTGTAACGACTAGATGAATTTGAAATTTTGGGAGTCATGTCCTGTTTTGCTTGGAACTGCCCCAGTGTCAGGCTTCAAAATGGTCCATCACTGAAATATAGGAGGTTTTATAGGAAGGATACTGATGAATATATAGGGTTTTATAGGATTTTTCAAGGAGAATATAGAGTAAATATAGGAATGTCACACACTAGTGGTTGAGGTTCTAATTATCTTCAAAATTCCTCAAAGTTGTGCATGAGGAAAACACAGTACCTTAGGAAACTAATAAACTATACTGTTTAAATGATACAAATGTGATTAACAGTATCACAAGTGTGGGCCATGTAGCAGAACAGTGTGGTTCTACCATCAACATGAAATTAAGAAAACCACCTAAATATTTTGGTGGGAGGGAATGGGTAAATCATTTGACGGTCGTGTATTTGCATATTTTGACACTGGAATAAAGTATCCATAAATGTTATTATCTGTGCATACCAAAAAGGCGCCAAAATATGCAATATTAGAAGTTGAGAACACGGAATGTGACCATCATGGTGCTTTGAATGGATGGGTAGTTAATGTGGACAATGAACTGTTGCAAATGTCCTAAAGTACACAAGCAGAATTCACCTCAGCTCCAATAGTAATGGGGTTGAGGTGAGGAAATTTTTGAATTTTTTGCTGCTTAAATAACAGGAAATGGTCTCTTAATACATTTTGCTACAAACTTTACACTGTATTGCTAGTCAATATTGAAATGCCACTGAAAAATGCCTTTAATATTTTGTACTCTGTTCTTTGTTTGATATATTGAATAGATGTCACAGAACAAAAAGTATCCCATTCCCCTCCAATGGAGGCAAGCATGTATAATTGCAACTTACACCAACAAATGCACACAGCAGTTTGTGCACCAGGACATATGCCCATAAGTCCACTTAAAGTCTTAAGTTACACGCGTGAAATCTACACTATGTGCTTTATTGTTTGCATCCAAACTGAGTCGCATGTCAATGCACAATGCCATAACTTAAGGGTACCGTAACACTAACACAATGCATAAACAAACATCCAGTAATAGAGGGGGTTCTGCAAACATTTCAATGCTTTTGTTTGTGTTTTACATGATGATTTTTCAATACATCCCACATCAGGCCTACTCCTTCTAGCCTAATGGTGTAGTTACATTAATTTGCATTATAATGTAAGTGCATGATATTTTGATCTCATGCCAAAGTACATACCAGATTGCATAGATTGTTAATTGTGCGCTGCGGAATTTAATTGTTAAGTTTGAAACTGTGTGCGAACGAACGCTTTAAGTTTGGGCTCAGGCGTGGGGTGCAGGGGTGAAAGTGAAACCCTGCCTGGGGTCCAGTCGGTGTCGTCGGCTATGCAAGATGGTGATTATTTGGTTTTTTTTCTGAGTTGTGTTACTGGGCATGATTTTTTGCGGGAGTCTTAAGCGTCGGCAGGGCACCACGCCGATCTTTTGCCCAATTCTTTGCCTGCACACAGCACGCCGTTTATTGAACCAGACTGAATTATTACGCCCATCGTAAAATCAGTAAATAAATTGAAAAGTGCATGGAAGAAGTTCTGTGAGACTTACAAACTATTCAATCCGGAGTACATAGGCCTAGCCTAGACTATAGTATTATCCTGCACGAACTTATGTCGAAGTAGCCTAGGCCTAGTTGTACAATGGGTAACGTTCACATTAGTCCGCAGTCTGCTGACCTAGTATTTGGGAAGCTTTGGGGCTTTCCATACTAACAAAGTGTACGTGAGAACTAGCCCTAGGTACCCTAGGCTACGTTCACATCAGATCAAATCAACGTTAAAACCAATTCTGCGAAAAAGGTTCACACCGGGACCCACCGGAAATGTCTAGTCTAGGTATGAAGGCATTGGAGAGTTAAATGTGTTTAGCGTGTATCGGATTTCCAGAAATATCACGAAACAAATATACGCACATAAAAATACAATTTAGGCTACAATGCTCATTTTTCGACTTTCTGTGCAATCGTCTTCATACTGTTTGCTGTTCCCGCCGCGTTCGAACATATATCCGCAGACTGTACGACACAAGTATTTCCATGTTTGAAAACTAATTTCCCTTATTTGGTAAATTGGATCCGTAAAATTCTTAAAAATTCAAGTGAACTTTCAAAAGTCACCACTTTTCAGGTTTTTGTAACTAGACTATCTGTGAAAGTTATACTTGTAACCACTTCAGCTATTACTTAAAGAATACTTTCGATAAATATTCTATTTTTGGAGAAATTTCTTTAAAGGTGGAAATATTGTAGTGTGTTGTTTTGTGGTGTCCACGTGCCAGTACAGTACGCAACAGTACTTGTATACAATACAGGATCGGTGACACTTTGTGCTTACCCTACATATGCACATAACTAAGAGGCTGGATCCAATCCTGAAAAGTCCCACAACTCGCAATGGAAGAACAACTGCGGAAATGCTTACGAAAATATGTAAGTTAGGTTTGTTTGCCCTTTTTACAAAAAGAATGACAGTTCTCTCCCAAGCAATTACCGGCCTGTCTCGCTAACCTGCATTTTGCTGTTAATTGTTTAAAATCATCTTAAATGACTTCTTTGAATCAAATAGGCTAGCCTAGGCCTAGGGCAGGCTAGGGCCGCTAGGCCTATAGTAATCCTTTCGGCAGCATGCCTTTAGAAAGTCACATACTAGGCTAGGCCTAGCTTGCTGTGAATGTGTGATACTCAAGTGGTGTCAGTCTTAGAAGACTGGGCTTCATCCGTCCACACGAACAAGCAAGTGAGGTTAGATGCTTTTGACACTCATAAGGTGAACTAGTCCTTGAACAGGACCATGTACTGCGTTAAAGGTAGAACCTACTCCGCACCACGGTCCTTGTCCTGCCCACAGGCGCCCCTTAACATTGTATAGTATACCATATACTATGTAGTATATATAGACGGAAAGGTATGTCACAAATTTCCTAGCTCGAACAAACAACGTACGTTTCTGGCACAATTACTGCACTTTTCTCCCCAAATTTGTCTGTGTGGAGACTTTTGATCATAAGGTACCTCAAGGCAGCTCTTTTTCCTGAATAACTTCACTTGGCGTTGTCTGACTTGCCGGCAAATATTCAATCAAGCGTCAGGTTATTTGCCGATGACTGTATCCTGTATCGTGAAATAAAAAACATAGAGGACACAAAAATTCTTCAACATGATGTTGACAATTTGTGTCAGTGGGAATCAATCTGGCAGATGGGGTTTAATAAATCTAAGTGTTTTACTATGAGAGTCTCCCATAAAGCAAATCCAAATCCTTATTTTTACCAAATGGGTAATCATACTTTAGAGCAGGTTAATCACCACCCTTACGTAGGAGTTGAACTCTCTTCTAGTATGAACTGGAAAAGACATATTAACCAAATTGTATCCAAAGCAAACCGGACATTAGGCCTATTGAGGCGAAACCTCTCGCACTGTGATAAAGATACTAAGACTGCAGCGTACTTTGCTCTTGTCCGACCCATTCTCGATTATTGTAGTACGGTATGGGACCCCTATACCCAATCCGAAAAGAATTCTATAGAAAATGTCCAGAGGCGTGCTGCCAGATTCATCTTTAACAACTACAGTCGCCAATCAAGTGTTTCTGAGATGATTAAAGATCTTAAATGGGACAGCCTTGAAACTCGAAGATTTAGGGCTCGTCTTGTTGTTATGTATAAAGAAACGCATGGATTACTTCCAAGTAATGTAAGGAATCATCTTATTGACCCTTCAAATCTTAATCGACGGACTACCCGTCGTACTAGTGGAAGGTATCTATACCATTATCCCTCCACTAACAAGCTTTGCTATCAGAAATCTCTCTATCCAAGAACTATCCCTAGCTGGAACCTATTACCGGATCAGGCTCGCTGTGCCCCATCAGTGGACAGCTTTAAAAACCAGCTCTTAGCCCTCGATCAAAATCGTTATAGCTAGTTATTCTATTCATCCGACTTCCTTAGCCCTAGTTCAACAGCACGGGATAGCCTTGTCTGGCGTTTGTGCTGCATTTGAAAGAAGAAGAAGAAGAAGAAGAAGAAGAAGAAGGATGAAATTTCGATGGAGTAACAGTATGAGGATGGTAGCTGCTGATAGGAGAGCATTCAGCACTTCCACACTATATAATAAAATACTCCTAAAATATTCTCTAAAGTTCTCTTAACTTTCTAAATTTCTTCCAAAATTTGTTTAATTATGGTTCACTTTTTATTATTACAAATCTTGCAGGTATATATTAGCATCAATATGAACAATTTTTGAACATTAAATTTCATAAACTTTGAAAACCTTTTGAAAAGTGGAAGGGCTAGCATTTTCTACAAGCACTTGTGACAGTTGAACTGTAACTGTTTTACAGTCTTCAACTGCCACAAATGCTCATAGTAAATGCAAGCCCTTCCACTTTTCTAAAGGTTTTCCAATTTTATGAATTTCTATGTTAAAAAATCTTGCATATTAATGCTAATATGTATCTGTAAGATTTGTAATAATAAAAGCAAAACATAATTGACAAATTTTGGAAGAAATTCAGAAAGTTAAGAGGACTTTAGAGAATATTTTAGGAGTATTTTATTATATAGTGTGGAAGTGCTGAATGCTCTCTATCAGCAGCTACCATCCTCAAACTGTTACTCCATCGAAATTTCATCCTTCAGACAATGCCAAGTGAAATTATTTGGGAAAAAGAGCTGCCTTGAGGTACCTTATGATCAAAAGTCTCGACACAGACAAATTTGGTGAGAAAAGTGCAGTAATTGTGCCAGAAACGTAAGTTGTTTGTTCGAGCTAGGAGATTTGTGACATACCTTTCCGTCTATATATACTACATAGTATATGGTATACTATACAATGTTAAGGGGCGCCTGTGGTCCTGCCTACACAAAATTTCCGGTGGTTAGCCGGTCTGCCAGCAGACCGGCATTCCTCACAGCTTCAAATATTCACCTGTGATTACCATACTTTCCATGAACGTTCTTTGTCATTGCATCTATGCTTCTTGACCAGTTTTTCTAGGAATAGAGGGGAGCAAGAAGGTGAAATTTGAAGGTAAAAACTGACCTCAACACTAAGTGAGTTACAAGATTTTAGAGTGCCCGTGCAGTCACGTGACTGACTTCCCTGTAAAAAGTTGTAACCAGGATAGTATGCAAAAGGATACAGTATGTCGTTCTATCCACATTTTTCGACTTTGGAGAAAATACTTGTATATTAGAAATGGACCTTCACCTCAAACCGGTAGATATTGACTTCAAAATCTGAAACCAAGAAAATGTAACAAATTTTAAGGAAATCCTGCACTTAATTTCAGGAAAGTGGACAGCAAAACGTGGAAGCACTGCCACGAGCCATTCCGACAATATGGCTGCCGTTCTTTGACGAACGACGAAGCGAGTTCTGTGAGTTTTGGCCTTAGAATGCACCTGTGAGCTGTGTGAATGCTTATTTTTCTACAATATAAATGATAATAAACTGAATTGCATTGTTTTAAAATCGGAGAAATGACAATTAGTGTAGAAATGATCAGTTTCTGATAAATTTTCCTCCCAAACCTTAACTGCGGTGTTTTTTGTGTAGGCAGGACAAGGACTCTAGTGCGGAGTAAAACAAAGTGTACGTAGCATAGAGTCCTGTTCAAGGACTAAAGGTGAACAACTGGGTTAGAGTCTGAAGACCAACCTCTCCATGTAAATCAGGGCCCGAAATAACGGGGGCCCGTGGGCCCGATGCTCTTAGAAATTCACTCGGGCCCGTAACTTCTTCAGGTTAAGGGGCCCGGTTGGCTCCTAAATATTTCAAGTTTAATTGTACAGTCTGCATGTGAACCCCACCATCCACAACTCAACAATCTCATATCTTGCTCAGCCTGTGTATTCCTATACTAACAGTCACTAAAAACCTGCGAAACACATTATTTCAGAAATCAGTTCACATCGTTCATAGAGTGTCAGCTTTGTCACAACACGGAAGATCACTCACGCAGACATACACCAATGTCAATCACAAGTAATGTAGGCGGAGCCTCACAAGATCACCCAACGAAGACGGTCAGCAGGAACTGAACACTGCCCTTCATTTTACCGGGTAATAACTTTCGAAGGTACGAGAAAATTTTGAAAATGTATACTAGCCTACATGCAACATGGTCTAAGAGGGTGTGGACATGGTTTCGGGCTACTGTAGTTTCAGCCTCAACTTGCCTTAATTATAGTACCCATACTACACGTTTTCAACCACGTAAAAAGCACCCGTACACTTTATTAGTTCTTTTTATTTGTAAGTTTTGGGCTCCTTGATTTCTCATTTGGCCCCTAGATTCCAAGGGCTAGGGGCCCGGCAAGCCCACAAGGTTGAAGGCTTATTTCGACCCAGTAAATCACCAAAGATAATCTCTGTAACCAACAATCTTGGGCATAACTGACACTAGGCTAGCCGATTATTTGCAATGACTTCCTCAGTGGAGAAGGACTCGACGACCACAAGCACCCAGATTGGAAAGTATGGCACTTTTTGCCGAGATCTTGGGTGTGCAGGTAAAAAGAATTGAAGTGTGCAGTGTACAACAAGGTGTCAAATGCACACTTCAAGGGTGCACACGAAAAGTCAAGTGTGAAATAAATACTTGGGAACAATATTACATGGGATTGATACTGGATTATAAGTAAGTTCCAAATATGCTTCACTCCAGGGGTCTTGGCCGAGTGATGGCCGACACTGCATACTGTACATCATCCAATCAAGTCATCAGCACGTCATGATCACGACTTTTGATCATCCAATAGGCTAAGTCAATATAACATATACATAGGGTTATACGAGGCAATTGCCACCTGCTTAAAAAATCAGGTGTGCAATTGCCATACTTTCCATACTGGACAAGCACCAGCGTCCAGCTGAGCTGTACAGCTCGGCTGGTCACGAGACTGCATTCATTATTAATAGCATTAGGCAAGAAACTTGAGCAGCCATTTAACTGGCTCGCCAAGCAAGCAAATCTTATTACTACTTTTTCATGTTTGGCATTTTATGTAGAACTCTGATTTTTAAGGAAAGAGAGATCCTGCTGCCACTCAGTAAGTCTTTACTTAGTTTGCCTGTCTTGGAGTATTTTAGTCCAAGTTTGGAATCCACATTTAAGAAAAGATGTTAATCTGATTGAAAAGGTTCAGAGGAGGTTTACGCGTATGATACCAGACATACAGCATTTGTCTTATGAGCATAGACTTGATGATCCCGGTCTTATGTCTTTAGAAATGAGAAGGTTTAGGGCAGATCTTATTGAAACTTATCACATTATTAGAGGTTTTGAGGATATACTGTAGAGCCTGCAAGTCTCTTTGAAATGAGGTTTGGATTCACCAGAGGGCACAGCCACATGTATACTGTAAGGGCCACTGTAGTCTGAATACTAGGAAGTACTTCTTTACACAAAGGGTCATCAGCACCTGGAATCACTTGCCATCTGAAGCTGTTGACTGCACATACAGTACATCAACACCTTCAAGTCCTTCCTCACCAAAGACTGTTTGGGGAACTAATGGGGGATCACATGAGTCTCAGGACTTGAAAATAGACTGGTGCTCTGGCACAAAAGCGCCAGAGACTGCTGCAGCTGCGCCAGAAAAACGGAAAGGGGGTGTTTGTCTGGCGCTACATAGTGCTAGATGAGTGAGGCAATAGAATTTATGAATTCCTGCACCCACCCCCACCTTTTCTACATTCAAAGTGCCATTGAGGTCAATCCAAAGCTGCCATATATATAGGCTATACATGCACCCAGCCCCTCTGGCCCCTTCAAGTTTTTCAGAGATGGAGTGACCACACCATGCTTAGTACTGCCTGGTGTTACACCAAAAAACGGTCTTTGTCTTATTTCCTGGCTCTGCCATTTTGAATTTCTCTTACTTAATGCACAAGTAACATTCGGGAGATGATCAGAGAATAATATTAAAGGAACAGTGGTTTCTTTGAAAAGTTGAAAACAGCTCCAGACAATAGGAAAACAGCTCCAGAAAAGCTTCAAAATGAAGGTCGTCAGAAGCTGTTTTTAGCTCCAGAAAGGAAAAACTTATTTTCGAGCCCGGAGTGTCAGACTCCCTTCCCCATCAGCCACCTGCTTAGTCATATGGCACACAGGTGAATATTTGTTTTCAAAGTCTGAGGGTGGAATTCATTTTGAGACATCTCAGAGTTCGATTTTAGCAGTTGTCCGATAGCCCAAGATGACCAAAATTTGTGACGGACAACCAAAAAATGGTGGGTTGGTTACAGGTCCATTGGACAACCAAAGTTCATCTAACAAGTTAACAGACTACTGCTAGGGTTACTACAAATTTCTTTGTTGACTACTAAATTTTCTTTTGGACAACCAAACAGGTAGACAGGTTGTCCAATGGACGACCATAACATTTCCTTAAAATCGAGGCCTGCATCTAGATAACCATTTTAGGCAACATTATAAACTATGTTAGAGTCTGAATGTGATTATTTTAGTGATTTTGACCACTTTTTGTCAGGTTTACACAGTTTTTGTGTTAAGTGTACATACACTGAGTATACTTAATGGAGAGAAATAGGGAAGAAAAAGGCCTAATTTAAGGATTTATTTTCAGTTTGTTGTGGAGCTTGCCTGAAAATAGGGCCAGCTGCTGGTTGCTAACCCCACTCTTACATGTACCCTTTGCAGGGAAACTTGCAGTTGTAAGAGTCCCACAATAACTCAGTGCCTTACATTGATCTCAAGCATGGTGTTGTGTCATGTTTATATAAATTTTTATGAACATTACCTTCTTTTTGTGTATTACAAAGAAGTCAGTAAAGTGCTGGCTATCAAACTTTATTTTATTTAAACATTACTTTTTTGTCAGTGGTTTATTAGGTTTTTCAGTAAGAAAAGAGCATAAGTAGTCAACAGATAGTCCCTTTGTATTTGGTAATTTTGGTTGGTCTTGCTTCCTCTCTTAATTGGACTTATACAGTATAGCGCCAAATCAGGACCAAAGTGTACAGTACTTGCCCTAGGCGCTTAACAAATACGAACGACTCAGTTACAATCAAAGGAACAAGTAAAGATATGAGTCTTTAAATGACCCTTAAATGCAGAGAGTTCTGTGCAAAAACCAATATGGTCAGGTAACTGGTTCCACAAATAAGGAGCAGAGTTAGCAAAACATCAATATCCATAAACTTTTAACCGTGGATTTGGAAGAGACAGTTAGGCCTTGTCAGAGGAACGAAGATCATGAGGAGGAGCATAGGGATCCAGTAGCTGAGATATACTGTATATACAGGTTGCTGCAAATGTTGAGCACAGAAAGTGAGCAGGAGTGTTTTAAATTTGATTCGTGCACTGATAGGAATCCAGGGAAGTTCTTTTAAGAGCGGAGTTGTGTTGCAGTGTCTTTTCTTCCTTTTAACTATACGTGCTGCAGAGTTTTGAATTTTCTGAAGTTTCTTTATGGATAAATCTTACAGGCCATAAAATAAAGAGTTGAGAAAATCAGGGTTGTTTGATTAAAATCACACTGATTAAAATCAGCGATTAAAATCGCGATTAAAATCAAATGATTTTTTTAAAAAAATCACTGATTTAAATCACCTTTATTATAGTTTTAAATTTTTGGATGGAAAAATTGGAATAAAATCAAATACAACCATTGGGATCAACTAATTTTGACAAATTATACACTGTCAGATGATTTTAGCACAAGTTGTACCCCCTGCACAACATTTTTTGTCAACCATACTTACTCCAGGGTGTTTGTTACAACTCCCTGGTTACTCAAATCATACACTTGCTTACTGTAATGAATAAAATTCATTATTTTTCATTGAAAAACTTCAAACTCAGTCAACTGACGAATCTAATGTTTGTTTTGTTTATAAAAAGATCCGATTATGGTGCACATTAATCCTGTATTATAGGCTTAGGATAGCAGACCAAAAGTCTTGATTTAGTGATTAACAGTGAAGAAGAAACAATTGTGATTCTGTTTTTCTCAAAGTTTCTCTTAAAATTGTAAGAAAACTGTAGCTTAAAGAGCGAGTCACTTAATTCTCACAAGCAGCATTTGCCTTTGCAGTGTTCTTCCTCACTTAACAAATCCATTATTTCTATAAAATGTGAAAAAATGTGTTTCCAAACACACGAACATGTATACTCGGAGACTTGTTTCAAAAGTTCACATTCATGTGCAGTGAATCATTTCATGTTCAACTTAGCCTTAAATAAGAAGACAAGTTTTGCAGCCTTGTGTGTGCCGAGGCTATTTCTCAGTTTAGACTGCACCAGTCCATATGAGCTGAAGACCCTCTCTACACCTGAAGATGCAGCCACAGCAGAGAGCAACTTCTTAACAATGCACAAGTTTTCTTCTTTGATTCCTTCATGAAAGTTAACTGTTGTAACTCAGTTGAAATTAGGGGTGAAAATATACTGGACCTGCTATGCACTATGAAGTATGTGATACTGAACTGAACTGTAACACTGATGTGTACAATAAACCTCCCTAGATGAGTCTAAACATTGAAAAGAGGGTAACACTTCTAAATTAATCCACTGATTCAAGTGTAAACAAACATTGCAAGGAATACAAGAACCTAATCCCCAATCAACTTCTGGGTATTATGGATGTATTTCCTGTGTATAGAGGCAGATACCCTGGACCACTAAGCTATTTGTATACAAACAGGCCCCACAGTGCTTAACAATAGAACTGACACAGCCTTGCATCTTAATACACCACAACAGTCAAATAGTTTGCGGTCCGTTTATGGGACAAGGGACAAGGGGAAATATTGGGCTTATGATGACATAAGTCAGTGTAACTGCCAGAACAGAGATTTCAAAAACATTTGCAAACAAATTGTATTGAGGATTTACGGAATTTAAAAAACTCAAAAAAATCTGATTTTATTCAAAAAAATCCGATTTTTTTTAATTTTTTTAAAAAAATAAAAAAAATCAACAACCCTGGAGAAAATCAAGCCTGGAAGTGACAAAAGCATGAGCAAGGATTTCACCAGTCTTATGTATCATCAAGATATTTCCGCAGAACGCTGATGTTCCTTAACTGCCAGTTGGCAGAACGACAAAAGGTTTCTTTAATATGTTTATCCATCGTCAGATTTTGATCAAAGACTGCACCAAGGTTTTTCACATTTTCTGAAGCATATATAAGTTCATTACCCACGACAATTGGAGGAAAGATAGGGTTTGTAGCAGTGTTCGCGCTAAGGTGCGCGATTGCGCTATTCCTGCACCTGGTTCCCAAAATCCCAAAAGTTTAGTTTCTATAAGGGAAATGCGCGCATCCATTTACTTGCCAATGTGTTCAAGTTAAACTACAAATAAAATCCCTCCTTTAAAAATGAAAATCCCTCCTAAAGTTCCTTTTGAAGGAGTGAGGTCTCTCCTTAATTCTGAAGTCTAGCGCTAACACTGGTTTGTAGTTGAAAATTTTGATCGAGAAACAATGCACTCTGTCTTACCACAATTAAGCTTCAGCTGATGAATGATGAGCCATTTCTTCACATCACATACAGGCTTCCATTGTCTGAAAGGCAGCTTGTATGTTGCTTTTGTCAAAAGATATACAATTGGGTGTCATCAGCATAGTGATGATGTATAACATCACTTAACCCTGATAAATACATTGAGAATAGGACAGGACCAAGCTCAGAGCCTTGTGGCACTCCAGTATCTAAGCATTTCACTGAAGAAAGAGCATTTACCAGTTTTTACTTGCTGGTACTGGCCTGTGAGATACTGTAAGAGCTAAACCTTGTGAGGACGGTGCCACTTATTCCATACTTTGACTGAAGTTTGTTCAATAAACTGTTGTGACTGACAGTGTCGAAAGCCGAGGACAAATCTAAAAGAACAAGTAGAACAAATTTCTACCCTCATCTAACTGAAAAGCAATGAAATTATGTATATAAGTGAGGGCAGTCTCAGTACTGTGTCCAGGCTTATAGGCAGATTGATAAGGCTCAAGCAAGTTTGCACTGCAGAGATGATCCATTAACTGTGACAACACTACTTTTTCAATAACCTTTGAGATGAAACTCAAATTTGAGATAGGACGATAATGATGGGACAAATTTCTTGATGAAACTCACTTTCTTAGTTTTAAGAACTTTGCAGCTCAGTCAACATTTATGGCACTGTAATTAATTTGCTTCTCTGCTGTGTGAAACCTGAGTTTCTGACATGAATGAAGGAAGTTGCTTGTCAAGCAAAGGCCACTTCATTCTCCTGTTCAATATCTGTTACAGATACATGTATGCCCCACTACTGTATATATAAACTTGGTGATTGAATTTTCACATAAACACAATTTTATTAGTCATCATTTTGTGAAACTTTGCTTGATCAATGTTCTAACTATTTTGTAGACAACTTTATTACCAGGCTTTTCTTGTTGGCATGCTGTTGCTGTGTTCGTGGTTTAGACAATAATATGTTAGTGCTTGTACTATATTAACATTAGTATTTTCACTCTTAATCCTATGTTTGGCACATTTTACTGCTCCATCTTTAAGCAAAATGGAAAGTGGGATGAATGTAACAATTTATCTCTATACTGGTGTATTCATCATGTGCAGTGTGGTACAGCAACTGTACACTCTCAATTGCCAGAAAGGGTTTTTTCCATTTTCTACTGGTTTTTACTGGTAATAATCACTTATTACCAGTTTTTAATACTGTCCTGGTAAAAACAGGTTTTTGCCAGCAAAAATCCAACCCTGTTCAAAACTAAGGTTTTTAGTGGCTGTCTCTACACAGATTCTTTGGTAGGTTGATGATTTCCTCTCTGATCGTAAACGGGTCGTTGTTGCAAATCTAAATGATTGATACCCAGTTTTCCTGCAACAATGTTGTCTGATGTCCCTTAGGGGTCTGTCTTAGGATCCATTCTCTTTTTAGTGCAGTAAATGTTGCCACTTCTAATGTCAGGTCTTTTGCTGATGGTTTTGTCTGTTCCTGAGTTATTGATAATGCTAAGTACCATTAATGATTGTCATAAGCTCCAACCTCCAAATTGATAATCTAGGTCTGGGTCAAACTTTGGGGCATGAGATTCCAGCCTTCCAAGTGTAGTGTTATTACTTTTGCCAGCTAGGAAGAAGGACCCTCTCTATTTCATGTCTTACACTTATCAGTTAAATGATACATTCCACTACCCTGGACATGGTCAGTCAAGTGTGGGTCATTGACCAATGAAAGTGTGACTCACATGTCCATCATTGTGTCAGTATTGTCCATGTCACCAGAGTGACAAGAAAGGTGAGTCATGTTACCTCAAATGTCAGTCACTTTTTAGACCAAGGGGTGAGTCAATTGTGGGTCATTTGTTGCCCTTTGTACAAAGATGCCAACCTTCAGCATTGCTCTGCATGTAACATGTGTCAATTTGGTGACTCCTGTGAAGATGTCACATACTGTAACTTACACTGAATTTCCTGAATGCCATTCCCTCATCAAATAGTTTGGCATGCATGAGGACAAACTATCCAGTGGGGGATCTGCATTCAGTACGGGGAGCTTTCATATTGGTAATGTGACATCTTCATCCAGAGATGACAGGAGAAATTGTTGTGGAGTAGATTTTTTTGCTGAGAAATGTTTCTTTTTGAGTACATTTGTATGTTAACAATTGACCATAAAATAAGGTTAGGAATTTACATTAGAGTGTACTGTTAGGCTTCGTTAATAACTGTGACATGAGCAATACACCACCAATAATTACACCCAATTACAACCTGGGTTCGAGGTTATCTGCCTAAAATGTTTTCTTACTGTAGAAGAAGTTGTTATTGATGAAGAGCTCATTATTTGTCAGTGACAATCGTCGGTACACGTAGGATGTTTCACAATTGAAAGAGTTTTTCACAAAAGGGGTCAGAAAGTCACACACCAGGAACTTGCATGAACAGTGACCATGGTGGTGTTGGTCTTGATATAAGGCTGAAAGGACTTTACAATGGATGTGTGCTGGTAACCAACATGGCATTAAGTGGCACAATGTAATTGCTCTAAATATAGCTGCAGTTAAATGGATCATTTGCAAAAAACAGGATAACAGAATTTGGTCCTTTCTATGTAAACCTTTCCTACCTTGTTACCTAGTGGTTCCACATTTATAAGATTTGATGTGGCTGGAATACCCCAAGATTCATAAATCCGCAAAAAATTTCAGGCCAAAGGGGTAATTCCACTACTAATTCTCCCCCCCCCCCCCCAAAAAAAATGAGCTGGATCTTAACCCTGCAGTTGGGCACATCAGGACGCAGAAACGCCGACCAACACTAAGCCCCGAATGTGCTATTTTCAACTGGTAACAGAGTAAACAGAATAGTAGTTTCTTGCTTCCCAGGACATGTAACCTCTTCAGCTTTGCATGTTTGTCATCTTGATAAACCTTCACCAATGCAAAAATCATCAATTGTTTTGATGAAGAGCATAAAAGTGTTCACCATGGTAAGTGTTGAATCTATAAGTCTGTGGTGTTTTCTTGTTTATCTTTGAAATGCCATCTCTGGAAAGGTACTTCCCAAACCTATTAGGCTTGCAGGACTGTGTGCCCATAGCATATATTTGGAACCTTGTTACAGACCCAGGAAAAGAGCTGCCAACACTCCAGTAGTCTTGGGCAGAACCCAGTAAGCCTTAGCTAGATCTTGGAGAGAGTTGTCTTTATATCAATTTTGAGAAGCTTGTATCTTAAATGTACACATCCTAGCCTAAAATTTTTTTTTAAGAACTTTGCAGCTCAGTCAACATTTATGGCACTGTAATTAATTTGCTTCTCTGCTGTGTGAAACCTGAGTTTCTGACATGAATGAAGGAAGTTGCTTGTCAAGCAAAGGCCACTTCATTCTCCTGTTCAATATCTGTTACAGATACATGTATGCCCCACTACTGTATATATAAACTTGGTGATTGAATTTTCACATAAACACAATTTTATTAGTCATCATTTTGTGAAACTTTGCTTGATCAATGTTCTAACTATTTTGTAGACAACTTTTATTACCAGGCTTTTCTTGTTGGCATGTGGTTGCTGTGTTCGTGGTTACAATAATATATTAGTGCCTGTGCTACTGTATATGAACATTAGTATTTTCACTCTTAATCCTATGTTTGGCACATTTTAGTGCTCCATCTTTAAGCAAAATGGAAAGTGGGATGAATGTAACAATTTATCTCTATATTGGTGCATTCATCATGTGCAGTGTGGTACAGCAACTGTACACTCTCAATTGCCAGAAAGAGTTTTTTCCATTTTCTACTGGTTTTTACTGGTAATAATCACTTATTACCAGTTTTTACTACTGTCCTGGTAAAAACAGGTTTTTTGCCAGCAAAAATCCAACCCTGTTCAAAACTAAGGTTTTTAGTGTGGCTGTCTCTACACAGATTCTTTGGTGGGTCGATGATTTCCTCTCTGATCGTAAACGGGTTGTTGTTGCCAATCTAAATGATTGATACCCAGTTTTCCTGCCATCATGTTGTCCCATGTCCTTCAGGGGTCTGTCTTAGGATCCATCCTCTTTTTAGTGCAGTAAATGTTGCCACTTTTAATGTCAGGACTTTTGCTGATGGTTTTGTCTGTTCCTGAGTTATTGATAATGCTAAGTACCATTAATGATTGTCATAAGCTCCAACCTCCAGGATGACATTGATAATCTAGGTCTGGGCCAAAACTTTGGGCATGAGATTCCAGCCTTCCAAGTGTAGTGTTATTACTTTTGCCAGCTAGGAAGAAGGACCCTCTCTACAGTATTTCATGTCTTGCACTTATCAATTAAATGATGCATTCCACTACTCTGGGCATAGTCAGTCAAGTGTGGGTCATTGACCAGTGACAGTGTGACTCACATGTCCATCATTGTGCCAGTATTGTCCATGTCACCAGAGTGACAAGAAAGGTGAGTCATGTTACCTCAAATGTCAGTCACTTTTTAGACCAAGGGGTGAATGATTGTGGGTCATTTGTTGCCCTTTGTACAAAGATGCCAACCTTCAGCATTACTCTGCATGTATAACGTTTGTCAATTTGGTGACTCCGGTGAAGATGTTACATAACTTTTACTGAATTTCCTGAATGCCATTCTCTCATCGAATAGTTTGGCATGCATGAGGCTAAACTATCCAGTGGGGATCTGCATTCAGTACGGGGAAATTTGGTATCGGTAATGTGACATCTTCACCCAGAGATGACAGTAAGCGTTGTTGTGGGGTGGATTTTTTCGCTGAGAAATGTTTCTTTTTGAGTATATTTGTGGTCCAAATGAATTTTTATATTACTACTCAACTGATTGAAAAGTGTATTGGAAAATTTGTGTGTATTGCAAAGAGGTGAAATTCAAGGATAAGGAATAAAAATTATGATTCCATTAGGTGAAAATGGTGTCAAAATGCCAAGAAGTGTGCTACCGTACCTTGTCTATTTTATGTATATATTTAGGCTATATTTAACATATAACATTAGGTAAATAACACTAGGACTGTCTGTGTCTACATCATGAGTGTGCATGCATAGCCCATGGCCCTGATATAAGGAGAACACATCACATTATGCAGGGCAAATAGAAAGAGAGCACATTCCACAGGGCAGCTAAGCATTCAAGAATGCTGTAAGAATACAGATGCTAACTCTGAGTGAACAGATTCTGTGGCGTTGCCTTTAATCATAAGGCCATCAAGGCCAAGTTTAGGTTAGGCCTAATCCTTGAGCAGGACCTTGTCCTACATTATTGGTAGAACCTAGCCCGTACCACAGACCTTGTCCTGTCTTTAGAAAATTTTCAGCCATTTGCCAGTCTGTCAGTAGACCGGCGATCCTCACAGCTTCCAACTCCACCATGGAACCTGTGTCAATAAGCCAATCTGAGAAAATCTTGCAGACCACTGAATCAGTGTCTGTAATGCTCATTAACAAAATAACCCAACTTTTAACCTAAGGTACTATTTGATATTCAAAATCTGTTAACCCAATTTGGGAGCTTTTGTTTCAATTTCAAGTCCCAACAAGCTCAGTTCATTTTTCTGATGTTTCAGGAATCTCAACAGACTGCTGCCACTAGCACAGAGGATAGTCAAGCATTTCTTTCAGCTGCCAAGGAAGCTTTAGAAGGTGATCAGTCTCACCTCCTTAAGTCTGTTGTTCAGGATGATAAAAATCAGGTAACATTCTTGCTTGGTACTCCACTGTTTCTACTTCATAAGCCTTTTTCATGTATTTGCTGGTACAGTAAAGGGCATTAACTGTCAAACTATGAATTGTCCAACTCATTTGGATCATGTGAAACCTTAAGTCCACCAGATTTTGGTTAAAAACAAAAGAAAAAAAGAGAATTCCCTCAATTTGCCATAAAGTTTGAGTTTTTTGCTCTTTATTGTTTATATTTTGTTTGAAAATTGAATTACCCCAGAAGTAAGACATCTAGTTTTATCTTCCTGGGTACATTTACCACACAAGATTTTTAAAACCAGATGTGCAGGTCATACTGTACATGTGCTTTTGTGACCTTTCCTGGTGCAAGTATGCATAAGGTACAGGTCTTCACAACAGCTAGCAAGTATGCCTAAGTTGCATTCTGCATGTTTTGTGTTTTTGCATAGATGTCTTCATCAGCACACCATTCATATTAATTAGGTTATATCCAGGAAAATTTTTAGTTGGTTCTCTTTAATTTGATTTAATATGCTTTATTGGATAGAAATTGAGGAAGTTATAGTCAGTTGAAAAAGAAGCTCTTCACTCTTTAGGAATATTTCCTGTAATTTCCCTAGTGCTGCACACCCCTGTTTAAAGTGATGGCTTACTTTGGTATTGCTATTTCAGAGGATAATTCATTCAGGTGTGCATGCACAATCATGTTGGTAAAGAGACTGCAAAACTGACAAGTCTTGGCATTTTTGTTTGCCCAAGAAATTTGTGGATTTCTGACACCCGTGTCACAACTTTCCTAAAAAAAGTATTGCAAAAGAAATTGAAGTAATAAATTTCAACCTTCTGAATGATATTAGCAGACAACTAACCTTGAATGGAGCCATTCGGATAAAAATATCTTACAATTCATCTTTGGCAAGTAAATGGCTAGGCTTTTGCATTGCCACTGTGATGTGGAGTGGTTTGTGTTCCGCTCTCATTCCTGGGCGTGTGCAAGATTAGGGACGTTGACTATACTGTGCAATTGTCTCCAGCAGTTTTGAGCCCATAATGCCATAGTCGGCCCACTGTCATTCAAACAGATGATCAGTCAGGAGAAAATTCTCATTCTTCAATGAGATTGAGTGGGGAAATTTTGAGATATTTTCTCATTCAGTCTCATTTAATTCTCATTCAGTCTACGAGAATTAAATGAGACAGAATGAGAAAATATCTCACTTTCCCCAGTCAATCTCATTGAAGAATGAGAATTTTCTCCTGGGCATGACCGTACAGTAGAAATCAGATGTTAGTTTAGTGTAACGCCTGGTTTAGTGGGAAGGCTTTACAACTCATCAAGGGCCCTGCCAAGGTGTGTCTGGGCCCTGTTTCATAAAGAGTTACGCTCAGTCTTAAGTTTGATTTCAACAGGACTATTGCATTGTAGATAAGACTTAAGATGGATCGTAACTCTGTATGAAACAGGGCCCTGATGTACAAAGAAACTTCAATCCACATCAGAGGAAAAAATGGTTGCTATAAACCATAGGAAAGACTTTTGTGGACTGCACTGTAAGGAGTAAAAAGAATCACATTTCATAACATAACCAAAGGGAGGGCAAATTTCTAAGCCAATGCAAGCCTTTTTATTTGATGTTATACAGATTGATGTTGCTATACTGTATTTATCAAGTTTTTAAAGAGAACATTAGGATTGAATGCACACCTGGATTCATTTTGATGGACTGTAGTAGACACTACTTGTTCATTCTGGTCAGTTTCTGTTTGTAGTGATCCACAACTGTCTTTCATGTCATTGATTTTACAGGCTTTCATCTTTTCTGTTGGCTGGGATTTGCTGTCAGTCATAGGGACCTACCTTTCAGAGAATAATGATCAAGCAGAAGCTAATATTAACTGTAGCACAGTTATTGAGAAAATTGCTGAGGTAAGTCTGAAGAATACTTAGTTGCAGGAATGAATGAAAATATTTTCAGAGATTCAAATTTGTCTTGTTTGCTTTGTCAGAAAATGAAGAGAAATAAGGAAATACCATCAAAAAAGAAATTGAATTATTCAATAATTCAAGTACATGTGGAGTAACCACTCAACTGCTTGGCTTCATATGAAATGCTTCGCTGTTATTATTGTGGCATTCTCAAATATTGTTTGTAAGTTCTCTTGCTAATATGCAATCTTGTCAAAATATTTTGGAGGATTCAAAACTAGTTTTTGAAAGGAGAAGCAGGAGAAGCAGAAATATATTTACTGTACCTGCAAAAAGCCAGTAGCAAGATACGAATGGCAAATATAATCCTCTTCTCCAGTTTGTGTAATAGTCCTATGGAAAAGGTGAGGGCAAGAAAAGGGGAAATGAGTACACAAAGTGTAATTTGCTAGTTGAAAGAAACTCCAAGGAGTAGTATTTTTGCAATACTGTAGGTCAAAAGGTCAAACAGTAACATTATCCTGTATGTTAACAATTGACCATAAAATAACGTTAGGAATTTACATTAGAGTGTACTGTTAGGCTTCGTTAATAACTTTGACACAAGCAATACACCACCAATAATTACACCCAATTACAACCTGGGTTCAAGGTTATCTGCCTAAAATGTTTTCTTACTGTAGAAGAAGCTTCTTTGATGAAGAGCTCATTATTTGTCAGTGACAATCGTCAGTAGAATGTTTCACAATTGAAAGTTTTTCACAAAAGGGGTCAGAAAGTTAAACACTCAGGAACTTGCGTGAACAGTGACCATGGTGGTGTTGGTCTTGATATAAGGCTAAAAGGACTTTACAATGGATGTGTGCTGGTAACCAACATGGCTATTAATTGGCACAATGTAATCGCTCGAAATATAGCTGCAGTTAAAGGATCATTTGCAAAAAATAGGATAACAGAATTTGGTCCTCTCTATGTAAACCTTTCCTACCTTGTTACCTAGTGATTCCAAATTTATAAGATTTGATGTGGCTGGAATACTTCAAGATTCATAAATCCCCCCCAAAATTTTCAGCTACTAATTCCCCCCCCCCCCCAAAAAAAAATGAGCTGGATCTTAACCCTGCAGTTGGGCTCATCAGGACGCAGAAATGCCGACCAACACTAAGCCCCGAAAGTGCTATTTTCAATTGGTAACAGAGTAAACAGAATAGTAGTTTATTGCTTCCCAGGACATGTACAGTAAGTTGTAACCTCTTCAGCTTTGCATGTTTCTCATCTTGAGAAACCTTCACCAATGCAAAAATCATCAAATTGTTTTGATGAAGAGCATAAAAGTGTTCACCATGGTAACTTTTGAATCTGTAAGTCTGTGGTGTTTTCTTGTTTTTTTTTTTGAAATGTGCCATCTTTGGGAAGGTTCTTCTGAAACCTATTAGGCTTGCAGGACTGTGTGTCCATAGCATATATTTGGACCCATGTTACAGACCCATGAAAAGAGCTGCCAACACTCCAGTAGTCTTGGGCAGAACCATGTAAGCGTCAGCTAAATCTTGGAGAGAGTTGTCTTTATATCAATTTTGAGAAGCTTGTATCTTAAAATGTACACATCCCAGCCTAAAATTGTCCACGTAGAATGATGATACCTGAGGAAGTCCTTTTATGTCTTTTGTGCAACTATTTTATGGCTGTTCCTACTTAGGCTAGCATTAACATGTATGCTTTATCATCAGAATTACTGAAAGGTGTGTGGATTTTGCTGACTCCTGTTCTTAGTTGCCTTCAAAAAAAGGTCATAACACAGTTTCTGATGCATATATGCATAACCTATCTTGGAACTGGCTTTTTGTACCTTCAGTGTATGATTTACAATTTGCAGTAAATATTTTTTTTAAAGATTGTAAGATGAATGGAGTCTAAATTTCTTTTCATCTCAATGTTTTCCAGGTGGGAAAAACTAAGGAAGTATTTATTGGCCTGCTTGAGCAGCTTGACCAGTTTCTAGATTCTGCAGTTTCTAGATTGTTCTTCCATCCTCTCCAGACAGGTGAGCAGTAGGAGTATCTCTCACAGACTTCTGTCATTTGTGTAGTCATAAAGGTGCAATGACAAGGCTATTCAGAAAAATCTTTAAATTTCAGTTGTTTTGCTAGCCTTTCATAATTTGTAATTAATTTAGGCCCAGAAGAGCATCTGTGTTTGGACACTTAACAGCCACAAATGTTAAGGAATCCTCTGGCTTGTAAATATCAGTTTTGGGTGGCTAAACCTACTCATCAACTCTGGTAAAATTAAGTTTCTTTTGAAAGGTCAGTTCTAATGAGTAAACCATAGATTACACGTGGATGAAAAGCCACCGTAATATGACCTGACTTAGGATCAAACCCCAAACCTGTTGGGTGTTAAGCATAGCCATTCTTTCAGAAGATATTGCTTCCATGTGTGTTACTGTAAATCAGAGGTTCTTAGTTTATGGGTTACTATCCAAATTTACATTGCCTGGGAATTTGAAGGGGTAGCCCAACTTCCCACAATGTAAGATTTAAATGTGCCATCACTGTTGCTATGCAGTGGAGAAAATGAGAAAAACCTTGGAAAAGTGGTGTATTTTTGTGATCCTGAAGTCATGAATTTTTGGCTGAGTGGTCTTCACAATTGCCATATGGCCTAGAAAGAAAACTGAAGACTTAACAGTTACCATACTTGAGAATTTTGATGATGTTGGTACATGTTTTGCAGTGCATGTAAATTTTCTTAACCATAAATTTTACAAAATAGAAATTGTGCATACATGGAGGAAATGACTGCACACCTGTACTGTATGTGCTAAGGGCTGCAGTTGGTGTTATAGTGGTGACCATACTGATGGATTTACATAAAAAAGATTGTGAAAAATGCTGAACATCCTAAACCATTCCAAGACAGTTTTGAAAGGGGTCATCTTGATCTTGAAGAGTATTGAAGGTTTTGTATTACATTTCAAAAGTGAGAGAACCATGAATAATCTTCATTATTTTCTTAATGTGTTAGGGTTGAAACTTGGCTTAATCATTAAATGAGACTTGCTGTTGGAAAAAGTGTGAAAAGCTCTATTTCTAAACATTACACCAACTCTTATTAGTTTGTGATGTCAGGCCACAGTGACACGGAGAAGGGAAGTGTTAATTACCTTTCTTAAATGACAAATGATGTCATTATAAACCATTTGCCACCTCAAAACCATACCCATCCTACTTCTTAAAGCCAGACACACATTGCCTGATTGAGCAAGATAGAACTCATCATAACCATTGTGATACGTATAATGTCTCATAGTGCTCACCCGTCATATTGATGTTAATACTTTATTTCATTTGCATGTAACTGATATCTAGGAACTGGACTCTTTTCAAAGGTGCCTCTGACTCACCCTTGTCATTGATATCCTGTCCTAGAGACAATCCCTCCAGGTGGCTATTTGCACTTGCCCCGCCCCTCCCCCCTGCAACTTCATGTTGTAAGCGGCTGTGACACATTGCAGTTTATTGGTTTTATCAGCTGCAAATGTCCAGTTTGCATGCTTAAATCACTTTAATTCATGGAAAACTTAAACTTTAAAATGGAATGAAAACCAAAGTATACTCCAGGATCAAATTATTGGGAACTCTGGTTTATATTTATTTTTACAAGAAATGAACCATTTGTTTCAGTCCTCTGCAAAACATTTCCCTTCAATGAACCTTTTTCATAAAACAACACCACCTGTTCTAATGCATCCTACGGTCTTTATTGTTTAAGTTTTATTTCGTGTTTGCTTTTGTAAGAAATACTTTATTTAACTGATTGAAATAATCTGCACTATGATGCTCTGACCAAACATATTTTTGGTGAACTACTTGATAATATCTAGAGGAAATTACTTTTGTCTTTTTTTTTTTGGTGTCTGCTTAGTTCTTAGAAAGTTTGGTTCATCTAAAAGCCTGTACTTGGACCAAGCTTTAGATCAACTTCATGCATGCATTGAAGCAATACCTCTTCCGCAATATGATGGTTTGGACAGGAAGCAAAAACGTTTGCTTATTCAGGATGAAGACTATCAGCAGCTTGAAGAGACTTGCGTGGATCTGGTGGAGTTTGTCGCACCCTTTGTGTTTGAGATTCAAGAGACTGTCGGCAGGGTAGAAGAGGAGGATCTGCAAAGTAGAAAGGTTTGGTAGTATTAAAATTTAAAAATAGTACAGAAAAGTTTGTCATATTATGAATAGGGCATTATCTGCACGTGACATTTTCACTCTGATAAGATTTAAACATCAAGGGGCAGATTTTAAGGTTTTAAAGGTGGATGCAGAAGACAGCGTGGCCATCCAAAAAAAGCAGAAAAATGTATTAAAAATGTGTGATTATTGTGGTGATGAAAAAGCTGTCACATGGCACTGAGAACCTGAAACTCTCTGATGCACAGAAAGTCACAAAATGGCAGGACCATTCTTTTTCCTTTGCAAAAATGCATATTGTAATTAGGCATGAATTGTCAAAAGTGTTGTCAAAGCAAGGATTGCACTATAGTAAGGAATTTGAAAGGAACTTAATCCTGTGTTACATTCCCTTGAGTGCAATATAATGGATGTAGGGAACTTATCACAATTAACCACCTTTTGGCAGAAGGCAATTGCTTCAAGGGTGGAAGGTTATATTAAAGAGTTGCAACTGTCATTTTGTGGTTGACCCATACACAGTAATCTCTCTTTTTCTATTTTGTAGGGATTTAGAGAGGCTTTGAGTGCTCGAAAAGAAATCCAAAGATTGTAAGTTTTTCTCTTATGTAATAAAACCTACATACACTCAATTTACAAATTCAACTATGTAACCAGATTTAAAATTGTGTCAGCTTTGTACCCTAGCAAGCATAATTGAAGCAAATAGCTTTGAATATTGTTTGGTGTTTGTTAACTGTATTAAGTAATTGAAGGAATAGAATAAGTGAAAGTCTGGCCCTTGTTTAAGAGGTCACCTTTTCTTCAATCCACTTAGAGTTGGATTCAAGGGTTCAAATATGCAGGTGCCAGCCAATGTTCACCTGCTGGTCTATCCTTCTTTAAGAGCCCTGTTCTGTTATAAATAACAATGATAAAGCACTGCACTGCCTGGTTGTTGTTATAGGGAAGGAAGTTTTTAGGAAAGTTGTGTGAAAGTTTGATGCAATGTGGCATTTAAAGAAGAGTGACCATCATTGCTTGAAACAGTAACTAGAACACATACAGGTTGTAAGGTAACTGAAATAAATCACACCACCTGGAATGCAAAAGCAGCTGTTGGTTGATACCAAATTGTGGCCAACCTGTCCATTCAAGATCCAGGGGTCAGGTGTACATTTTCATAAATTTGTCTCTCTGTAAGTCCATGTTTATTTGCACCATTTGTTGGAATCCTTCACTGGTAGTCTTTTGTGCCAGTGTAATGATTGTGAATGAAGGGTGGGGTGGAAATACCAGGGAGGTGAACGGAAAGAGATCCAACATTCTATAGATTCTTTGAGGCACTGTTTGTTACTTTGTTTCCAATGGTAATGATGCTTTTTTTCCTCAAAATCCTTATCTCAATACCAAGATCGAACAGAATCAGTGGTGCTGTAAAAATAACAATAAAAAGAACCACTCCATACTTTGAACTCAAATACTTTTCCTGCCAGCTGTAATGCAAAAAAGTGAAATTATATCCTTTTGTCATTATGTCTCAATAAATCTCATTTCAGTTAACTTAACCCCAGCAAAGAATTTTTTAAAACTTACTTTTGGAATATATTTCTTACTGATGGGTAAATTTGCGAAAATTGAGAGAACTGTATAGGCTTGAACAATATTTCCATCATATGACATATTAAAATCATGGGGCGCAAAGGAAGCACATTATTTAAACATTTGTTGGGTCTTTGCTGAAAATCTTGCCTAAACTGCTCGGCTATTGGCAGAAACAAGCCTCACTTCAAAGCATGTCTAAACAGTGGCCTCTGTCTTGGGATGACTTGGATACCTGAAAAGAATTAAATCATTTTTAGGTACACATTGTCTGACAGATTTAGTCATTGTATCTCCTTCAGTTAACACCTCCCTAGAAATAACGCAATAGTGTTATTTTGTGCTTGGTTTATAGTGCTTGGCTCTCTTGACTAGTGACAGTAATAAAATCCTCTCTTACGATTTGTATAAGTTTTGCTGTTTTACATTTTGAATGGATTTAAGCTCTCAATAAGGTGTCAGGTGTATTTTGTTTAAATGTTGTCTTCTCATTGACAATGCATTCAAATTATATTTTCTCATTGTAACATAAGTGTTACATTTGTGTAGAGAATTGTCAAAATGTGCAAAACAAAGAAAGCATAAGAGAAAGCAATTCTGTCTCTATCAAAATATTTAAAATATTTCAGAGAAGATGGTCTTTAACTAATACCAGTTTCTCAGAAACAATTGGTAGGCCTGATAATATATCATAAAATTGTTTGTCTTCCCCAAAGTTTGATAAGACTTCTGGAATACCCTCTTGTTTTTGTGGAAGTGGATTTTGATGCAACATCCGATCCAACAGGTGGTGAGGAAAAGGAACCTTCTAGATTAGCATACGAGTCTGGTTTCTGTACTTGTTGCAAGCAGATTTTGGTAAGTCAGGTTATTCAGGCATGTCTTGGATTCTACCATCGTTATTTTTATTACTTTGAAAGGCAATTTTAAATGAACTTTTGACTTTTAAGAAGTGAACCTTAAAAGGCTATCGGTGCTTCAAATGTGGGTGTTCCTGTAGACTAATTTTTATTGTGTTAGGTTCTTTTTAATGTTGAAGCACCTAGCTGTTTGGAAGATGATAAATCTGAAGGTATGTGATGTTTTTCAAGTAAATCTGTATTAACAATTTAGTAAACCAGTTTCATCGCTTCTTAAAATCTTTCAATTTGAGTGATAATTTTGAATGTTTTAACTGTCTGTCTATCCATTGATTAGACATACTTGACAGATATGAGATGTAGCATCACATCTTTGCTGTCACATATACCTGACACACCAGAACCTAAAGAAGCTGCAGCTACAGCTGAAGCTGATGAAGTGCAGGATGAGCAGAGGCACCTGTCTATGTTAGGACTGAGTAACCTGGTCTATCTGGTCCATACAGTCAGATTACAAGAGGCTAGGAGACCTTCAGTGTACAGGTAAGGGCTGAGTAACCAGGGCCACCTGGTCCATACAGCAAGGTTACAAGAAAATCTGATACCTTCAGTGTACAGGAAAGGGCTGAGTATTAAACCGGGGCCACCTGGTCCACACAGGTTACAAGAGGCTAGGATACCTTCAGTGTACAGGTAGAATAGGAAGAGAGCCTGAGTTTTAGTGTATTTTTTTTAGATTGATTAAGTTTAAATAATAAATATAAAGATACTCAAAATAATGTATGTTTGAATTAATGATGCAACCAAAATGTTGGTTTTGTTCCTGAGAAGCAAGAAGGGCAGCCAGTTTGTGAACATAGGGCAGTAATGTGTAATGCAGGAAATGAATAGCAGTATTGTGTAATGCAGGAAATGAATAGTTCTTGGTTAAAATGTTCTGTGGATTAGTGTAGCATGTAATATCATCAAAGGTAATTGTGAAGAAAAGAGAAGATGTGATATAAACAATGTTTCGAAAGTAAGGTTTGGACTGTTTCCATTGATGCACTTTTAATGAAACCAGAATAAAAAGGGCAGAGATCCATAGCCTTTTGACACAATCTGTCTAGCTAAATAGTGTACTTGTCTAAAAAGCTCGTCCTCACTTGAGGTCAGGTACATAGTAAATCAAATGTGCGTTACTATTTATTCTATCTTTCAAGCATGAAATTTGATAGATCCATGTAATCTTCAAGTAAAAAGTTAAAAGTATCCAAATTTTTCTATCTGTGTGTTTCTCTAATTATTATTTTTGTTTTACAGTCCTGACTACCTGTTTGCCCTTCACAAGATACATGTAGCAACATTACTCCAAAAGACAGAGGAACCTACACTATCAAAAGGAATGGTAAGAAAAGTATTTCTTGTCCCCCTCCCACTCCACAATATCCCACTTTTCTTCCTCAGTCCTCTTTGTCAGTCTCCATAGAGTATTGAAAGTTTATACATAATGCCACCTGTTACCTCTGCACATAAGAGTACACGGTTGCTAAAAGTTAAGATTAATGCATTTATGATGTAATTTATAGAGGGGATATGTGTATGGAGTTAGAGTTAGATGAGGTGTTTTATGGCTCAGTTTCTAACCAATTGGTTTAAGTCAGGCAGGCCACAGCCTTTTTTCCAGTTGTGGCTCGCTGGCTTGTTTTCCCTACTCCATTGCATACGCTGAGTACCAAGCTGTGTGTATGGAGCTTCGTAACATATTTTTTGACTTAGAGAAAACCTATAAAACAGATTTGGAGGAAGTAAAAGTAACACACTATGCTGAAACAATACCATACCATTGTGACACAATGCCATACCAGGCAAACATGTTTTAATCCTCCACCTATATTAGCTGCTCTAGTAATGCCAATGTGTGCTAACTGTCACAAGAATTCCCGGACAATTTGCATACAGGTTGTATACTTTAAAATTTGATATAAATCTCCAACAAAGAACTAATCCTATATGTTTAACAAAACGTCAGCTAAAGTAAATCTGATTACCATACATGTCACATGATAAAGTCAATGGAATTTTAGTGTTTGGTTTCCCTCACTTTAACTTCACTCAGTGAAGAAGTCTCATTGACTATACTATGTAAAGTGAAAGGTCATAGAATGCCGCAGTTTTAGTTATGCCTTGCAGTATGAATATTCATTTATCAGAACCAATTAACAGTTGAGAAATAGCATCATGTAAAGATTAAAAGTATACTGTAGAGGACTTGGGTAAGTTCTATCATTCTTTGCAGTTGTTAGAGTAAGTACTCTAAAAAGAGGTGTGTATTTGACACCTGCTGCAAAGGGACAAGTACCCCTTTCCCCCTTCCATCCTTGTGAGTTCTTACTAGATAATTTAGTACCACTGCCATTTTCTTTTCTCATTGTAAGCCACCTGTCTCATTTTGACCATTTTCAGGAATTATTGCTCACTCTGACTAACCAAGTTGAAGAACTTGCTCTGAGCAGCCAACTTTTAATGGAAGATATTTACATGAATATACCAAAGACATTGATACGAATCATGGTCACTCACACGTCAGAAACCTTGGTAAGGGATATATTCTTCAGTTAGGATGGAAATTGCTAACTATTTCATATTACATAATTTCACATTACAGCTGTAAAAACACCTACATTTTCAGTGGTTGATGTAAAATTTAGAACATAGTGTCACAAAATGCTTTTTGTCTCTTTAAATTTGTATGGACACCATGCCAATTGGTAACACATTATGGGAAATTTTTTCAAAGAAGAATTGATTTTGAAAAGCACCTCGTTATTGTCCCAGGGAGTGATGATATTGGACCATCATTTTACATCAAGTCCTCCCCTTCAATAGCCTTGTAGTATAGTGTATGTAAAATTTTTGTAAAAGCAGATTTAACAAGGCAGAGGCAATTTGATTTTACTCATTATGACTTGAAAAGCATCTGGAATATTTCAGTGCACTAATTCATTCCAGACTTATGCTGCAAAGTAGAAGTACTATTTTACGGTAGTCTTCCAGTATGTTTGTAATCACGTACCTAGAGCCCTATCAATTGCATCTCTGAATGGAGTCATGACTACAGTGAAATCATAGCTGCTGTAAACTGTTGATTTAATAGTAGTCTTCCAGTATGTTTGTAATCACGTACCTAGAGCCCTATCAATTGCATCTCTGAATGGAGTCATGACTACAGTGAAATCATAGCTGCTGTAAACTGTTGATTTAATAGTAGTCTTCCAGTATGTTTGTAATCACGTACCTAGAGCCCTATCAATTGCATCTCTGAATGGAGTCATGACTACAGTGAAATCATAGCTGCTGTAAACTGTTGATTTAATAGTAGTCTTTCAGTATGTTTGTAATCACGTACCTAGAGCCCTATCAATTGCATCTCTGAATGGAGTCATGACTACAGTGAAATCATAGCTGCTGTAAACTGTTGATTTAATAGTAGTCTTCCAGTATGTTTGTAATCACGTACCTAGAGCCCTATCAATTGCATCTCTGAATGGAGTCCTGACTACAGTGAAATCATAACTGCTGTAAACTGTTGATTTAATAGTAGTCTTCCAGTATGTTTGTAATCACGTACCTAGAGCCCTATCAATTGCATCTCTGAATGGAGTCCTGACTACAGTGAAATCATAGCTGCTGTAAACTGTTGATTTAATAGTAGTCTTTCAGTATGTTTGTAATCACGTACCTAGAGCCCTATCAATTGCATCTCTGAATGGAGTCCTGACTACAGTGAAATCATAGCTGCTGTAAACTGTTGATTTAATAGTAGTCTTCCAGTATGTTTGTAATCACGTACCTAGAGCCCTATCAATTGCATCTCTGAATGGAGTCATGACTACAGTGAAATCATAACTGCTGTAAACTGTTGATTTAATAGTAGTCTTCCAGTATGTTTGTAATCACGTACCTAGAGCCCTATCAATTGCATCTCTGAATGGAGTCATGACTACAGTGAAATCATAGCTGCTGTAAACTGTTGATTTAATAGTAGTCTTCCAGTATGTTTGTAATCACGTACCTAGAGCCCTATCAATTGCATCTCTGAATGGAGTCATGACTACAGTGAAATCATAGCTGCTGTAAACTGTTGATTTAATAGTAGTCTTCCAGTATGTTTGTAATCATGTACCTAGAGCCCTATCAGTTGCAACTCTGAATGGAGTCATGACTCCTACCATGGAGTCATAACTGCTACAAACTGTTGATTTAATAGTAGTCTCCAGTATGTTTGTAGTCATGTACCTACAGCACTATCAGTTGCAACTGTGAATGGAGACATGACTCCTACATTGATGTCGTAACTGCTATAAGCTGTCAGTTACTAGCGTATCAATAAGCATTAATGCATCAGTGGGTTTACACTACAGGGTTCTCACTGGCTGAGGTATGGAACTTGTATTGTTGGAGATTCATATTGTATTGCAGGCTGTATATATGTTTAAAGGGGAATTTTCATGATCACAGACAGTTCCAATTCGCCCAACTATGCAACTTCTAGCTCCTCCTTCTAACTGTATGAAGCTCTTCCTTGTGCAGGAATAAACCTGTTTTATTGCTTAAGACCATGTCCTGGTGAGCATACAAGGCTATAAAATGTAATAAAAGCACTCTCTCTGCCTTGTGTGGAATGTGAGCTACTCTGCATCTTTCAAATTTTCAAACTTTGATGTCAATCAAAGAGCAGTCACCAACTGAGAATTTTGATACCCCCACACTAAAAATGTACTTTGGGGTGATGACTGTCTGTCTTTAAAAAAGAAAAGAAGAAAGAGCCAGTTGTGTTGTACTAAATTAAGACCTGCAATTTGACCCAAATTTTATCTTCAAAGTATTGTTATTGTGCAAAATTTTGACAAAACTGGAAATTTGCCAGGCGTTAGGATTCCAAGGAAGGTGGAGTCACTGTACTTGACTCCAGGCCAGGACTTGGGACTCTAAAGAAGAGTCTGGTAACCTGTCCAAGCCCATTGCTTAGACTGTTCTTATGAATTAACATCTTTTACAAGAACAACTACAAAGTTATATATTTAGTTTGTTTTAATATGCAATATTTATAACCAATCGCTCCTAGAAAAAGAAAAACATTCTCTCGAGCACAGTATAGGTAGTGCATTCAGGTGTTATACAATTATATGCAATTGGTAAAACTCATACCACCATGGGTATGAAAATTTCCATGTTTTTTGCATGACTCAAAATAGATAATCCTACACTAGTACTAGTTCAAATGGATATGTGTACATTAACTTTTAATAAGTATACTCATACTGTCATGGGTTTGAACATTTCCATGTTTCATGCATAACTTGGTTAGAAGTACCCTTCTCATGAGTATGTATGTACAGTATGCCTTGGACTTCGCACTTCGGTGTATGCTTTTCACATCTCACGCACACTATATCGCCATGGAAATTGTCATATATCTGAGTCATAAAATTAAGTAAAACATTTTTCATACTTCATGCTACCATACCAGTTGAAGATGTCATAATTTCTTTGAAAATTGACTTATATACTTCCTTTTCTGTTCTCAACAGAGGAAAAGAGCTGTGCATATTTTACCTATTTACATTGACAAGTTTGACTGGAAAGGGCGATACAGGTTACTCACAGTTCTGTTAGAGTCTTCTGAACATAGTGGGGTGAAAGGATTTTTAATTGGTCGAATCAAGGAATACGTTCATGCCACTCTGCAGAGTGTAAGTTGGTTTCTAAGTTTACTTCTGGATGTTGCTTTGCAAAATCACTTTTAGTTGTCTTTTGCATTCATTATGATAATTGTAATGCTTATTCTCTGTTATTTTTCAAAGGAACTAGTATTTTGCTTTATTGAGTAAGGGATCGCGCACAAATTTAACCCGCGATTATCGGCGATACACACACTCGACAATCACTGCCTATTATGCACCCTGCATAATGCTTATGCATGAGTGGACACAACCATGGAAGCACCGGGAGAGTTTATGAGCATGGAGCTCACCAATTGAGAGGTACTGCTATTGTTCGCAAACAAAAGCAGTGACCGCATTTGGCCAACATGTGGTTACTTCATGCGAACAAAAGGTTTAAGTCTAAAAGATATACTTGAGTGTGTCAAAGGAAGACTTCACTGTTGAACAAATTGACTAAGTGACCATTTACGTATCTTGTGTCTTTTCTTATTGAGTGTACCATCTCATCACTTCAGTTTGTTTTTATCTGCACTTGTTATTGATCAAGATACTTCTACATGTTAAATAATATATACACAAGTTTTCCACCCTTTTACAATGCACATGTATTTGAGTTCATAAAAAGTCTTGTCGGAAGTGTTCCTCTGTCGTGATTCCAAGCATATTAATACCGAGTTTTATTTGACCGGTTAGTCTACAAAGTCTTTTCAGTCTCCAAATAAATTATTTTTTCCTTTTATTGATATTTTTGTTGTGAGTTGCCGGGCAATCTTGTTTGGTAGCCTACGTTTAACAACGGAAAGTCGCAAAATATTTTTTCGAAGTGCATTAATGAAATTGTGAATGCCAAGGTCCCTTATGGTATAACATAAGTTACACAGCAAACTTAGTTATGACTCACATGCAGTTGACCTTGCTTCCGGGTATAGGTCTGCACAATATGATGTGCCAGACTCGTATAGAGCCTGCCCCCTGTGGGCTGGGGGTTGTAGAATATGCCCATGGTATTTCCCGCCTGTCGTAAGAGGCGACTAAAGGGAAGGACTTGCACCATATTTAAACTTTGCTTGACACTATATAACACATTTGTGTTGGTGTGTCATTAAATTTCATCTAACTAACATCTAACTTACTAACATATACAGCCTAACATGCTGCTCTTACAAAAGGATACGGCAAAGCTGGTGTCTTGACGAACTAATCAGTGATGAAGTTTTGCAGCAAAATATACGTTCAGCTAAAGGTTTATACAGTGCCTCGCAGCAAATGATAAATTAAATGTAACAGTTACAGTGAAGCCCTAAGGGCCGGTATTTCTTTCAAGTTTTGTTTATCAAAATGTTACTCACCCGTACCTAATGGTTGTATTCATGTGTGCGACATCCAAAGCATCTAAACCTGCATAGCGAAGCTCTGTACAGCCGACCTCGGTAATTTTAGCTGCATAGGACAAAGAAAAATGTGTCCATGTAAATTGAAGGACAGTTCTCACATGATCTCAGTAACTTGGGTCAAGGGAATTCTCAGTGATTATAGAAGCATGATAATTCGGTAAAATGGTGCTTCTTCTCTTTTGATTGTATCTATTAGGGCTAGGCTGGGTATGTTTTTCAATATTCAAAGAATATCGTGAGATATATCGGCTCAGCTTTTCTAGTAGGCTTAACCTTACCTTAGTGAAGAGGCATTTTGGTACATAATAAATCAAGTAGCTGGGGGTCTAAGGACTGCTTGGTTGATTCCCACTCCCTTTCAGGGGGCGTAGTGAGCAGTAGGCACGTGGAACGGAAAAAATGGGTTGTAGTGCCTGCAGCAAGACTGTCCAAGCAGAGGGCCACCAACAGTTGGCGCAGAGCGTGTAGAAATGTTTTGCCTGTGCAAACCCTCCAGATGGCCGGAAACAGCACTTCCCGAGTGTTCTATTAAAGTTGCATGTACCCAGCCTTGCAATATGGATAATTATTAGTATTTTGAGCATTGGAATATATTCAGCACCCACTTGAAATTCTCGCCACAGTACCCCCTTCTTAGAACACTTTGCAGATGAAGGGGGGAGGCTGACCCCAGTTTTTCATGGGGGACTTCGTCTCCAGCCTCCGGTTCTGCCACCACCAGCAAATATCTGCTGGGCTTGAGGATCCACATCTCCCGACCCAGTTAAGAAAAATTGGAGTTGAGGACACGGCCACGATACATAAGATTTGAACCATTCGTCTTTAATATTTGGCTCTTCGGGGTCCCCACACAGCTTCTTGTCCATGCCCCGAGATACTGGGTATTGCTACTCCACTGCTCCCTGCCCACACGTTTACGTCAGTCATCAGTCGGCTACGTGTTACAGCGATAAAAGCTGCAAGAGGAATATTGAGGGTAAAAGTTACTAGAGGAATATTGACAGTAAGGGCAGAAGAACATTTTGTAACTCGCAATATAATTTACGGTAGCCAATTTAATACAAGAACAATAAAAACATCGGCATTTTGTGAATTTTAATTTCCAACTGTGGTATACTATGTTCTAAAAGATAACAGCTTTCATTAGTAGAGTCAATTACACTCTAAGCAACAACAAAAAAGAGGAGATTTATTTCAATGCAATATATTGCTAAAATAAAAGCTTCATGATTTAGGTTACAACACAATGGAAAAATTTTCTAGATTTAAACATACGTTCACTTCTTTCTCGAACTAGTCTAGCTTTGTCTACTCCGATCGAGTCCTTACGAGTTACTCTCTGATGAGTATCACAAAAATGCATGGGCCTAGTAGGCTATAGGCCTAGTAAGCTGTAGCCCTAGTAAGCTGTAGCCCTAGTAATGTAAAGCAGTGTTCGCACTTGGGAACTGAATGGGGAGGGGGTTTCCCCATTCACAGTGGCAACTCCCTGCTTCTTCCACATTAATACTGGTGGGTGCACAAGAGCTCTGATATAATTGGATGAATTTCAGACTTTTCACCTCGAGACCAATCACACGGATGGTCACTTCGTAGATTTTGTTTTATTCATCTAGTTGGGAATGATTAGCTTGCTCCGAGTTTTGTGTGGAGCTTAGTAGAAGTAAATGGGCTACATTTAATTTTTTCTTTGAAAACGAAAGAGGAACTCCCCCTGAATTGTTTGTTTTTTTTTTTTGGGGGGGGGGGTGATTTTGAGGACAGCTGTGGAAATCACACCTTAATGTGAACACTGAAGTTAAGATGATAATTCTCCAAAAAAGAGCTGTTTGAACTTGGAAGTTCAAAAGAAATTATACAATAACGAAATGAAAATCCATTGGAATTGGATGTTTTTCAGCATTTTTTTTGTTTTTACCATTTTTAAATAGCCTACATTTCTTCAGAATTTGATTGTTTCTAGAGTAACCCACTGCCCATATGCAAAAAATATGGATGCAAATTGTTCTGCACAGGGATAACATTTCTATTGTAACCCCTACGTATGTACATTATCTCCAAATTACTCCCAAGATAGAATTTATTTGTGATAACTCATCGATATTTTGTGAGGTAGCAAGTTTTAACTCCCATATTAAATCCCTCAAAGTCAGGGGATAAAAAAGTGTGCTTGCAGGAAAGGTTGAAAACAATAGATCGGCCATAACACTAGTCATAATAGTTAAGCCCATTTTCCGATATCACATGTTTAGTCA